>WBNM01038915.1:7320-19707 GCA_013399055.1 Ramphastos sulfuratus | reverse complement strand
GACATTGTATGATTCTATGATCTGTTAACTCCCATCTGCCCACCCATGTCAGGTTCCACCTTAGGGTCTGTCAATTAACCCTTAACCCGCAACATCTTGTCATAAATGCAAAGTTGCAAGCTCTTGCTTTTTTATGGAAAGAACAAAAAATCAAACTGACTGTGTGGTATTTGGAGTGCACCAAATGCTGCTCTCCATAACTGGATGGTTTAAGAGAGGTTTGGTGGGGGAGAACACAACTCAGACAAACCAATTTTCAGACTACACTTATTCACCAAAGAAGGTGTGAAGCCATAAGCAGCACCTTCAATGCTGTGACAATTTATGAATTTCAGAAAAAGATAGGACAATAAATTGTACTTGCTTTCAGTTGTTGTAATTAGTTCAAAGAATTTTTTGTCAGTCTAAGCTCTTGAGTTTGATCAGGCCATGTTTATTGTATTCCAATGATACAGTCAATGACACATGGGAAAGCAAAATATGAGTTCTTTAATCAACCTGATCTTTCATGTTTTTTTAATGATACCTTCCTATGTAACACTTCTTACTTGCCACATTAGGAAAACACAGTTGTTTTGGTTTTTTCCTTTCTTTGTTAAGTTTTCCAGTGTTCCAGATATCTTTAAATGATTCTAATTTACTGCAGCATCCTGTTGAATATAAAAAATTTTGCTGGCGTCATTTTTCCTAACCCTAGGAAATGAACTGTGAACAGATTATCGTAACCAGAATCATATTAATTGAAACAGTTCATGGGTTTTTCAAGTTCTCTATCAATGGATTCTACTGTGTGCTTATTTTTTATAACACAATCCCATGCTCTATCAAATCTCTTTTCTCCTGAATTGTATCATTCTGATTATGATGCTTGTTTTTATAAGAAATATCCCAAAGCTTTTCTTTATAGTCGAGCTACACCAAACTGGAAAAACATGGACTCGATGGGTGGACCACTCACTGGATAAGGAATTGGCTGGATGGTCACACACAGAGAGTGGTGATCAACGGCACAATGTCCACATGGAGACCAGTGGCATCCCTCAGGGGTTAGTACTGAGACCAGTGCTGTTTAACATCTTTGTCAGCGATATGGACAGACGAATGAAGTGCACCCTCAGCAAGTTTGCAGGTGACACCAAACTGTGTGGCACAGTCAACTTNAAACTGGCAGAGGGGAGATTTAGAGTGGATGTTAGGAGGAAGTTCTTTCCAGTGAGGGTGGTGAGACACTGGAGCAGGTTGCCCAGGGAGGTTGTGGCTGCTCCCTCTGTGGGGGTGTTCAAGGCCAGGTTGGATGAGGCCTTGAGTAACCTGTGCTAGTGGGAGGTGTCCCTGCCTGTGTCAGGGGGTTGGAACTAGATGATCCTTGAGGTCCCTTCCAACCTTACCATTCTATGATTCTATGATTCAGCTCTCCATTTATGGAAAAGGACTAAGCAGCCATACAGTACCATCACAACCTTTCTTAACACTTTTGGTGCTACAGTGGGGTTGTTGTCCTGTTGAGATAGGAAGGGGGAGGAAAAAATGAAGAGAAAAACCTCCCTTTTAACAAGAATTTTCTGATTAGTGCTCAGCTGTGAGGTGGGAGTCTGTAAGGACAGAGCCAGGAAGGGTTTGAAGGGGCCTAAGTGCAGTATTCTCATGAAGTCTCGCTAATCTTAGATTGGAGGGAGAGCAGTGCTGTGTTTTCAAGGTGCTGGATAAGGTGCTTCGAGTCTGCCCAACCAATCCCAGTGCTGTGATGAAGAGGCTGGGCAAGAAGCTGAGAGAAGGAGATTGGCGTTTGGGATCTGCTGGGATAAGGATTGCTGTGGGAAATTTAGAGGAGGATGAAAGCAGTTGGATATCAGGGTCTAAAGGTACCATATAAATAAATCTCTTGTGGATGAGGACGAGCTAGTAAATTTATGAATAAAGAATTTACGACCCCATCACGAGGTGTTGTTTGGGGTCCAGGCTTCTTTGAGATGGTCCAGTGGAAGTGAAGTTAAAAAGAAATCCATGGAATAAGAGGGTTTGTAGGGTAGCAGCAAGTGTTTGACTGCTTGTGGTTGCTTCCATTTGTGAGATGTTCACTAAATTAACTGTGAATTTACCATCTCCCTCGCCTTTCTGCAGCAAACTGCTCTGCAGCAGATTTGAAGCACCTGAGGGGAAGGAATTGCAAACCCAGACTTTTCTGCCTGTCTTCATCCAGGGCGAAGAACTGCTTTATTTGGGGCTTGTTTACTGAAAAGAAAGATGACTCTGAATTACATTGGAAAGGAATGTCATTTTTCTGACAGCAGGGAAGACTTTTCCACTTGCAAAGGAAATGGAAATATGTTAGAAATAGCACACTTGAGCAGCAATGAAGATATAACACCAAAATGCTAAGCCAAGGCTTTTATACCTGATTGAAGAGATTTGGGTGTAGTATTACACATTACAAAATATTATGTATTATTGGACTGAGTACATGGAAGTCAGAACATGCCATTGCTTGTTCTGATTTTTAATTAGGACCCTCAGAAAACAAGGCAGTGAAAGAGCAAATACCCAATCCAGTTGATACCTGAGAAATGGTCTTAGCCTACTATGTGATGGCTAATCACTGTGGTTAAAGTGTAATAATATACTTTTGGTGGGGGGACCTCAACATTCTGGTTTGAGACAGCTTGGAATTGTTCTAATGAAATTAGATTTCGTATATCTACCATCAAAGGCCCTCCTCTCTGTTACAGGTAAGGTATTCATGAGAACATCTTACCTGTAAGAAATTTCACCTTCTTGTTTAGGAACACAGTATCTTGAAAAGCTGAACTCTTCTCAATTTGAGTATGTTGATCAGCCATACTGGAGGCTTTGGAACCTGTATATAAGGCAGGAAATGGATGAGGTATTTGCCCAGGCAAAGCTTTTGTCTTTTGCAGCATAGGCAACTATAATGTGACATTAATAGCTCCTATTTCAGAATTAGGCCAGTGTCACAAGCTAGTGAACACTGTATGGCATTTACCAAATCGTTTTGGCAATCCTACTAAAAATACTTCACCATCTAATCTTTGCAAACTGGAAAATAATATAGAAAACGGCAGGTATCATTCAAAACTTGTATTGCTTTTCTAGGGCTGATAAAAGTGCGATTTGTATTTGTGTGGGTTCTGTTAGTCTCATATATGGTGACAAAGTCATGTTCTGTCTGGAATAGAATAGTATTTTGTCATGTTGCTTTGAAATGTTCCACAGTCTGTACTATACAGCAAAGTGTCTTCCCCAATAAACTACTGCTTTGAGGTATGAGGCATATCATACCAATTCCCATGGTTTTATCCAAAGCCTGAAAACACGCCTCAAGCAAGACATTCGATCAAAAGTAAAACATTGTTGATTATTGGCTGTCTCTCAAGCTCCTTGGGAGGCAACTTGCTGCTATGCCAATGTGAACAAACTCATGTTACAAAAACAAAATGAAAGAAAACAGAAGTTAAACAGTAAGAACAGCTTCAGCTCTGAGCAACTGTCTGAGTATCCCACATCAATCAAGTTTCATCTTGAAGAAGAACATTATTTTGATCATACTTTCAGTGATTTATTTTCTATTTGCAATTTTGAACTTTTTAAAGGAGCCATTTCCTTTCTGAATGTCTCTAACCAGAGATGGGGAGGATTTGAAAAGCCTGCCTAACATCTGTAGCTCTTCTGTTCTTTTCTCCCATTTATTTTTGTTTGTCTTGAGGTTGCACACAAACACAATATCCATTTTGCTTTTGTCCAGTCCTGAGGAACCAGTGCAGTGAGTGGGTTAGGCTGCTTAATTATTCTGCAAGAATTAGTAAATCAGGACTGACCTCTTTAGATTAGCTAGTTAGGAATAGTATGAAATCCTGCTTTGAGCTTTGGCAGTTTAGGAGGCTACAGTGTTTAATATCTGGCTGTACTGGACAAAGGAGCTATTTTGTTATCCATTAGCTTTGCAATGAACGTTGTATTCTGCAATCAATATGTACTTCATTTCCCACTAGGGGTGGAGAGATGTCATCTCCTAAGTACCAATTCAGCCATCCAGCAGGAAATCTACTGAAAAGCAATGCACAAAAAAACAAGAACAAGAAGAAAGCCTACTTACTTTACCCAGGAGAGTATGACATATGGACATCTCCTATAGGTCTCAATTATACATCAATGCAGCCTTTGCTAAAATCTAGTTATTTTTGAGCCACTTCTCTTGTATTTGTCCCATTAAACTATCCCATTTATTTAGTGTAGGACTCCTAACTTCATATCCTTTTGGTTTTGCTTCCTAGCCACTATCAATGACCGTAAAACCAAGGAGGGGACATAATCTGTATGTTAATGTCATGTTTTGTTATTGAAATTACTCATTTAGCTTGGAAAGTCCTGGTCAGGCTGTCTGTCATGGGATCTTTAAATAAAATTGTCAAGATTTGAAAGAACTGACAGAATGAAGCTCACAAGTGAATTGGAGAAAAAAAAATAGAATTATATTTAGAGAAAGAGATACAGACAGAAATTACAAAACAGATTCAACATGCATAATGACCCCCTTGAATTTTCCCCCAACCCAAAACTGAATCTGTAGTTGCCAGTGCTCCAATCCTCCCCCGCTATGCCTCTGCCATCCAAGAGGGCTAAACGCAGCCTCTGGAGGCCCCAAACCAGGCCTGCTCCTTACATGTTTGTCCCATGTTTGTCTGGCTCTAGCCAGACACAAGGCTGGAGTTGGACGAAAGGAGAGCAAACTGGCCTTGCCTTGAATTTATGAAGAGAGAGCAGAATTACAGGATTGAATAACAATCTTTTAGCCTCCAGAGGATTTTTTTTCCACACTATAGTTCCCAAACTGGGACAAAAATTTAGGTCTGAATGTGACCAGATTCAAAGTTGGGCAGTTTAGGGCCCAACTTTGGGTAGCTTAGGGCCCAATTGAGTTTTGCATAACTCCTAAGTATGGAGTTACTACAGGTTTTCTAAGCAACACATTTCAGTGCCTATTCATTCTCATTATAACTTTTTTTTTTTTTTTCTTTCCTCACTTTTATTCAGCTGAAATAAGGACTGCTGCCTCTTCTTCTTTGGCTATGCAGTCCAGATAGCTGTGCTCTCTCCTGACAGGCAGAAGTGGTTTGGGGCAGAATGATTTGTAGGCTGTTCTTTCTTCCTACAATCTTGAGAGAAGAGATAGCGTCTTCCTCCTCTTTGTTGTTCCACTTTTAGTCCTTGCTCAATTGTATTTCTCATCTGCTGGAGTAGGACGAGTGATAACTTGCATTCATTAATAATGGCAGGGTGTGTGATCTGCTATCACGAGTAGTAGTAGACAAATGGGATCAATTAGAAGGAAAGATGAGATGGCATGGAGAGAAAGCACTGAAAGTGATAATCAGCTGCAATGAGAGAAACTGGAAAAGACAGCTTTGTGTAGCGGGGGGAAAAAAAACAACCTAATTTAACTCTGCCATAGGTCTGCTCAGTTTTGACTGCAAAATCCTGTCATGTTGTTTTCCCCCTTTCATTATATAAAGAAGGAATTCATACCTTAAAAGTACTATTGTGGTTTCCATCCTTGAATGCAGTTAAAGCTATCCTGTATATAAATCACTCCCTCCCATGAAGCAACTGAGATGACTTCTCCTTAACTGCAAGTACAGCATTTATGTGCAGCACTGACTTTGTGGAGAAGAACTTTTGAGTGAATTGCAGAACCACTAGAAAGCTGTTATGTGCTCTTATCACTCTGTCCATGTTGTCCTAAAAGCTCTTTGTATAACCTGAGCAGTCACAGGAATATTTTATGCATTGGAACGTTCTTGTCTGGTGATTACAATACAAAACATGGATTTGAAAGGGTAGCAGTCAGACCTAGGAGTACTCAACTCTACTGTTGTTGCTGTCTGATAAATACTTGTGTCTGGGAGCAGGGAGATGGAGATTCAGAGAGCTACTCCTCTCCTACTCCTTATTCAGCTTCTTGTAGCTTTTGTAAAATCCTTACTGTGTTCTTGCCCAATAAGATACCATGTACTTTACTGCAGCATTGAGATATACAGATTATAGTTGCTAGTTATCGATTATAAGGCAAAGTTCCTGTGAAGCAGAAACCCTGTTTTTCCACTGTAAAAACCATTGATCAAAACCTGTGCGCGGATATGGACAGTAAGACCCCAAATGAAATATGGTGCACAACGTGACCTGTAGACACAGCTGAACAAATTGCTCCAGAAACTTCAGGAGTCATGGCAGAGTAAACAGAAAGCAAGGGTGACCTATGTTGTGTTCTCAAGACAATAAATGCATTCTTTTTATTCTGCTGTATTCTGCTTACCTTCTGCTGACTCTGGTATTTTAAAACACTACACGATTCCTTCCCTGGGCAAAACTTTTGAGTTTCAACTGCTTATATTTCAAACAGGATTTCTTTTTGTTAACCTTGAGAAATTACATTAAGTGCGTTTGAAGCTTCAAAGTCTTTGTGTAGTACAGGGTAAGGTACTGCTTATAAAATTCCGGCTTTTGGCTGCAGGTGAATACATCTGCCTGTTCCAAGAAGAAAAATTAAAAGACTTTTAGAGAGATAGGCCTGATCTGGCTGTACGTTGTACATAATTTTATTGAGTTTGGTGAAAACAACTTGTGCTGAATGAAGAACTTCAATAGTTAAACTTTTTTTTTTTTTTTAAATCTACTCAACACTTCTTATATGTTGTCAAAGTACTTTTCTTCGTTTCTGTGTTGTTGTTGTTTGTTAATTATAATATAAAAGCTTATCTCTTCCTTCTTTCAGCTGAGTAGGGATAAAATCTAGAATATGTGTCTGTCTTGAAAATGGAGAAAGTGTGGTGAATTAAAAGAAATTCTTCTGAACTGTTTGTATTTTGCACTTCTAGAGGCTCAGGAATAATGGTGATCTTATAGACAGTTGCTCATTTTGTCTTTTGTTTCTTTTTTTCCTCTTGGTGTAAAGCAGTCATTTTAGATGCTAAATGATCTTGATATACTGACCTTTTTTTGCCTGTAGATGCTACTTGATAAGTGTGTGTTATGGCACCAAAAAAAAAAAAAAGCAAAAGCAACAGCAGCTATCTTAACCAAAAGAAAATAAACAATTGGTCTTTTCTTCACTGTCATTTATCATGATGGCTTACCATTTGACTTCCCAAGTTGGAAGCAGGTATCAGTAGGCTTTCAAAAGAGCTGTGGAACCTATCACAGATTACTGCTGTGTCAAATATAATGTTGCTAGACATATATGTGGGACTGAAGAAAGAAAAACACTCAGCATTATGCCATAACTTAATCCAGATGGTCAAGTTTATGTTTTCTTTAAAATGCAAACTGTCTGCAGTGAATTCATTAGAACCATATTGTAGCTTTCTTTTCTAGTATAATTTTAGCTAGGTTAAAAAGTCTGTGAATGCCAAACTAATCCCAAGTGCCCAATTATTTTCTTTCTGAAGAATTTAAACTATTCAACAATTCTTTCTCTTTCTCTCACTACCTCCTACCCCAAGCTCTCCAGTCTCCCTTCTTCTCTTTATCCCTTTTTTTTTTTTAATTTATTTAAATTAAAGTAAACCAATGTACACCCCTGTGAATCATTGGCTTAGAGTATCTAGAGATAGATAATACATTGGGTTTGTTTGAGATTAATCTAGATGTTCGAATAGCAGGGACCTGTAGCGATAATCTTTTCAGTCAAAGCATCTGCCTTGATCTTCTCATAGAGAGGTCACTCTTTGTAGATAAGAAACATTGGTCCTAAATATGCTAGATGTCATTCTCTGTTACTAGACTGCTTCTTCCTATACCTTTTTATTGTTTTGAGTTTTCTTTTTGTTTTAAAGATTTGCTCAAAGTACCCAAAATATGAGACATGTTATTATTACTTTTATTTATTTTTATCAAAGTAGGATAAAGCAGAAGCATTTCCAAGAACCTAAATATAATATAAATTAATTCTAATAGAATTAGATCATTACAGAACCTCTAGTACCTAGAACTAGTTATATTAAAAATCATCTGAGTGAAAAAACAAGACAATGGAAACTCATGAGTGCTTGCCACCTGAATCTCTCATGGAAGAGCATTAGGTGTTATTTACTGATCTGTCTTGATAATGACTTTTCTGAGAAACTAGGCAGTCAACTTTCTAATGGAACAGAACAAGCATACACTGAGACAACAAAACGATACTTGTTGACTCAAATGTAAAGGCACAGTGTCTAATTTTTTAAAATTAGAAAAGAGTTCTGGGTGTCACTACTTTGTAGGTTTCCTTTGCTACTTTTTCAAAATAAAACTGCCTTTCATCCCGCATAAAAGGTAAAGGAGCTGATCTCTGTTTACAATGAGAAGAGCTCCTACAGTGACCAGTTCACACTATGTAAACAGTGCCATACACATTTTTATTTTATTTGTTTTAGCAAGTTATTGTCTAAGTTGCTTGCAGTAAATAATATGGCTCTTCTCTGGATGTACAGGACAAGTCAAGTGATGCTATCTAATGCAACATAACAAGGAATTTAATGGAATAGGTTGTACATTTTTTTTGCTTCCTGATCTTCATTTAGTTACTTTAGTTTGTTTGGCTGCTCCCTTTTGGAAGTAATTCTGGAGGAGTGGTGTGACATTTAAATTGATTGTGTCCTCCAAAGTACCCAATTTGAATTAATTCATTCATCGACAAGATAGAAAATATATATAAATTTACGTTCATAGGATGAAGTTTTACTTTTCTGTTTCCAGCTGTTCATTGCTGGAAACAAGTTGCTTTCTACCTCTCAAAACAAGAGCACCTGCTGTGTCATATACCAACTTTGAAAGTGTTTGTCAGACAAGTTCAGACTCTAGCTATTGGTCAGTGTTTGCCATTCATTTAGCACTGAATGTCTGTGACTGTCAGGTAGAAAGTTGTGGCATCCTGCATACATCATAGTAGTCACGCAGCAGAGCATCATCTCAAGACTGTTCACAAGCTAGTTACAGGCCAAAATCTGATCTATGTCTGTTGCAGAATTGCATTGTGTTTTGGTAGCAACACAGCTCGAAAATAAAGCACAGTAGTACCCAGGAGCACATAAACCATCTGCCATGTACATGGTAACCATTACAGCAAGTCAAAGGAGGAACAGATTATGAATGGTGCAGGAATACCATAGTAATATCAATTATGTTAGTAAAGTGTGTGTATCTGGGTTTATTATTATATATATTAGATTGCTTTAAACCAAAACTACCTCTGTTACCTGAAATACTTCCATTAGTACAGTGAAATTGAGCTTAAACATGCAGAAACTATGGTTTGTACATGAGACACTAAGATGTAATCGATCACAGTAATGTTCAAATAGTGTTTGGAGTGTCTGTCTAGTACAATGGGCTTGTTTATTTTTCTGCAGTGTTGCTTTCAGCATCATGTAGCATCCAGTGCAGATCACCACTCCAGTACCTTCTACTTATTCAAACAGAGAGGCATCTGATGCTGGGGAGTGTTGAAGTATAAATATGATGGTACCCATATCCAGCCTACTTCTGACAGATCTTCTTGTTTGAAAAAGAACAAGAGTTAGAGGTTAGAATCAAGCTGCTCAGAAAATAGTCACTTGTCCAAAAATCCCTACAAGTGCATTTCAGATGTCATGGGGTGGAAGGCTTTGAGTTTTTGAGTAATTTATCTCTGCCAGGAGACTTAGGAACATGAAATAGACTCTTGGTATGTAGGTTGCTTGAATCATTGTAGTAAACACATTCCCAGATAATTTTTTGCAAACTTGTGAAAACATGCATCTGTTGAAACCTGTGGAAATATTGCCATTGACTTCAGTGAACCTGAAATTTTACCATGTTTTCTATGCCGGGTCTGTCTGACAAAACAACTGGATCTACTGTCCCTTATAAATTTCTTCAGGGTTCTGCAGACCTACCTGAGATACTAAGGATTGCACTTCAGAAGTCTTATAAAAAGAGATGAGAAACTTTCTTATTTTGTTGAAAATTTTTGGTTTGTCAGAAAAAGAAATACTTCATGAGGGTGAATTACCTGATGTGTTTTAAACCTAGTGGAGCTCTTGCCGGCTTGTCTACCCAGGCTTTCATCAGCCCTTTGTGCTGCAGATAGCAGAGCTTCCCAGGTCTCAGAGGAAACACAAGTCATGAAAGAAACTGATTTCCCACTAAATACTGCTTCTTATCTCAGCAATTCATACTTTAACCAAAATCTTGTTTGTCTGCACTTTGAAAAAGCTGACGCTTTTGCTTTGCTTTGGTTTGTTTTTTTGGTTTTTGTTTGGTGTTAGGGTTTTTTTTCTTGATTTTGTTTTATTTGGTTTGTTTGTGACCTATTTTGCTTTGTGGGCTTTTACTACTGCGTTCAAAGGGACTGTCATGAAGAAGAAGCTGAGTAAAGACTAAGCTTACTGTACACCACAGGATGGCCCTAAGCAGCATGAATGCTTTTCCCCACTTAATGGGGAAAGAGGGCATTCCCCTCCTTTAGTTTTCTCTCTGGCTTGACAGCTTATGACTCTTTTGTGAAACAACAGTATAACAAAGACCATGAAAGCACAGTTAGTACTTTTAACTTACAACTGTACACCATACAACTTCTGCCTTTTTTATCTTCGGCCAAGAAAAAAAAAATGCATAGCTAGAATTAGTGCTCCTTGCTTATGGGTTCATTTGTCTGGCAGTTTTATTCAGAAAACAGATGGTTTGTGTGGTGAAGGGCCCAAATTCTATTTGGGACACACATCCTGGATATCCTCCTGGGCACCCATCTTGCCTCCCCCCTCAACTCCTCCTTTCCCCGCTTCTTCCCAGGTAGAAGAAGTGGGAAAGCAGACAAAAGGCTTGGCGCCTCACAGTCTGCCGAAGTCACGGTGATGGACTTGTGACTTCTGCCTCTTTTAGTAAGGTAACTTGAGATTGGTCTTTTATCTGTTGCTATTGGTCAAAACACTCAGCCAAAATGCTTAAAANTTTTTTTTTGTTAATAAAATATTTAATATTTTATATCTGCCTCATTACAATTTACTCATAACCCAGATTCAAAAAAACCCTTACCACCACAGTTTGATATGTGAAAGAGCTGGTAGAGACCTCTGTGTGAGGTCTTTGGCAGAGCAATCTAATTCAAAAAATCTAGGTGGCTGGAATTCCCACCCCATCCTCTTTAATACAAATCCTTAAGTATTAAGTCAGGCAGAGAATGAGTCTAGTCTACATTTATCTTACTGAATGGCAGTCAACTTCCACCTAATCTTTCAACATATATTTGTTCAATGGATCAGCAGGTTGTGTAAACAGCATGATAGACTGGTTTAGAAATGTGTCTGCTTATGTTTGATTTGTACTGAACAATTGACCATTTGGTTTGTGAATCCATCATAAATTACATCTTCAGGTTACTCAGAGTGAAGAGGGGAAATACTTGTTCTCATTGTGTTGAAAGGCATCTTACCAGCTGTCAGTCCCCAGAAGAGAGGCTGAATTAAATCAGTACTACTTTAGCTTTGTTTTTCAAAAGTTGGATGGATGTGACTCTGCTTTCACAAGTCTTTTGCTAATTGCAGTCATGCTTCTGGTTGAAGGCAATGTAAGGCAAAAGGCAAGTGTTTTTATTGCCAAATATGTAATAATATGGGAAAAGGGATATGATAATGATTGTGATATTATTTTAGCTGCATTTGATAAACCTAAGTCTATGTAACCCAAGAAATATATGCAATTTTTTTAAGAATGGAGGTGCATATGAAAATTTTGTTTTAACAACCAATGCAAAAGCAACTAGATGGGTGGTATTTAATGATATCTGATACCAAGCTAGGAATTTGGCACTTCCAGCGTCAAAGTCTTGAGGTCTGTGGTAGTGGGTTGGACTTGATGATCTTTGAGGTCTCTTCCAACCTTGCTATACTGTGATACTGTGTGATACTGTGAAAGGTGTGGACTGTGTAAATGCTTCAACTAACTCTTCGTAATTTGAAAAATCATTGCTAATGTAGTTATGTGACTACTGCTGTCTCATTTGGAATGTGAAGAAACAGAAGTAAGATCCAGGGCTTTGAAACTGCTCTTCTGCAACTAAGAAGAATTTGTCTGGAAGCAGATGAGGAGCAGGGGACATGGCAGTGACCAGAGTGTGCTGGTTTAAGGCTAATTGGAATATTTTAATAGAGAAAATTATATTATAGGCTGTGAAAAGGAAACAATGGTGATGTCTACTTCACTCATAGGTTTGCTGACACAGATAAAACTAAGAACATAAACATTAGATAAGACAGTCGGTGTCTGTTGGGCACAGCGTCTAGGGCTGTCTAGCAGCTTCTGAACTTCTCCTCTCTGCTGATTAATTTCATTAACCACTTTCCTTCTAATCCCCTCCAG
>WBNM01038914.1:19066-32553 GCA_013399055.1 Ramphastos sulfuratus | reverse complement strand
CTATGATTCTATGATTAAAGTAATTAATGTTGATACATTAGTGTTAGTCTTTCTGGAGGGAAAAAAACTCACCAGGGTCCATGTACCTTGCCTTAAACTATGTATTTTAAAGTCACATTCTCCCCATTTTCCTTCCAGATTCCCTGCTTATGTTTATGCATTCAGATTATGCCAAAATTATTTTTTATAGTTCAATAACCTTCTAATATTTACAGATTTGTTGCAATGGGGCTTAGAGGTTGTATTATTATTTTTCTTTTTTTTTTTCTTTCTTTTTGTTGTTGCTGTTGTAGTTACGCATGATACTTACCAAACTGAAACTTGAGGCACATCAGTGCTGTTGTATTATGCCAAAAAAAAAAAAAAAGCTCTGGTGACTGCCTTAATTTGACTACAGGTGTAAGCACCACTCATTAAAATCCAATGTCAGACTCAAAGCTAGCAGAAACTTTCATTATGCAAACATGAAATTGACTGGAAGGGCTAATGAGGGTAGAAAGATACCCCAGATGTCAATAGAAAACAATCTACTTCTAACACAGTCCTTCTTCTGGGAATTTTCCCCATCCACAATAGAGATTTTGTTTACTGATATCCTAGCACTCGTTAGGCTGAAGAATCATGAAAGCGCAGTAGAAGAATAGAGTGAGTCTCAGACGTAACTTGTTTCTTAATTTAGTGGCATACATAATGATTACTATGGGCTTTATTCTCAACTTCAACACTCAGTTTTAGGCAGCATTTTAGAGCAATTGTATAGTAAGAACTGAGAGAGCAAAGGAAACTTGATAGATGTATTTATTGTTCCTTTCATATGAGTGATTTACATTCCACAAAACTAATTCTTCTGCTCCCTTGAAATCTAAACTCAGATCATTCATAGTTTAAAATAGGCATCCAGAAAAACGTATGCAATAAAGGCATAAACACCTAGATCTGGGTTTTTTTTGCCTGATCATGACCTCCAAATTATGAATTTTTAATCAGCAAAATGAGAAGATAGCCAAGTAAGCACACCAATGACATCAACAGATCACCTCATTCATTTTTCCATTTTGAGAAAGCTTTAATATACTTAAAAAATCTGCAAGAACTGCTCTTTATCCTACAGGGTTAAAAGCTACCAAAACATATTTTGATAATCTGATGATGATGATGATGGCACTTAACATCCATTGACAAAAGTTGTTTGGAAGTTAGAATTCTATAACCTTAAGTTAAAATAATTTTATAATCTTAGATTAAAATAATTCTATGATATGAAATTTAAATAATTCTATAATCTTAGGCGTCATAATAAAGCTTGCATTCTAAAGTTAATAGCATAAAATGTATATTATGTATGTTATGAAATGTATATTATGAAATGTATGTTATAAAATGTATATTATAAAATGCATGTTATAAATTGTATGTTATAAAAGGTGTATTATAAAATGTATGTTATAAAATGTATATTATAAAATGTATGTTATAAAATGTATGTTATGAAATGTATGTTATAAAATGTATATTATAAAGTGCATTACCCAGGTGCAAATTATCGGATGTTAGAAAGATGAAACGCTTTGGAACATGATCCCAAAGTATTCAAGATGAGCTGAAGATTTTATTATCTTATTTTTATTCTTCCTCAGTTGCTGGATAAACTGAGGAAAATAAATTAAAGGACATGTTGAGTTTCAGAGCAACATCAATTTATTCAACTACAGATTGTGATCTTGGCAATAAGGCATCACTAATCCACATCTGTTCAGGGTAGGAATATAATGATGATGGAAATGCTTTGCTCGTGTCTGTGTTTGATATTTGCCTTGGGAATGTGAGAATACATTTGAATATTCTAGGAGGACCATGATAGGAATAAAGAATAATTTTCCACTAAGTAGAGTTGTAAAATAAAACTCGATGAGGGGAAGGCATTTCCTAGCTGTGATACTTATCAGCATGCAAACAAGCTAGTCTGTTAAAGCAAGGTGTGCAACATGTGATCATGCTACCAAACTATCACATGTTTAATCTGAAACTTCATTACAAACCTGGGGCAAATTCCCTTTCTGATGAGCTATGTCATGACCTCCATCTCTTGAGAGCCCAAAATGGACAGCCACATACCTTCCAATTATTGCTGTAAGTGGTTGTAATTTGGGGAGCATTACACTTTGTCATAGTCAGCATGAAAAATTCATCTGAGCTTTTAAACAAGATTTAAGATAAACCAGTGTAAAATTAAAATAATAAAAATATTATTAAAATAATAAAAATATTATTAAAATAATAAAATTTTCTTAAGGACATTTGGCAATTGTCATGGAGATTTCACATAGTGTTGATTTTCATTGGTTTTGCAAACATGTCTGAATATTGGGGAAGAAAAAAAAAGGAAGACAACATGAGAACTGAAAGCCAAGGATCTCTGGTGCCTCTCCTAGTACTGCATTTCTTTGCAGCCTTTTTGTAAGTCACAGCTTGATGAATGCTTAGACACTAAAAGCATGGAAGAATGAAACTAAAATCATCTGTCAAAGCACTGGGGTCTGCCTCCTTCAACTACAACAGCTTTATGTTGAATATCTGCAGAATCAATATGAACTTATACCCTTGTGTTATTAAATGCCATTTCCCCCCATACACTAGAATTTAAACCTCAGTTTAAAGTACTTAAGCATATGCATAACTTTAAGCAAGATTAGTTGCACTGATTGCATACAAGAGCCAAGCTAATCAAATTTAAATATTAATTAAAAGCTGTCCTGAAATAGGTAATAACAGGTTGCATACCTTGCATGGTAGATCCTTTGCTGATAATCTCAAGTCACTTTGTGAAAGAGATAAGCACGGTTATGATTGCTATGTAAGAGGGAAGCCACACAAAGTGATTTGGCCAAGGTTATTTCTAGATCACTGGTAGAATTGTGAAAGAAAGCCAGACCAATTCATAAGGCCTAGGCTGGTTATCCATCCAGTGAACCATGATGCTTAACAAAATTAACAAAAGCAGCACTAAAAGTCTCTTATTTTTTTCCTAAAATTAACTTTTTAGTTCATTGCTGTATCGTGACACCAAATGTAACCATACCTTGTGTACTACACATAGAAATAGAATTTCTTGTTAGTGATTATGTATATTACATTTTAGCTCTAAACTAGGAGGCATTTTATCAGTATCTCAGTAAAGATGTAGGAAAGGTAAATAGGCTGAAGATCTAGTTAAAACTGATTCCATGCTCTTATTTCCTGTCCTTTGCAGCAGTCTAGAGTCTCAAAATTCCAATGAGATAGAGAAGAAGTGTTATCACTTTTGACATTGTGGCAGAGCACACCCAAGTCCCTGCCCCACCAGAGGTTTGAATGGGGCATGAAACTGTTTTGCTCCCCCCCACCTATGGCTCCAGGGCTTTGGAATGTGGAAAGAAGTAGGCGTCAAGTACCTTACCCCACACCGGTGGGCTGGAACGGGAGAGNCCACAACCTCCCTGGGCAACCTGTGCCAGTGTCTCACCACCCTCGCTGTAAAGAACTTCCTCCTAACGTCCAGTTTCAATCTCCCCTCTGCCAGTTCAAACCCATTGCCCCTTGTCCTGACATTACAAGCCCTTGTCAGTAGTCCCTCCCCAGCCTTCCTGTAGGTCCCCTTCAGATATTGGAAGGCTACTCTAAGGTCTCCTTGAAGCCTTCTCTTCTCCAGGCTGCAGAGCCCCAACTCTCTCAGCCTGTCCTCATAGGACAGCTGCTCCAGCCCTCTGATCATTGTAACAAACCTTTTCCAATTTTCTGATTTTCCTGAATTACCAAAATCCCTATAAGCATCCTTGTGAAGATCATCCCCAATGAATTTGAACCCAATCTAACTAATTTGTATATAGTTGTGTGCAGGGCTTTCCAGAAATAAAATAACTACAAATTTTGTAATTCCTGCCTCGTTAATTCCCACAACCAATTCAGAGATATATATTTATTTATTTCATTTTAACAGAAAATAAGACAATTTTAGAAAAAAAGAAACAAAGGAAAAACAAAGGAAAAACAGAAATACAGTGGAAGAAATGCAGACCTCCATAAGAACTCTACTCATTCTAGATTTCTCTTGGATTTCAGACAGGAAGATACAGTGTGTTCCATCTGAAAATCAGAGGGATTAAACCCAAAATGGAACTCTTTTCCCTGGTTGAACACAGAGTAAGCTTAGGGTGAAAATGTAGAAATCTCTGCTGTAGAGATTGAAGTGTAGGAGTGATAGCACATCTGACTTCTACAGATAGTTCAGACAGACAGGCAGTCTCAAGGGCTTTACGCAAGTACTTGAACGTTTCTGAGAAGAACAGCAGACATCCACCTGCACTGGCAATAGGTTTACAGACTCATTTATAGCAACATATAAGGTCATACAGGAACTTTGAGATAGAACAGAAAACTGAGTCCTAAATTCAGTCTAATATCAATGTATTTTCTACATGATATACCCAAGGCTTGTTTTTCCTACGGTATGAAAACTTCCCTCTCTCTACAGCCTCATCTGAATAGCAGCAAATCAAAGGTTCCTGTTCAGTTTTATGCTCTGGTTTTGATTTCAGCTACACATTTTGGTAATTATACTATACTGTTCTGTACTATACTATACTATACTATACTATACTATACTATACTATACTATACTATACTACACTATACTATACTATACTACACTAAACTATACTGCTCCCTCTCTGGAGGTGTTGAAGGCCAGGTTGGACGAAGTCTTGAGTGACCTGTACTAGTGGGAGGTGTCCCTGCCTATGGCAGGGGGTTGGAACTAGATGATCCTTGAGGTCCCTTCCAACCTTACCATTCTATGATTCTATGATTATTAAAATTACTGGGGTGGGGGAAGACTCCTAAATGCCTAAATTAATAAACAATATTAATTTTGAAAAATACCATCTCACTATCAATTAATTACCCCTACAGTACAATGTGAAAGCTGGGGCAGCTCTTACTGCAGTAACTCTGACATGGTGGTGTTTCAGATCCTAAAATATAGGAAGAAAATAAATAGCAGCATCATGGTCCTAGACTTCAGAAAGCAGGTTTTGTATTCTTTAGAGAACTGCTTCAAAGAATTTTATGGAATCCAGTCTTGGAGAGAAGGATTAGGAAGAATTTATTGATACTCAAAGATCTACTCCAAATCAAAGATCAGTTCATCTCAATGAGCAGGAGGTCAAGCAAATATTGTTTCTCCTGGACTAAAAGACCAAATTTCTGCATGAAAGGGAAGTTTAGAAGAGACATGGGAGGGCTACCCAGGACTAACATGGAAATATTGACCATACAGCAATGTGGTTGGAAAAGTCTGGAAGCACAGCTGGAGTTGAATCAGGTGAGAGACATGAGTGGCAACAAAAATCACTACTAAGGTTATAGCAGCAGCAAAAGAAGACTAGAGAAAATGTGGGTATGCTGCTGAATGTGGAAAGGAAAGGTGATTCTACCACTTTACTCTGCTCTGGTAAGACCTCACCTGGAGTTCTGCATCCAGGTCTGGAACCCTCAGTATAGGAAGGACATGAAGCTGATGGAGTGGGTACAGGGGTGGGCCATGAAAATGATCAGGGAGTTGGAGCACCTCTGCTACAATGACAGTCTAAGGGAGCTGGGGTTCTTCTGCCTGGAGAAGAGGAGGCTTAAGGGGACCTAATAGCAACCTTCTGGTACCTGAAGGGGCCCTACATGAACGAGAAAGGCTATTTACAAAGACCTGCAGTGGCAGAATAAGGGGCAANTGCCTATGGCAGGGGGTTGGAACTAGATGATCCTTGAGGTCCCTTCCAGCCATTCTATGATTCTATGATTCTATGATTCTATGATTTTCTTTTTAGCTAAAACTCAATGTCTAGATCCATGCAGTTCCCACCAATTGATGCAGCTCTTTAAACTGCAGTTTAACCCTTCATTGTAGCTTCTGGTAAACCATTTCCTATTTGAATGTATTTTCTCTCTGATTTTCGCCTTACCATTACACTTTATTGTATTCTTTCATTTCACTTTGAAAGGGAAAGGAGAAAAGATCTCTCTTGTGCTCATTTCAAGGAACATTACTATCAATATGAAAGGGATTTTGACACACGTAGCTGTAATAAAATCATTAGATCCTTTCTCCATTGTCTCATTACACAGTGAAACCTGCCAAAAGGTAATGAGGTGACCTCGAAGGTCTTCAACTTCATTAAAACAGAACTGTCCAGTTTTTTGACCCCCATATACAGAGATACAGCTTTTCACTGAGTTACCTTCTTTAAAATGCACCCACTGCAGAAGAGAGGGGTGGGGTGTTGGAGAGTTTTTGGGGTTTGTGTTTGTTATTTTCTCTTAGAGATTTGCTTCCATCATGATTTGCTCTACAAAGGAACTCCAGAATGATTAAATGCACAGTGGAGATAGCAGGCTGAGAAACGAAACACACACACACAGTAAGAGCATTCTGCCAAGAAATCAGCCTCTGCTTCTTACCTACCCAAAGGGGCAAAATGATGGCCCCTGTACAGCTAGACAATTCTTTATTGCATCAGATCTGCTTGTTACAGGGCAGAAGATGCTTCAGATCAAAAGTTAGTGGAAATATGGCTATAGAAAGTGTGCAATCACTCCCCTTCTCCCTCATGTATACTGCAGCACAGCCCATTGACCATCCAAAAAGGAAAAAGAAAAAAAGACACAAACAAGCAAACCTAAACACAACCATAAAATTCAGTCCTCAGGTAGAGAAATTGTATTAGCACTACATTACTATGCCATTGTAATCGTAATTCAAGTGTGAAATGTCTTTAAATATAATTTAATTAACCATAGTACAATTTAAGGTTGCTTGGGACATAAGAAAGTCAGGCAGCTTCAGAATTTCCAAATCCCCAGGTACTGCCTCCATCAAGCCTGAAACAATTCACTTGTCATAGAAAATCACAGACCATAGCAAAAGCTAAATAGGTATTCAGAAGGATTATCACACCAGATAGCACAAAGTTAAGAAAAGAGAAAAACCAATAACCAGAGAGACAAAGAGGGAATTCACACCAGGGAATGAGATCAGTCATGTCTTTTGCAGAACACTTTCAATTGTTCAGAGAACTTAGCATCTGGCCTGCTGTTTTGTGCATCTTACCTAGTGTGAATCCTGCTAACCCAGTTTTGTTAAATAGACTTTTATGCTGCCTTGGAAATGTCCCAAATAAAACAAAGACAGACTGCTTTGGGAAACAAATAAGATGGCAAGCAACTTTTGAAAAGTTGACCCTTTGGTTCTAATTAGTGCTTTTTATATAACATATAAATGCACTTTTTTTTTTTTATTTTTTTTTAATTTTTTTAAGTTTATTTCCTGACACATTTAACAATAGTTTCCTACAATAAAAGTCCCCTTTAATAATTTTTAAAGTTTCATTGATACATAGAATCATAGCATGATTTAGTTGGAGGAGACCTCGAAGATCATCCAGTTCCAACCCCCTGCCATAGGCAGGGACACCTCCCACTAGTACAGCTCACTCAAGGCCTCGTCCAACCTGGCCTTGAACACCTCCAGGGAGGGAGCAGCCACAACCTCCCTGGGCAACCTGTGCCAGTGTCTCACCACCCTCACTACAAACAACTTTCTCCTAATATCCAGTTTCAATCTCCATTCTGCCAGTTTAAACCCATGATTNCACACTTGCTGAGGGTGCACTGATTCCTCTGTCCATGTCACTGACAAAGCTGTTAAACAGCACTGGTGCCAGCACTGACCCCTGAGGCATGCCACTTGACAGTGGTCTCCACAAGGACACTGTGGTGTTGATCACAACTCTGTGTGCCACCATCCAGCCAATTCCTTATCCAGCAGTGCTCCACCCATCCAGTCCATGTTTTTCCAGTTTGGTGACCAGGATGTCCTGTGGGACAGTCAAACACCATACTCCCATAGAATGTGGCTTCCTTTTATAGGAAAACATTATCAGTTCTTTCTTGGCAGGAGAATATCCACCAAGATACCTTGACAACAAATCCCATGGGTTAACTTTTCTTAGGAACTTAAAAGAAAAAAAAAAATTAAAAATCCCAGTAAATATGAAAAAAAACATGACTGATTAATGATTGTATTGATAATAAGGTCTCATTATATAATAAAAAATTAAACAAACATCTTCTGCATTTTACCTTGCTAGTTTTAATAATTTGCATTTTCCTGGTGACACTATGCTGTCACCTACTGGTTGCAGAGTCATTGGAAGAGAAATAAGAAGCAATCTAATTTGCTTTGGAAGATCTGAAAGAAATTTTCAGCTAGTGAGAATTAGTGTAATTTTGTTTAAAGTCAGTGGAATTTGGCTGGTTTACAGCAGCTGAGTGGCTAATGCTGGCTGTGAAAGAGAAGCTTTGGTTTACTCTAGCACTAAACCCCTTGCAGTGTGTCTTATCTTAAAATCCATCGTGGGGTATAAGCTTTCATATTAAAATGGCTTGCATCCACAGATTTTTCCTGCTGTGAATAACTATTGCTTTAATGCATGAAATAAAGCCCACCTTGGGACTGTTTAGTGAACTGCTGGATCTGTTTACCAGCAGCAGAGTTAAAGCTAAACCACTTCTTTCACAGCCACCCCACCACATTGTTTTTACTTTCTATCTGTGTGTCCTCCTCTACATAGGGTCATCCTGACTGCCTGTCACCTTCCTGTTTCAGTCCTAGTATTCAGTCAAGAGCTCTCCTTTGCTGCTTCAGCTCATGGGATGAGTGCATGTTTGTGCCATACTGTCTGCACTACTGGGGCTAATCTACAGCTGTTACTCTATCACCTGATGATCCATCTCCAGCAGAAAAGGGGAATCTGGAACAGGAAAGATGACCCACAGATTGATATGAAAAAGGATTTAATGAAATAGTCAAACTGGTACCAATGTCAATACAAGTTATGTAAATTTAAACTCAGCCCAGGAAAGGTAAAGCAGTCAAAATGTCAAGGAAGGCAGTCCTCAAGAGTAGGAGGAGGAGCAGGATGAGGAGGAGAGGTCTAATCAAGAAGACTTTAACAGATTCTTTCTCTCCACAAAAAACCTTCCTATTTTTTACTGAGTGTGACAGTCATGGTCTAGGGTACACTTGCAGCCAACTCAAGTCAGCTTCACTCAAGTCCTGTCTTTGACCTGAAGCCTTTGTCTGAGAAAAGCCAGGACATGTATGATTATGATTACTGGACAGTCATGCCTCATGTTCACCATGGTCCTGTGCTGATAGCCCAGACTCACTGCCATCTGGGAGTGCTACGAATGATGTAAAATTAATAATCACTATTAATTTTTTATATCCAGGCAGAGTTTGTTAATAACTATGAAAATTGTTTATTAACATTAAATCTCACCAGAAAACTTAGTTACAAGGTTCAAAACACAGGGTTTGGAAATTCATACATACAGGGAACAGGCAAAACTGGAACACTGTAAGAGGTAACTTAGTGAACACAAACATTTTTAGTGGAAGAGAAAGTTTTAGTGGTCACTACACTGCTGGCAGTTCATTATCCTGCTTAGCCACTGGATGGACACAGGAAGCTCCTTTCTGCTTATGGCAGAAGGCAATTAGTGATTGCAAGAGGCTTGAAGTCTTTACTCACAAAATATTATCAGACAGTACCCAAAGCACATGGGGGGTTGCTGTGGGTGGTCTCAAAGCCGTTAGAGTTTCTCAGGCTTCTGGGTGCTGGAGAAAGGAGGCAGACAAACTCTGACCTGGTCCTGACTCTCTGCATGATCTGTGTTATCTCCAGGAATTCTTATCTTGGCAGGAGGCTTTCAGGTGCAGGCTGGATGTCTTGTGATGTGCAGTCTCAGCATAGCGTCACGTTGGCTCTGCAGGTTGTATGTGTGGAGGCATTTAGAGCCTGTTCCTGGTCGCTGGAGTTCCATACAGCTCAGGATGCAATGAGGTAGCAAGCAAGCTTGGATACAATGGCAGAGCACCCCTTGTGCTACCTGCTCATCTCCTTTTATCAATACAGCTCAAGACTAATGGGCCTTTCGACACAGAATAGCCAATCAGGATGGCACTTTGCCAAGCTTGACCATATTAGGTGCAGCCAGGGCTTTTGTCCTCTTTCACACAGCTGCTTCCCCCAGCACAGAAGGAGGGGGAGCAGGGGAACACTTCTGGGTAAGCCAGGACATGTATAAGACTATTTTGGCCTATTTAGGCCTAGCACAACAGGGAGGACTGTGAATTGGCCTATATATATTCCTGCCACTGCAGTATTTGCATGTACATGGCACATGAGCAAGGAGAGGGGACAGAGTTCACCCAAGGCTTCAAACTGTGGCTACAGGAAAAACAAATATGTAGCCAATGGTAGGTAAACCATTGTATAGTTGGCAGTTACTCTGAGAAGCAGGATGGTATAACTGTTATAGATGTTTTTGCTCAGCTGCTGTACATTGTGTTTCATGTATCTAACAACCTGACATTACAAAAACACCCAAACCCTAGAGGGGAGTGATTCAGAAGTCACCTTGAGGAATTACAACTGTGAAGCCCCCTATCTTTGGGGATTTTGTCCCACCTGTTATTACTCCAGTCACTTTCTCCTCTTTCCATTGCCTATTTCTGAAAAAAAAAAAAACAACAACCAACCAACCAAAAAAAACAACAAACCAAAAAACAAACAAAAAATCCCCAAAACATTTGTACTGGACTGTAAGAAAGGGAAATTTCTTTTTCTGTTCTCTTCATAAACATATCACTATCACTGGAGCTTCTTTAAATCTCACTATGCACTTGTCTAGCAGAGTGTTTATCATCATGTTGGCTTCCTAGATATTTCTCTAGTGAGATGCTTTCCAGTTGTCCTGTAATGATGATAGTACCACACATGGAGAGTAGATGAAGAAACAGAATTTTCAGCATAGCAGCAGGGCAAAAGAGATGCAGTGTGGGTGTAGATTATCTAGCTCTCACCTTCATTAACACAATGAACTTTAAACCAACACAAGATACAAGGTACACCTGCCAAGTCATGCATGCTTCTAAAAGAACAATATCAAAGATGTTTAAATAATTCATTTCCCTGTGTATTACTAAAAAAAACTATTTATTTTTCACCACACTTTGTTTTACTCCTAAGGTGAAATAAAAGAAAGCATAAGCCAAAACTAAAGCTGTAATCTGCACAGAAACTACATGGCAGTGAATCTTGAAAATCAGTCAAATCTCTGTGGTTTGCTACCTTTTCTTTGCCATCTGGGATATGTTTTCTTGATTTACACATTTAAACAGAATCTTTCTTTGTCTTTAGAGGCATACTTTAGAAATGTACACACAATTCTGATGGGTTTTCAATAGAACATCAGTGCTTAAATATTGACTCCATGTCCAGTTTATGAAGGAAGCGAAAGAACACGGCTTATGGTTTGATCTAAAGGAATTTATCTCACCTTTCAAGTGTATACAATGGGTGGATGTAGAGAAGTCAAAAATCTCTAAAGCATTAAGTAATGGAAATTCTTGATAAGTCACTTCGCTTGGACAAATTAAAGACTTAGAATCATAGAATTACAGAATGGTAAGGTTGGAAGGGACCTCAAAGATCATCTAGTTCCAACCCCCTGCTATAGGCAGGGACACCTCCTACTAGAACAGGTCACTCAAGGCCTCCTCCAATCTGGCCTTGAACACCTCCAGAGAGGGAGCAGCCACAACCTCCCTGGGCAACCTGTGCCAGTGTCTCACCACCCTCACTGCNGCAATATATTCAAGTCCTGGTCCATCCGAGGGTGACTGTTTCCATTGGTAGAATGATCCCACCATCAGTGACACAAAGCTGGGAGGGGGAAAGAATGAGAGAATTGGGGTTTTTTACTCTGGAAAGGAGCAGACTGAGGGAGGATCTCATCAATGCTGTGTCAGGAGGATGGAGCCAGGCTTTTTTTTCAGTGGCTCAGTGACAGGACAAAATGCAATGAACGCAAACTTGAACATAGGAAATTCC
Organism: Ramphastos sulfuratus; assembly: GCA_013399055.1. Classification (NCBI taxonomy): domain Eukaryota; kingdom Metazoa; phylum Chordata; class Aves; order Piciformes; family Ramphastidae; genus Ramphastos; species Ramphastos sulfuratus. The sequence continues at coordinate 20,566 of WBNM01038914.1, read as the reverse complement.
ATTGAAACATGAATTTAATTTAAGGGTGGTGGAGCACAGGAGAAGGCTGCCCAGAGAGATGGTGGAGTCTCCATCTCTGGTGACATTCAAAACCCCTCTGAATGTGTTGCAGTGTGACCTTGTTTAGGTGAACTTGCTTTTGACTTTATGATCTCTAGAGGTCCCTTCCAATGCCTACCATTCTCTGATTCTGTGATATTAGTGTCATCATTTGTCTCTGTTACAAGTACTGGGTAGCCATGATCCCCAACTTCAAAAGGAGAAGAAAGGCAAAGTAATAATAATTAAAAGAAAAAAAAAAAAGACAAACCTTTCAAGTCATATGAAATATTAACATAAATATTATTTCCACTTTGTTTTGATGAGGTCTAGAATGGAACCCAAGGATTAGAATGACCAGAGAAGTTAGAAAACCCAACTATAAGATGTCATTACAAGGTTCAGTTGCATTTCCAACCTTATGTCCTGAAGGAAGCATATCTGTCTACATACACCTCAAAAAAATAACTAATCTCTTTGTGAACAAGATGTTGGTTTCTATCTTATTCCTACCTATGACTTCCATAAGAAAATATCTACTTTTTCTGTATCTTCTCTGTTTGGAGCTTTGTAAGAAAGGGACTTGGCTTATCTAGCAGCTCCATTTCTGCTCAGCAGAATGAAAGCTTTGGATGATTCTGTGCTATATCAGCACCTTACAGGTGTCAGCTGTTCTCAGAGTGCTTTAAGAAACTCTGGTCTTTATTATGATCCAAGAATATTTTTATCAGTTTTGTTGTGAATACACAAATGAACATCCTACCAAGGGAATAATAATAATTTTAAAAAGCATTATTTCCACCTTCATTCCATCTCTTACATCTACACAATGAAAATTGAACACCAATGAATTGTGCAAGTACAGAAAAGTCACAGAGTTATTATTTTGTTAAAAATACAATACATGTATCAATTGTTTTTACAGGAGAGCAAAAATAATTGAAGGGCAATATATGTTCAGTTCATACCCACAAATCCTTCTAACCAAAGCAGAGCTATAAATAATGGCATACATAACAGACTGTCTGTCCTCCTCTGTCAGAGGATAGCACTTAGTGTAAAGACTGCCACAACTCACAGCGTTGTGCTGACTATCAAGGAAAAATATGGAAACTTATACCACAAGGAATTTTGTGTAAAAGATTTATAGGGATCAAGAGGGACTTTGAGTTTCAAAACCAGCCCATACACAATTTTAAGTGTGTGTGTGTTTACACATCTTGGCAATATTTTCTTAAATGTGGTTCATCCAGGGGGACCTGGACAGGCTGCAGAGGTGTGTCCAAGCCAACCTCATGACATTCAACAAGGCCAAGTGTAAGTTCCTGCACCTGGGTAGGTACTATGCCAAGCACAACTCCAGGCTGGGTGGGGAATGGCTGAGAGCAGCCCTGAGGAAAAGGACCTGGGGGTCTGGGGTGATGAAAAGCTCAACATGAGCCTGCAGTGTGAGTGCAGCTG
>WBNM01038914.1:1192-18927 GCA_013399055.1 Ramphastos sulfuratus | reverse complement strand
AAGAGAAGGCTTCCAGGAGACCTTAGAGTAGCCTTCCAGTATCTGAAGGGGGCCTACAGGAAGACTGAGAAGGGACTATTGACAAGGTCTTGCAATGACAGGACTAGGGGCAATGGGGTTTGAAAAATAGGAGGAAGTTTGCAGTGAGGGTGGTGAGACACTGGCACAGGTTGCCCAGGGAGGTTGTGGCTGCTCCCTCCCTGGAGGTTTTGAAGGCCAGGTTGGATGAGGCCTTGAGTGACCTGTACTAGTGGGAGATGTCCCTGCCTATGGCAGGGAGTTGGACCTAGATGATCTTTGAGGTCCCTTCCAACCTTACCATTCTATGATTCTATTGCCCTGATATATAATTTCTAATGGGTATACGCCAAGCTCCCCTAATAAGAGACAAAAAAATGTTGTTCCAATTTTTCAGCTGAAGACTTGAAGTTCAAAAAAGCAAAATCTAGCAAAATAGTCAGTAAATGTACATTTTTTTTTCTTTACATCTTCTGTTCCTGGAAATCATCTCTAGAGCATAAGTCACTCAAACTCCCTAAATGGTGTTTTAGAGATGTGAAATCCAGCCCCAACAGAGCTCACAGTCCCCAGAATACTCAAGATACTCAAAATGGTAGGCTAAAACCAGCTTACCCATCAACCAGCTAAAATCTACAGCTACAGGGCAAAGCTGAAAAAATGAACATGCCCTAAATGGGATTTTTCTGGAACTATAATCTGATCAAGTTGTTACACTTCACAAAAGAAATACTGGATGAAGTACTACAGTCTGTTTTACTGAGGAACTCACAACTAGATCACCTTAATGGCTGCTTCTGGCTTTTATAGTCCATAAATCTGTTATATGAGAACAAAACTGTTTTAGCTCACATCACCTGATAAAATACTGAAGTCCTTCTATTAACTGAAGAGATTTTGGACCAGGGTTTTTTGTGAGGGAGATGAAAGATGCATGGATTTTTACTGAGGTGGCAGCTGGGCTTAAAACTAAGGAAATATTTATGTTTGACATAGGTAATGTGAATCAGGGTTTAGCCTTCAAAGTGTAGAACTCAAAAGTTCTGTGTATATGGGATACAGAGTTTTCACTATACAGAGGTTAATGATGTTGAGACTAAGGTTGAATGTTTATGGGTAAGGTTCATGGTAAAGGCCAAGGCAGATATTCTGGTGGGAGGCCAATAGAGACCACCCGACCAGCATGAAGAGACAGGTGAAATATTTCTTAGGTACCTGATACTTGTTCTCATGGAGGACTCCAATTTCCCTGATGTCTGCTGGAAATATAACACAACAGAGAGGGAAGAGTCCTGGAGGTTCCTAGAGTTTGTGGAGATTAACTTCCTGATGCAGCTGGTGACAGGATCAGCTAGGGAAGGTGACCTGCCAGACCTAAAAAATGGCCCAGAAGAAGGACCTAGGGAACTACAATCCTGTCAGTCTGACCTCAGTGCCAGAGAATGTCATGGAGCATATCATCCTGAGTGGCATTATGCACCATACACAGGAAAACAAAGTGATCAGGCTCAGTCAGCATGAGTTCATAAAGAGCAGGTCCTCCTTGACAAACTAGATCTCTTTCCATGACAAGGTTACCTGCTTGGTGGACGAGGGAAGGGCTGGAGCAGCTCTGCTATGATATGCTGAGAGAATTGGGGCTCTGCAGCCTGGAGAAGAGAAGTCTTTGAGGAGACCTAAAAGTAGCCTTCCAAATCCAAGACTTTTCATACACAAAGCACACTGAGGTTTGAAATATGAGACGACTTTGTTCATATTTTCAAGAAAACAAATGCTTAGACAAGAAGAAAGAGAGATAAGGAGGTCTCGTAATGGACCATATTGAGCAGCAGAGCTCCAGGGTACAGTTTATGCCTGATCTAGAGCAGGACTTCTTCTTGGGAACATGCAAAATCTCATTTGAACTCTATAACAGGGAAATATTTTGGTGGTGGATCTGTCTGTGTTTCTTTTCTTCCACTAGGCAGATATTCTACTGTCGTGGTAGGCCTAAACAGGCCAAATTAGGCTTGTACATGTCCTGGTTTGCCCAGGCATGTTTTTCTGCTNGCATACTGACCACAAAACCTTCTCAGCCAGCTTAAATGAAGTTCCATTAATGTATATGTTTAATAGTTATTTCCAGATCCTGTTATAACCTGTATATAGTTTCCATAACGTTGCAAAGAGCCTGTTATTATTATTATTAAATGGTGGTCGGGGTGGTGCGAGTTTCGAATAGTTAATATTAATAAACTATATATTAATACTTTTAAAATATCATCTCGCAGTAATTAAATACCCCTCTGCATCATCTACCCTTGATTTCAGAAGGGAAAAAGTTTTCTGAACAAACACATGCTCACAAAGTATCCAAGGGTTTGGGTTTTGGGGTTTTTTTGTTGTTTTTTGTTGTGGTTTTTTTTTCCTTTTGTTTGTTTGTTTATTTTTGTTTTTTATTTGGGGAGGCATGGGGAGGTTTTTTGGTTGGTTGGGGTTTTTTTAACTATCTATGAGGGACTCTGAACAGCCCTTTCTTGTCAAAATGGCTTGGATAACAACAGATAATATGATAAGACTGTGAGTGTACACAGCATATATATATATGGATGTAATATCTGAAACTGCCTGAAAAGATGTTTTAATCAATAGTGATAACACTGAGAGGAAATTAAAATGACAAAGTTTGCATAAATCAATCACCAACCGTATTAAACCAGATTACCAAGGGACTCTCCAAGCAAAGAAAGACCTCACTTGCAAAGTAGTGTAGAAGCACAAAAATTTGTGATTGTGAGAAGACACATTAAAGTGTGACCAGAATGGCAGTCCAGACAAGACTGAATCTTCATTAAGTTATCCCATAGGTCAAGACAAGATTGACACTTCATTAAGTTATCCCATAAGTATCATGATCTCCACTCAAGGCACAATGGTGCATTCTTCCTGTCAGAGATCATGAAAAGCCTGCACCCTGCTGATCCACTGACAGTGTTAGGACAAGTAAAGACCCAGATCTGGGGTATGAGGGTGTCGGTGCACAAAGGTAGCTTTCTTACCAGCTGGTGGGTTAGCAGATTGCTGAAGCAGCACAGCTGCACCTGAACCTGGATACATATGACACCTACAGAATCATAGAATCATAGAATGGTAAGGTTGGAAGGGACCTCAAGGATCATCTAGTTCCAAGCCCTTGCCATAGGCAGGGACATCTCCCACTAGTACAGCTCACTCAAGGCCTTGTCCAACCTGGCCTTGAACACCTCCAGCAAGGGAGCAGCCACAACCTCCCTGGGCAACCTGTGCCAGTGTCTCACCACCCTCACTGCAAACAACTTCCTCCTAACATCCAGTCTAAATCTCCCCTCTGCCAGTTCAAACCCATTGCCCCTTGTCCTGTCAATGCAAGACTTTGTAAATTGTCCCTCCCCAGCCTTCCTGTAGGCCCTCTTCAGATACTGGAAGTCTACTGTAAGGTCTCCTGGAAGCCTTCTCTTCTCCAGGCTGAAGATCCCCAACTCTCTCAGTTTGTCCTCATAGCAGAGCTGCTGCAGCCCTCTGAACACCTTTGTGGCCTCCTCTGGACTCGCTCCAACAGTTCCATGTCCTTCCTGTGCTGGGGGCTCCAGAACAGGAGAGAGCAAGTAGAAGACTTACTTCCGATGTGTGCTTGCGACCTTCACTTTTGGTGGGGTAATCACACATAAATGCTTATTAACATTTTGTAAGTGTCTGGTGGTGATTTACCTGTTGTATTATTGATATTGATCCTGAATGCATAGTTCACCAATTGCTAGTTAATTACATAGAATCACAGATTCACTATGGCTGGCAAAGATCTTTAACATCTTCACAGAATGACAGAATCAGTCTGGTTGGAAGAGTCTTCAAAGATCATCCAGCCCAACCTTCAACCCAGCACTGAAGGGTCAACAGTAAACCACATCCCTAAGGGCTAGGTCCATATGCTGCTCGAACAATCCCAGAGATGGTGACTCCACCACTGCCCTGGGCAGACCATTCCACTCTTTGATAAACCTTTTAGTGAAGAATTATTTCCTGATATCCAGCCTAACCTCCCCTAGTACAGCTTATATCTATTTCCTCTAGTCCTGACATTTGTCATCAAGGTGACGCCTGTCCCCTCCTTGTTCTAACTTTTCTTCAGGTAGTTGTAGAGAGTGATAAGGTCTCCCCTCAAAGTCCTTTTCTCTAGACTGAACAATTCTAGCTCCCTCAGACTCTCATTGTAGGTCATGTGCTCCAGGCATCAAGTCCAACTTGAAAAGGGCCACTACTATCCCATATCCTTGAGCACCATATCTGGACAGCTTATAAACACATCCAGGAATGGCAATTCAAACACTTCCTTGGACAGCCTGTTCCAGCCTTTGATAACTTTTTCAGTGTAGAAGTTTTTTCCTAATGTCTAACCTAAGCCTAACTTGTTGCCATTTGCTAATATATCAATAGAGCACTTTGATTCTGATTTCATACAAACCACCTGAACTGAGCAATTTTGAACACTGGTCTTCAAAGTGCACACAGCAGTCAGTGCTGTGACTGTCTTAACAGTCTACTTACCCCACAGCTGCACTTTTAGTCTCTTGTAGTAGGTTAAGTATACTTTGATGTTAAAAAATCACTGCTGGTTTACTTGCGTGTCTTAAGTCCTTTGGCAGGCATTTGCATTGCAGAGTTAGACATTACAGCCTCTTTTGAAAGCCTTAGCATCGTAAACCAGATCTGGTCTGGTGCTTTTCTTCCCTTCCAATGGTGCAACACAAAAATAAGACACTCTAGGAAATTCAGACCATTGTACAAGTAGTGTGTGATTTGCAGTATTCTTACAAAAAGAGCTAGCACACTTCAGCCAGCATAACACACATTTCTCATCTGGAAATTATTCTTCACTTAGTTTCCACTACTTTCAGAGCACAAATGAACTTTTACTTCCAGTAACATTTATACCAGTTGAGAGTAAACGAACTCATGTGGAGAGCTGCTGAGCACCTTCATCTCTTTGAAAGGACCTTTGGGAACTCAGAATTGCAAGAAGAAAGGATTCTTCTTTAGGATATTAATTTAAGCTATTCAAGTTCATTAAAAGTATTGATTGTAATTTTCTATCTGCTACTGATCAAAGGGTAGCTCTTCCTAAAACCATCACTACTGGAGTCCACATATCTGTCTAATTCTGTTGGCCTGGGGCCAACTGATAGTCTCTTTTTCTGGCACGACACCATTTTTTTCTGCAGGCAAAATGTAAAGAAGATGTAGATCTGTGCACAAAGAAATGGCAGTTTTCTGACAGCAGCCTTCATTCTCTGCACCAGATTTACTGCACTCAGCAATTCTCATGGAAAAACAGTAAGTGGTCAAAAGGTTGATGTAGAGAGAACTGACACTATTTGGTAAAGTCCCTGAATTAATAAAGCCTTAATATTCTTTGATGAATCTAATGCTCCAACTGTAAAATTACATCTAGTGTTCTTTATTTTTTGTTCAGTTGCTTCATTGCACATCATCATTGGTCTAATATCATATCTCTGAGTAAATAACAATTTAACTGGTCTGCCAGGACTAGGACTGAAATATGAAATGAACATTTTCTTGCATTTATCAATCTCTGAGATGGGAGCCTGCCCTTGCCATTCCTTGTGGATTTTTTCCTGACTTAACAGACTTGGACTATTAAAGCAGAAAAAAACCCTTTGTGACCTGAACAGCACTGTCTGTAAAGAAGCCATGTGTCAGGAAAGTGTGAAGACAGTAGTTACATCAGCCTCACAACTGCTGTGCTAGCTTCTTACTTGTGATGCATCTAACAAGGCTACTTCACAGAACACANAACTCTTTCAGCCTGTCCTTATAGCAGAGCTGTTGCAGCCCTCTGAGTATCTTCATGGCCATCCTCTGCTGCCTGGCTGCTTTGTAAAACTGAAACATAAGGGTGTGTTGGAAGGTTTTTGTTGCCCAGGACTTCCAAATATTTTACATTTAAGGTGTAAGTAGTATATGTGTTCCTCTTTCTCACCATAATAACTTTTATTGTTTTGTTATTTTTGTGATTATTCAAGAAACATAAAAAATTAAATACAAAAATCCATTCATATTCAACATTATCTATGATCTGCCCAAGGAATATATTAACTGAAGAGGGAAAGTATAATTCTTCAGACATTATGTAAGTGTTCAGATTTTAGAGCCATGATGGACTTAATAGGACGTACGAGCTGTTGTGAGAAATTAAACTTTCTGTGTTAACATCATGCCATAGTACTTGAAGAAGTTTCAGCTGAAAATTATTCAAAATAAATACATTATGCATCACATTATTAAATTGAGCCCACTCTGGAGTCATATCCTCTGAATAGGCATTCATACTTTCCTGTCATGAATGGCCTTTTTTTCATCCCAGATCTGGAATTGCTCTGTACTGAGTCATGGTCAGTATTGGTTTGGGTTCTCAAGCTGCTGCTGCTTGGCACTCAATGTGTCTTTTGACACGATGTTTGGTGACAAAAGACATAAGTCTTTTGATGACAGAATAAATTGGTTATCACAGCCATGAGCCATGGTAGAATAAATTGGTTGTCACAGCCATAAGAGTGAAAGAAAGAGGAATAAGTGTCTGGTTTACATTCCCATCGTACCATTCTGCAATTTTCTGCTATGGAGAGTGATCCACTATGTAGTTTAGTAAATTAGTTTGGTTTGATTTGGTTTGGTTTTGGCTTTTGTTTGTTTCTTGGGTTTGGTTTTGTTTATTTTGTTCATTACTAGCAAAAGACCACACGGTTTACATTGACTTGACACAAGAGTTGGGGCTCTGCAGCCTGGAGAAGAGAAGGCTTCCAGGAGACCTTAGACCAAGGAGGAGGCCTTCCAGTATCTGAAGGGGGCCTACAGGAAGGCTGGGGAGGGACTATTGACAAGGTCTTGCAATGACAGGACAAGGGGCAATGGGTTTGACCTGGCAGAGGGAACATTGAAAGTGGATGTTAGGAGGAAGTTGTTTGTAGTGAGGGTGTTGAGACACTGGCACAGGTTGCCCAGGGAGGTTGTGATTGTTCCCTCCCTGGAGGTGTTCAAGGCCAGGTTGGAGGAGGCCTTGAGTGATCTGTACTAGTGGGAGGTGTCCTTGCCTATGGCAGGGGGTTGGAACTAGATGATCCTTGAGGTCTCCTTCCACCCTTACCATTCTATGATTCTATGAGTCTATGACAGTGCAGGTTCTCAGGACTTTCTGGGCTTGTCTTAGTCTTAACGGTTTTAACTGGTTTGAACTGCCACATCAATTGTTTGTCTGTCAGTTTTAGGAATGGCTGGGTTCAGTTAGCAGTGATAATAAAAAGTTATTCTGTGTAGACTGAATTATCTGTGGTTCTAGAATAAAACATAGTTTTCAAGACTGCAAACTCAAGACATTGCCAGAGGTCTCAGACTCTTGATGCAAATCACAATGGTCAATCAGCAGGACCTACAGTAGCACAGTCTTATTAAGCTGGCTTAGATATAATGAAGAGAACAAAAACTAATTAACTGAGATTAAAAGAAATCTCATCTATATAGAATATGTTAAGAAAATGACAAAAATAAACTCAAATGGCCCTCCAGATGGAGGACTAAGGAANAAGTGGCAGAGGGGAGATTGAAAGTGGATGTTAGGAGGAAGTTGTTTGCAGGGAGGGTGGTGAGACACTGGCACAGGTTGCCCAGGGAGGTTGTGGCTGCTCCCTCCCTGGAGGTGTTCAAGGCCAGGTTGGAGGAGGCCTTGAGTGAGCTGTACTAGTGGGAGGTGTCCCTGCCTATGGGAGGGGGTTGGAACTGGATGATCCTTGAGGTTCCTTCCAACCTTGCCATTCTATGATTCTGTGATTCTTTTATATTGAGGTTGTTACTTTCATATCATAGAATGGTAAGGTTGGAAGGGACCTCAAAGATCATCTATTTCTAACCTTCCTATTCTTTTATATTGAGGTGTGGCTTTTTGCTATCAATGCTAGCAATATCACAGCTGGACTAACAGTAATGTTACAGCTGGACTAATAATTAATTTGGCAAACCAAACTAACAATAAACTCATGACTCCACATAGATATGGCACACTCCCTTTAACTACAGTAACATTTTTGAGTGTTGTAACTGGTGGGGGAGTAGAGGCAAACCAGCTTAAATGTCAAACACAGAAAATACACTTGCAGTAATGGATCTGGGGGCTGTTAATGCTGGTGAAAGCCTCTCTCTTGCTTTGTCTGTGTGTGACTCAAGCATGTGGGTCTACACACCCTGTTCCAGTTTGCTTAATATTGACACAATTAACTAACCACTGAGTAGACCAGAATTTAGGAGATGCAGAAGTAGATTTTTTTCTTGCCTGTATTGAGATAGGCCTGGTATACCTCCCCAAAATGTAGTGCAGCTATTCCTTCCTGTGTAGAAGCTCTTCTAAGAAAGTCAAGGACAAACTGAATTTGAAATCATAGGAGATGTATTGAGCTCACCAGAGCTCTCAAGTATCTCTAGAGTTTATTATGAAAACAGTGTAAGTACTAGCTGAATAAAGGTTAAGAAGTGGTAAATGAATAAAGCTCTATCAGAAAGATGAACTTTGTTCTGGAATGTTCCACAAACTGTAACATTTTTACTGCAATTTCTCTGTTTTAAACACACACTTTTTTTTTTTTTTTTTTTTTTTTTTTTTCAGTTGTAGTGTTGGAAGGGACCTCAAGGATCATCTAGTTCCAACCCCCTGCCATAGGCAGGGACACCTCCCACTAGTACAGGGCACTCAAGGCCTCAGCCAATCTGCCCTTGAACCTGCTATTGAACCTGCCCTTGAATCTGCCCTTGAACACCTCCAGGGAGGTTGTGCTCACATTGGGTGATTCTATGCTCCACAACCTCCCTGGGCAACCTGTGCCAGGGTCTCACCACCCTCACTGCAAACAACTTCCTCCTAACATCCAGTCTAAATCTCCCCTCTGCCAGTTCAAACCCATTGCCCCTTGTCCTGGTATTGCAAGACCTTGTCAATAGTCCCTCCCCAGCCTTCCTGTAGGCCCCCTTCAAATCCTGGAAGGCTACCATAAAGTCTCCTGGAAGCCTTCTCTTCTCCAGGCTGCAGAGTCTCAGCCTGTCTCTATAGCAGAGCTGCTGCAACCCTCTGAGCATCTTCGTGGCCTCCTCTGGACCCACTCCAATTTCTGAAGATCTGGCGCTTACGAGTTAGATGTGATAGCCTAGAGCACTTAATAACAGATAACTTTATCTGGGCAACTAGACCCATCCTCAGATGTCTGTTATTCTGCCTGACCTCCTGAAAGACAGCCTCTGTGTTCCAATAGTGTGTTCCCCCAAAGTCTATGGGGGAAAGAGTTCATCTACCTGCTTGATGAAGCTCTCTAGTTACTTTTATTATTGTTTTCCTGGGTTTGTCTTGTTTATACAGAGCATAACCTCCTCGGAGGTTTGCAAATGAGATGGTAAATGACTAGATAAAATGATATCTCTCTCACGAAATTAATTTGTCAGGATATAGATTGTGTTAAAAATTTTCATTCTGATTTTCTCTATGTTTTTATTTCTTCATGTTGCATTCTTAATCATGTGAAATATTGCTTTAGATGCATGGTTTTACCTTTCCCTCCCCCCTATATTAGTATTTTTACTTTGCCAGTCTTGTTTCCAACCTCATTTCTCCTTATGCTTTTTGTCCACAATCTGTTCCTTCTTCCCAGGGTGAGTTTCCACTTCTTTTCCTCACCCCTTGAATTTTTACCTTATCTTCAAATAACTAATAATGTGTTTCTAACTAAGAGATTTTCTGGGTTTATTATTTGGTTAGACATAGTCATAGGGGACAACATCTCTACTTATGTCTTATCTCTTCCTTATTCAAATGAGACCACCAGGTAGTTAATGATAAATTAAATACTATCATTTCCTTTCTCCATCTCCTGCTTATTTCAAATCCAGATTAGGCAGAATCCCAAATGCCTGAGCATGACAGCTGGATGAATTTTCAGGGAATTAGCTGTAAAGCTTCACCAGGTATTTCTGAAAATCATCTTAATCTCATTTAGTGTTTAGCCATATTTGCTCAGATTTTCCTGGTTGCAACCAATTTCCTTTCATCCTCCCATATTTAAGATGCTTTCTTTAAAGCACTTCAAAGTAGAAAGGAGAAAGAGAAGTGATGAAAAAAATTATAATATATGGTCACCTAGGTATGAACCTATAAACAGTGATTAATTTTAAAAAGCAATATTAAAAGGTTAATAATCATTGATTTTTGAGAGAAAAAAAATGTCAGGTAATCTAAAATTCTGTCATGCTACTAAATATGTTTAGGAATCATAGTTGAAACAACGAGATGTGGAATGTGTCCTGGTGAGACTAAATACACAAACAAAATCAAAAGTAATTTTGTTCCCATTTGTAGATAACTTAGAAGAGAAATAAATAAACAGGGGGGGAAAGGAAGAATGAGAATCCATATATTTAACATTCTCCAGACAGTTCTAGCAACTTCAAGTCCTTGGAGTAAATATTTATCAGCTCTTCAGCTACTGCATTACATTGTGCTTTGACTTCATATTTCTTGTGCTGCTTCTCTCGTTTTCTCCTTACTGATCTCAGTGAAATAACATGAAAGGTAAAAGGGTAATAGCTCTTCATAGCCATTTCCTCCCTGTTTTATCTCAAAATACTTGGTTTTTCATGATCTTTACAACTGTTCCTGTTGCTCAGCAAAGATACATAAAAATACAAGGATACATTAAAATATCAAACACTTGAATTTAACCTCTACTAGGTAAAGGAGTAAACAAACCTATCCTCTCATTCTCATCTAGAACACGATTCTGCACCATTTCTCTGATGATAAATTAGACTACAATGGTCTTAGGGCAAGAGTTAACTGCAAGGTTTATGTCTGAAGTTCGAGTTTAGAACCAACATTTAAAAGATACTAATATGAACTATCCAGGCTATGAAATCCTTAGCCTGACAGTCTTATAAGAAAATAATCACTGATAACATTTCTTGCATTGCTGTTTTTAATCATAAATGGAAGCTTAACAAGAACAGGCTCAGCTACAGGAAGGCTAGGGAGGGGCTATTGACAAGGTCTTGCAATGACAGGACAAGGGGCAATGGGTTTGAACTGTCAGAGGGGAGATTGAAACTTGATGTTAGGAGGAAGTTGTTTGCAGTGAGGGTGGTGAGACATTGGCACAGGTTGCCCAGGGAGGTTGTGGAGCAAAGAATCACCAAATCACCCATCTTCGATCACATTGGGTGATTCTGTGCACCACAACCTCCCTAGAGGTGTTCAAGGCCAGGTTGGATGAGACCTTGAGTGACCTGTAGTAGTGGGAGGTGTCCCCGCCTATGGCAGGGGGTTTGAACTAGATGATCTTTGAGGTCCCTTCCAACCTTACCATTCTATGATTCTATGAACAGCATCTCCTATGAGGTATTGTCCTGTCTTGTGCTGCCCAGACTGCATTTCCATATGAATTTAAAAGTTTTGTTTTAAGGGTAAAACTGGACAATTTTTTTGGTTTTATTTTATTTAGTTTCACTTACCATTGTTTAAACAAGCCAACAGAAACAATCTCTCAACACCATAGTAGGGAATTTCAAATTTTTTCCAGTTCAGTGCTGAGGCTGTCAGAAACCATGAGGCACAATGGAGATGTGTCAGCTATCTCCTTGTATGAAAGTATCTTGGGTAGGCATCTATAAGAAAGTACCTTCCAGTAGCCCCTTTTATGTGTGGTGGGTCTCACTACAAAGCGGTGGCTTTGATGTAGAGCTCTGTTGTCATCACCCATGAACTCCCCCAGGCAAAGTCTACTACAACACAAAGCAAGCAGGAAGTTGCAGTGCATTCAACAAACAAAATAGTATTTAATTCAGTCCCTAGAGGATGCAGCACCCTCATACCTTTGAGGAAACTTGCAAGTGGCATCATAGAATCATAGAATGGTAAGATTGGAAGGATACCTCAAGGATCATCTAGTTCCAACCCCCTGCCATAGGCAGGGACACCTCCCACTAGCACAGTTCACTCAAGGCCTCATCCAAACTGCCCTTGACCCCCTCCGGGGAGGGACCAGCCACAACCTCCCTGGGCAACCTGTGCCAGTGTCTCACCACCCTCACTGTAAAGAACTTCCTCCTAACATCTAGTCTAAATCTTTCCTCTGCCAGTTTGAACTCATTGCCCCTTGTCCTGTCATTGCAAGACCTTGTAAATTGTCCTTCCCCAGCCTTCCTGTAGGCCCCCTTCAGATACTGGAAGGCTACTCTAAGGTCTCCTGGAAGCCTTCTCTTCTCCAGGCTGCACAGCCCCAACTCTCTCAGCCTGTTCTCATAGGAGAGCTGTTGCAGCCCTCTGATCATCTTCGTGTCCCTCCTCTGGACCTGCTCCAACAATTCCATGTCCTTCCTGTGCTGGGGGCTCCAGAACTGCACACAGTACTCCAGATGGGGTCTAAGGAGAGCAGAGTAAAGGGGCAGAATCCCCTCCCTTGCCCTGCTGGCCACGCTTCTCTTGATGCAGCCCAGCACTCGGTTGGCTGTCTGGGCTGCACGCGCACACTGCATGTTATATCATGTTATATCTCTTTCTTCTTTCAAGGTATGGAAACTAGGAAACTAACTGTAGAGAGAGATTTCAAATCAAATTCACTTAATCAAATGGCACTTTTATAACCAAGAATTATTCTCTTTTTTTGTTGATCTTATGAAACAATGTGTGCANATGATTCTATGATTCTATGCACAGTACTTGAAAAGTTCTATGAGTTATCTGAGTCAAGTTGTTTTCCTGTTATGTTACCTGAAATGCATTCCAAACTGAATNATATATGTAATATACAATGTTCAGAATAAGCCTTTTGGGTTTAGGATTAGATCAGTAAATCAGAGGATTGCTGGATAATTGTAATTGTAAAATGTTGCATAAGATGTGGGACNTAAAAAAAAAAAATACATCCCCCTAATCCATTTGCAATTCAAAAACTTCCAACAAAACTGCTGTGCACCAATCCAGAACAAACAACTCATCAAAGCCCATAAACATGGCATGATCCCAGCAATGAAAAATGAGCTTTGTAACAGCCTGTAATTAGCATGGGAATGACAGGCACATTCTAAACCTTTCTGAACATATGGGTAATTATGGAAGAGCTATGATGGTAATGTATCAAAAAGCCTAGCTATCTTACTGTAGTTCTATATTCTGGCTGTCTCAGTGAATCTTAACCTCCCATTCAGTAATTTGGTGGAAATCTCATCATCCAAGAGGAGTAATGGTAGTGTTCCATCCATAATAAGAAGGAAAATTAAAAGAATCATCACTTTAAAAGAGTGTTGAGATTCCAAACATGCACCTTAAAACAATCTGCAGTCTTCCCACTTTACAGTTTGCGAGTAGGAATTTTCAGATTTTTGCAGTAATGAGTATTTCACTATGCTTCTACTATTAGAATGTGGAGGAGGAGAGAGAGAGAGACACCTGTGTAAAACAGATCAAAGCCAGATGCCTCTGGACTTCATCAAGCATGGAGATCCCCACAAGATTAAAATTATTATTAATACCTTCTATTATAATAGTATCATGAGGCCCCACCATGGGGAAAGAAGAAATCTTGTTGCACAGAAAGATAAATGGTAAACAGAGAAAGCCAGTTTGGCAGCTCCAAATGAGCCAAACATACAGGAGTTAGCAGAAAAGCAGAGCCACAATCACTACCTATTTAGAAAAGGAAAAACAGAGTATGTGAGAAGGAATAGTCATTGATCTGTTTACTAATGCTTGCAGAAATGATCTTGTCCTGTCATCAACACTCGATCTTTGTTTAAGTTAAGTAGGGTGTTTTGCAACAGGATAGAAGACAGAGATGAAATTGGATATTAGAACGAGAACCTCTAAGTCTAATTAATCAGGTTTTCACCCTAAAATCTTGTCTGCAAATGGTAAAACTTGAAAGTGGTTTACAATTTGACTTTCACTTCAGATAGATAGAAATGGGGGTGGGGGTGAAAAGAAAAGGAGAAAGGCTGGGGATAACATTCACCTTCACATTGCACTACTTTTCCTAGACTTAGTTACAGAGCAGAAGAAAAGACAGGAGTGATCTGACATCAATCATCCTTATGGATCTTTAATTTTTATTCATTGTCCTATTGATCTCTTTCAGCATAATTTCATAGGTAGATTGCAATAAAAGTCATTTCTTATTATTTCTCCATTTTAACTCATAAAGCATGTGACACAATAGTTTTTGAATGAAGGACAGGTTCCCTAAGGGAAAGAACAAAATCCTGGGTAAAAGCACAGATTTATTGATCTCTCCTTCAATAACAATGATTAAAATCTAACCAAGCACTATTGCTTTAATAAATTATTCAGATCTCTTTCCCTTTTTCCACATTCCAACTGGATGTACTCCAAAATGAGAAAAGTTCTCCCCCAAAAAAAAATGATGAAAAAAACTTTCTCCTTCATGCAATGAGTCAAGAAAATGTGAAAAACATACTAAATAATGGAATCTCACAGACAAGAAATGCTTTGGCCCAAAGTGTGGCTGAGTAGCAACTGGGAAAAGAAAAAAAAAATGTGTCCTGGAAAGAAGAAGAAATTTTATCACTTTTTCACTTTCTAGGCAAATTTAAGGGCACTGTTTTCACTACTTAGACATATTTTCTCTTGCAATGTTGCAAGGAGGACTGTCTTCAAAACCATCTCTCAGTCTTCTGTATAAGAGAACATCCATGTGTGTTAAGATTGAGACTTACACTCATCTATTTTCTTCACCCAAAATCTCAGGAGTATTTGATTGTCAAGGCATATTCTTTCTAGGACTGCTCCTGGGATATCCAGACCTGAAGTAGAGATTTAGAATCATAGAATCATAGAATGGTAAGGCTGGAAGGGACCTCAAAAATCATCTAGTTCCAACCTCCTGCCCTAGGCTACTGGAAGGCCCTGGAAGGCTACTCTAAGGTCTCCTGGAAGCCTTCTCTTCTCCAGGCTGCAAAGCCCCAACTCTCGCAGCTTGTCCTCATAGCAGAGCTGCTGCAGCCCTCTCAGCATCTTTGTGGCCTCCTCTGGACCCGCTCCAACACTTCAATGTCCTTCCTGTGCTGGGGGCTCCAGAACACAGCACTCCAGGTGGTGTCTGACTAGAGCTGTTTGAGATTTCAAGGAATCAAAGCAGGTGATTGAAAAAACTTAATTTTTACTCAATTAACTATGGACTTTGCTATGCAGACTGATTAGGAAAAAATGCTGCATGTGGATTGATAATGTAGCTAAGTAATGAGATGTAAACATTCAGTTTACAGTCACTAGTGGTATCCCTTGGGGATCAGTGCTGGGCCCAGTCCTGTTTATCATCCTCACTGATGGTCTGGATGAGGGGATTCAGTCCACCATCAGTACATTTGCAGATAACAGCAAGTTGGGAGCAAGTGTCAATCAAAGAGTAGGAGGGCTCTGCAGAGGCAGGGCTATGTGCAGTCCAGTGCCATGAATTTTAACAAGTCCAAGTGCTGAGCTCTGCACTTTGGCCACAACAACCCCATGCAGCACTACAGGCTAGAGACAGAGTGGCTGGAGAGCAGCCAGAGCAGTAACCTGGGGTTGCTGGTTGTCAACTGAACATAAGCTTGCAGTGTGTCCAGGTGGCTAAGAAGGCCAGTGGCATCCTGGCTTGTATCAGGAATAGTATGACCAGCAGAACCAGGGAGATCATTCTGCCCCTGTATTCAGCACTGTTTGGGCCACATCTCGAGTACTGTGTCCAGTTCTGGGCCCCCCAATTTAAGAAAGATGTTGAGGTGCTGGAACATGTCCAGAGAAGGGCACCAAGGCTGAAGAGGGGCCTGGAGCACAGCCCTGTGAGGAGAGGCTGAGGGAGCTGGGGGTGTGCAACCTGCAGAAGAGGAGGCTCAGGGCAGACCTCATTGCTCTCTACAACTACCTGAAAGGAGGTTGTAGTCAGGTGGGAGTTGGTCTCTTCTCCCAGGCATCCAGTGACAGAACAAGAGGACACAGTCTCAAGCTGTGCCAGGGCAAGTTTAGGCTGGATGTTAGGAAGTTCTTCACAGCAAGAGTGATTGGCATTAGAATGGGCTGCCCAGGGAGGTGGTGGAGTCACCGTTCCTGAAGCTGTTTAAAAGGAGACTGGATGAGGCACTTAGTGCCATGGTTTAGTTAATTAGAAGGTGTTGGGTGATAGGTTGGACTTCATGATCTTGAAGGTCTTTTCCAACCTGGTTAGTGCTGTGATTCTGTGAAGATTTTTATATTTTATACATTGACAAGATGAAACTTCAGATACAGACTAACTTCTCAGGGATCTAAGAAGAGTTATCTTCTTTCATGAATACTGAATACTTATGAATACTCCTACTCCTTTCTTCTCCTGCCTCATGTTCCTCAGTAAGTCTTCACAGATAGATAAGAGCCAACTGACACTGCCAGAAGATAATATCTCAGTGGCAGTCATTTATAATAACATGATTCAGGTCTAGCTAGATTCAGTTTTGAATGACTGAGCCACGTGCAATTGGTTTGGATGTTTTTTAAAACATGTTCTTCAACTCTTGAGGTTCTAGACGCAGCAAGGCTGAGTCACCTCAGGTTTGTCTGCACATTACAGGCCAGATATGCTCCTGAAAAGCTATTATGTGTGCCTAATGTATCTCCTTCTGTGCCAGGATCTTCAATAAAGAGCTATTTTAAGAATACACTTCTAACTCTTCACAGCAATTGGGCAGTACAAACTCTCCAATTTTCCTACATCAGAAAATATTACTCACATTTGAAATTCCTGAACATATAAAGGTTTGAATGCAGCTCTGTTCAGGTATAGTATGGAGTGACTAGAAGAAAAAAATAGCTTACAACAGAAAATGTAAATGGATTTGACTGGAAAATGGGAGTTCCACTTCAAAGGAAATTTGGGGACTAGAAGAAAAAAAATTAGCTTACAACAGAAAATATAAATGGATTTGACTGGAAAATGGGAGTTCCACTTTAAAGGAAATTTAGGGACTAGAAGAAAAAAAAATAACTTACAACAGAAAATATAAATGGATTTGACTGGAAAATGGGAGTTCCACTTCAAAGGAAATTTAGGGACTGAAAGAAAAAAAATAGCTTGCAACAGAAAATATAAATGGATTTGACTGGAAAATGGGAGTTCCACTTCAAAGGAAATTTGTTCCTGAATTTCTTTTCTCTCCATTATGGAGACAACCGTAATGACCTAAGATGAGTTAGAAGTTTCTTTCAATATAAATTTGCTACTTCAACATTTCCTAATTCTAAAAATGTCTAACATTGGCTTCAAATACTGTTTACATGAAATCTGAGTTATTCCATTTTGAATCTGTTTACATTATGTTAAAGAGAAATGTTTGAAAGTAAATCTTTGCAACTGATTTCCTCCCCTCCCCCCCTCATGTTTAGATTCATGATGACTTTTAAGATGGAAACTGTGAAAATTCTCAAATTTTACCCTAGCAACAGGTTAGGACAGTTTAGAAGAGTTAAGACTCTATCTTTAATAGTGCAGCTTTCCCCTGAGTTATATTCTGTTATCCCACCAAGTTTCTGAAATGGTGACTATATCACAGTCACCCTGGTGGACCAGGACTTGCAACTCTTCTTGCTTGTTGCCCATGCTGCGCGCATTGGTGTACAGGCACTTCAG
>WBNM01038913.1:8330-146330 GCA_013399055.1 Ramphastos sulfuratus | reverse complement strand
AGCTGCTGCAGCCCTCTGATAACATCTGCTACAGAATACTGTTATACTCACTGGGCATTGGACTTCCACACCTTTTTGGCATGCCTTCATACAGACTATTAGTTCTCCTCTCTTCAGTATTTACATTTTCTCATCCCTAGTGATGCCTGAAGGTCAAGGGAAGGACAGCGAGAGCCACAGCAGCAGCAGTAGTTCCAGTGCTGGCAATTCAGTTGCTTGCTTCGGACAGGTCAGTTCCTTTTGCCTGAGAGAGAAATGGAAGTTCTGTGCTTCTGGAAATCTTAGAGTTGGATACAGCAAGGCTGGAGTCCTATCCATTACCCCAGTTATGTACATAGTATTTTTCCCCCCATAGACTCAGCGTGGCAGAAGTTACAATAAGTTGCTTTGAATTCTTCACAGAAAGGCTTTAATTTTTTTTTTCCTTAAAAAATGGGGCTCATTTTATTCTTATTCCCAAATGGCCTGGATCAGGCTTGCACACAGTCTCTGTATTGGTTCAGAAAAGTCAATTATTTTCAGCCATTTAAAAAAAAAAAAAAGGAAGAAAGGAAACAGTGTGTGGGCTGAACAGACTCCTCAGTGGTGTAATTATTCTCTTCTTCATGACAGGCATTTAGATGTAGTTCCTGGTTATGGCATAGGCAGGAGCAGTCTCCCTTTTAGCTTGAGCCCTTAAGTAACAGACCTGCATTCTAGTGTCAGTCAGAGACTTATGTTTAAGTTTAAATAGAGCCAAACACAAATGAGGAGAGGCTTGGCTATTGAAACGGAACACACACCTTTTGGAGGGACTGCAGGGGCTAAAGACTGGATAGCAGCAGCAAAAGGGGAGCTAAGATAGGGAGGGTGAGAAGATTTATCTTATCTTTTGCTTGTCAAGTATCAATACACAGCAAATGAATATCAAGCGATCCAGGACGCTCTTCGTCAGAGACTGGGCCCAGAGTACATCAGCAGCCGGCAAGCTGGAGGAGGACAAAAGGTAGGAACAGGCACAGATGTTGCAGCTTTGGGTTTCTTCCCAGGAAAACAGGGCTAAATAAAGTAAAAGTCATTTAATAACAAGTTCATTTCCCAATGCAAATACAAAAAGCAAATCTGCATAGCATAAATTCTGCCTTTTACACTGCAAAAGGCAGACAGCTTGTTGGTACTTCACCCTTTACCAGGGCATGTATCTGCCTGTGGGACACTGAGATATTCCTTCTTAATGTTTCCCCAAACTGGAGTAGAGTCACAGAAGTGTCGGGGTTGAAAGGGACCTCAAAGATCATCCAGTTCCAACCCCCTGCCATGGACAGGGACACCTCACACTAAATCAGGTTGCTCAGAGCCTCATCCAGCCTGGCCTTAAAAACTCCCAGGGATGAGGCTTCCACCACCTCCCTAGGCAACCTGTGCCAGTGTCTCACCAGCCTCATGGCAAAGAACTTCTTCCTAACATCCAGTCTGAATCTACCCACTTCTAGTTTTGCTTCATTCTCCCTAGTCCTGTTGCTACCTGACATCCTAAAAAGTCCCTCCCCAGCTTTCCTTTAGGCCCCCTTCAAATACTGGAAGACCACAATAAGATCACCTTGGAGCCTTCTCCAGAAAAGGTACATGAGGCACTGTATAACACTGGCTGCATTTTACCTTTAGTGCTCACTAGCTATAGATTATATCATACCTAGAGAGTCATGTGAACTCCCCATCACAGCTGCTGCAAGAGGCTGAACCTAAAGCTGCACTATTCTCCTTTCAGTGGCAACATCTGAGCCTTGCCTTTAGTTGAGTTTCCAGAGTGTGAGCTGATGGGTGTGATGCCTCTTTAAACAGAGCAGATACATCTGTGTGTATTTCTCTATGTCAGTTGTGGATACCTGCTCTTCTTTTCAGGTCTGCTACATTGAGGGGCACAAGGTGATCAGTCTGGCCAATGAGATGTTTGGCTTCAATGGCTGGGCTCATTCAGTCACTCGGCAGAACGTTGGTGAGTGTCTCTGGAGGGTAATGAAAGCTTTCCTCTTATTTCCCTGTGAGGCACTGTAATGGTTGGAGCAGAATCACACATATAGATAGATCACAGGCTCACAGGATGTCAGGGGTTGGAAGGAACCCAAAGAGATCATCCAGTCCAGCCCCCCTGCCAGAGCAGGACCAGACAATCTAGCTCAGGGCACACAGGAACACATCCAGACAGGCCTTGAAAGACTCCAGAGAAGGAGACTCCACAGCCTCTCTGGGCAGCCTGTGCCAGTGCTCTGAGACCCTTACAGTAAAGAAGTTCCCCCTTGTGTTGAGGTGGAACCTCCTGTGCTGCAGCTTCCATCCATTGCTCCGTGTCCTATCTGAGGGAGCAAGTGAGCAGAGCCTGTTCCACCACCCCCCACCCCTTGACCTCAGACATTTATAAACATTTATTAAATCCCCTCTCAGTCTTCTCTTCTTCAGACTAAACAGCCCCAGGTCTCTCAGCCTCTCCTTAATGAGGCAGTGCTCCAGTACCCTCATCATCCTCATAGCCCTCTGCTGGACTCTCTTGAGCAGATCCCTGTGCCTCTTAAACTGGGGAGCCCAAAACTGAACATAGTGCTCAAGATGAGGTCTTGGCAGGGACCTACACCATCCTGAGCAGTGCTTGCTGCATGGCAGAAATGGGTGCTGCTGGGATTGGGGAGGCTCAGAGATCATTCTGTAATTTGTAAAGTTGCCTGTTCTGGGCTGGGGGCTGAATTTTCTCTCTTCTGGTTTCAATTTCACATGGGGGCTTGGCACAGGTACCTGTGGGGATTCAATCAGGAATTTTCCTTTTGTTTTCCTCCTGCCTCTTTTGGTGTCATCTGATATCTCTGCAATAGAGTAGTAACTCATTGTCTATCTCCACTAAAATTCTCTACTTCTGTTATCTCCCAGGCAGTGGTGGGGAGAGAGGGAGGGGAGGAGGTGAGGAGGAGGAAGATTATATTGACTCCTTACAGGCACTGAGGAAAAAGTCCCTCAGGTAAGGACTAGGGAATCTATCCTAGAACTTGATCACTTCAAAAAGCCTGGGGGGAGGTGTGGAGAATTTCCAGGTGTTTTAGCAGGTTATAAGAGGGAAATTGCATAATAATAGTAGAGTCTCTTTTTGTTTTTAATCTTGCCCTGAAATATGTCATAGTCATTACTCTAAGTGTGTTTATGATTATTCTTGAGCTCTTCTAACCAAGTTTTCTGATCTCTTATGGGAGCACTCAGTGACTACAGTCAAGAGTAATTACAATTGAACTATTTAGCAGCTGACTGTTCTGAGCTAACTTTTATACTCACTTGTAAATTTTTTTATTCCAGCAAGTTAATATTCCCCTGATCTGTAGGGACTCATCTTTTTCTGCAGCTTCTTGTAGCCAGGAGGTCATCCTGAGATTTTTTTACAGTAGAAAACCTGGAGGGATGCGGGGGGGGGAATCTTCTTCTAGAAAATGCTTATTGAGATGATCATAGAATCACAGAATTGTCAGGACTGGAAGGGACCTCAAGGATCATCCAGCTCCAACCCCCCTGGCCATGGACAGGGACACCTCGCACTAGATCAGGTTGCTCAGAGCCACACCCAACCTGGCCTTAAAAACATCCAGGGATGAGGCTTCTACCACTCCCCTGGGCAACCTGTTCCAGTCTCTCACCACCCTCATGGTGAAGAGCTTCCTCCTAACATCTATTCTAAATCTCCCCTCCTCTGGCTTGAATCCATTCCCCCCAGTCCCGTCACTACCTGACACCCTAAAAAGTCCCTCCCCAGCTTTCTTGGAGCCGCTTTCAGATACTGGAAGGCCACAGCAAGGTCGCCTCAGAGCCTTCTCTTATCCAGACTGAACAACTCCAACTCTCTTGGCCTGTCCACACAGGAGAGGAGCTCCAGCCCCCTGATCATCCTCATGGCCCTTCTTTGGACACACTCCAGCACTTGAATCTTATTCTTCTTCTATCCCAATAGCTAAAGTAGAACCTACCAGAGGAGTTGTCCTCATTTGCAGACCTGCTCTGCATACTCTGAAGACTGGCTGCTGTAGCAGCTCAACACAGCTGCCTAAGCATACTCCCTTCCCTCCCCTCTGCATTCAGAAACTTTTTCTTTCTTAAGGCTGGTAAGTTCTAGGCATAAAACAAGTTACTTCATTGAGTCTCATCTCTTCAGTACCACTTTCTCCTTTTCAATCAAGAAAGGACTGATATTCTTCCAACTTCTATGTTTGTCAAGTAATGCCACAACAACTCGTTCAGTAGCAACTCAAGAGGCAGAGGATTCTGGTTTTGAGAGGTTTGTTGGGGTTTTTTGTTTGGTTTTATTAAACCCTGGGTATAAAAAGGGCTTGCGTCCCTGTCAGGTTTATAAACCAGTTAAACACCTAGACACAATGAGTACAGAAAAGCTTCTGGACTCCAAGAGTGCAGTTACTTCAGCTTTAAAGCATTTCACTTTGGGGGGTGTCATGTTTCTATCAGACTTGCCAGACTGCTGTATCTTACCTAGCAATGCTTTTGGTATCAGACAAGGTAGATCTGGATGCAGAAATTCTGGATGCAGGCAGGCAGCCTGTCCTCGATAAAACCTTGTACAAAATCTTGCAAACCTGAGTCTTCTGCTAGGTCATAGGGAAAAAAAATTCCTTTCAAAGGCAACAGTTTCTGTTCCATTGCTGCTTTTATAAACTGATACTTTTTTTTTTTCCCCAAGCCTTCAAAGCACAACATGTTTTCAGCCATGATGGGGAGGGGTGGAACCAGATGATCCTAGTGGTCCCTTCTAACCCTGACTCATTCTATGCTTCTATGATATGTAGCAGAATGGGAAGTAACACTTAAAACATATGAGGTAAGGAGAAGTTTGAAGTTTACACACTTAGTAGTGGGGTCTGAGTCTTTGGCACATGCAGCCACTAGCAACCAGAAACCATCACAGCACAGGCCCCAGCCTTACAGGCAAGTCAGCATCTCAACCCACACTTCATCTCCTGTAAGCCATGCTCCATTTTATAGGTGGTGGTGTGGTCCCTTGGGCCTGTTCAGCAAGTGTGGCTCACACAGTGCTCAAAAGACAGGATAAGACCTAACTATAGATGGACATTCCTGTGGACTGTTTAGGATGTTGTTTTTCCCTCTCACAGACTTTGTTGACCTCAACAACGGCAAGTTCTACGTGGGGGTCTGTGCCTTTGTGAAAGTTCAGCTGAAGGTAAGTGGATTCTGTCTGTTTGCTTTGTCTGCAGCTCAACAGTGGCCTAGAGATGTGAGTGGAAGTTCTCACACAGTTCAGAATGTGGTGCTTGAGTACTGTGCTACAGCAGAGCACCTAGCAGCTCCCAAAACACTGCCCTCGCTTTAGAGCAACCAGCTAAGAGCAAGTTGGCAGGCTCAGGGAGGCACAGCACCTAACAACAAGGGCTGGCTGTGCAGAGATTCCTTCACACCTGCTGTTTTGGAAATTCTGCTGCAGGATGGGTCATACCATGAAGATGTGGGGTATGGAGTCAGTGAAGGCCTAAAATCAAAGGCCTTGTCCCTCGAAAAGGCAAGAAAGGAGGCAGTAACAGATGGACTGAAGAGAGCACTCAAGTAAGTGAAGATCAGTACTTGTCCATCTCTCAGAGGTTCAAGGAGAATTAAGTGTTATTTTCAGTCCCAGTGAGCTCTCTTGTTTCTTAGGTGCTTTGGGAATGCTCTTGGGAACTGCATCCTGGACAAAGACTACCTACGAGCCGTGAATAAGCTTCCACATCAGGTGCAGTACATGGGCTGCTTAGAGGAGGGACTGGAAGATGCCCCCTGCTCCTGGTTCTTCAGGGGAGAGAGGTTACAGATCATTCAGTGCACCTCATCCCTGAACACATGCAGCTGTGCTACCAGTAGCCTGAGCCTGTTAGTTTATGTGCACTGTTACAGAGTTCTCCTGGACAATTTTCCACAGGCTACTCAATTTGTGCTGCTTGCAGCAGGTGAAGAAAGTCTCCCTCTCCAGCCCTCTTTTGACAGTTGTGGTCCTGTTGTCTCTCTGTTCAATGACACTGGCACCTACACCTGTGTTCATGGTCCAGAGAGAGACAAGACATTGAGCTGTACACCTTCATCAGTGCCAGCTGTGCTGCCAGCCTGTTCTTTAAGAGCTAGCAAGACCTGCAGGGTTGCTGTGATGTAAGAGCAGGCTGCACAGTGCTGCAGCTGGCCTGGCTGTTAGGGAGATTGCAGCTCAGTCACTGACATGGAGCTTGTGAGCTCCTGCTGTGTACCAGCTGGGGGCAGTAGCCTTCTAGACCTTAACCTACCTTGCTGATGGAGGAACAAGGAGCATTTTTCCACTGCTGACCCACGGCGTTTCATGGACACACTAAGACTTAGCAAGCTCTGCTAGCTGGCCTCGAGCTGTAGGAGCAGATCCAAAGTGACATCTCCCCAAGATGGCACAGATCTCTCTTTTCCAGGGTCATTGTTATTAGGAGCACTGCCACAAATTTGTAAAATGGCAGACCCAAGGCATCTTTAATCAAAAGAGGACAGTGGCCCTTTCTCAGAGACCTCGTGATGGGAGAGCTGAGTAAAGGCTTTAATACAAGTGTGAAAATAGAACTGGCAGAAAGAACAGGCACAGCAGCTTGTGAGCCTGCCTGAGAAGGTGCAGAACTCTGCCCCAGTCACCTGCTTGCAGACAGCACAGGTGGGGAGGCATAGGCTGTCTGCCCTGGGGCACAGAACTATCAACTCACAGAAAGCTGCAGCAGGTCAATGCTCAACTAACTGAAGGACTTCATCCTGAAAGTGGATTTTAGCTTTCTAACTCAATTCTGCTTGGAGCAAACCAGCAGCACCGTGTAGAAAAAGTCTGTGCACATTTCATTAACTTGAGGAAGGACATTTCTGAATGTGTTTTTTACTTTTTTCCCTTGACTAGATCCCTGAGTTAGATTTGGCCAAAGCTAAAAGACAGGACTATGAGCCTGAAATAGAGAAAGCAAGATACAGCAGCTGTTTGGAAAGGCAGAAGACAGGAGGGAGACAACATTATGAGATGGCATCTAGTTGTAAGCCTGCTCAGACAGAAGCTGCTGCAGCACCAACAGAGCAGAAACAGCCAAACAGTTCCAGGTGAGACTGCTGTTATAAAGTCCTTCTGGCAGCTGTAGTAGAGGCTTCTGTACCTTTGAAAGCACATGGGCTGCCCAGTGCAGGAGATGCCATCAAATCCTACTTTTGTGCATTTTCCTTGCTGTTATTTCTTTCTGCATTTTTTCCCTTATCTAATGTAATTGCTGAGATCCTGTTTAACTTTGTGCTCACTTGTGGGGAGGAGCAGAACTGCAGACTCCTTAGCTCTGGACTGTGATGCCACCTACCAGCGGAAACTGCGACAGAAGCAGCTACAGCAGCAGTTCCGGGAGCAGATGGAGAAGAAGCAGCAGCTTGCAGCAGCCACTCCCAGCAGCAACAGAGGTAAGGCTGGACAGAATCACAGCAGAAGGGTTTAGTGACAGCTACTGTCAGGCATCTCTTACCTTTAGCAGAGGAGCCTGATCAGTCTCATTTGCTTTTGTGCTCTGTTATCAATACCCCTGTGAGGGTTATTGTAAGAGCACAGAGGGGGGAAAAGTAAAGTAACAGGACCAGCAGCTCTTTAACTGCACCATTCAAACTGCCTAAAGCTTTATGCAGCACAGTGGCTGCGTGTCTGTGCCATTAAGATGCTGCACCTGAGCTGAGGCTGCAGCACTTTGCTGAGATGGTTGTAAGCAAACAGAGATTGTGTTAGCTACTACGATGTTGTTCTTTACTTGTGGAAAGTCTGGACAGCCACAGCTGGTAAGCAGGAGCTTGGAGATGGGGTAAGACTGTTTCAAAGCAGTGCAGCTGCTCTTGTCAGCTGTGATCAGCTACAGAATCTCACCATTCTACTAAACAAAACAACCAGCTGCAGGGAGAAAGAGGGTACCTGGTAGCAGTTGCAGCTGATTACCTCAGACTCAAGCCCTGTAAAGGAGCAAAAGGTTTCTCTATTTCTAGTCTTAATTTTCTCTTTTGTTACCTTCATCTAGCAACACCTGTAAAGCACAGCACTTCAGCAGCAATACAACAGGAGCAAGCAGTGGAAGAAGAATTCTTTGCAGGTCAGCCAAAAAGTGATTGGTGCTAGTGCGTTAACACCTACATCAACTCTTCAAGGTGCTGTACAAATGTTCTGAACAGATTGGAATAGAAGAAGTGTGAGTAGGAGTCTGATCTCAACAATACAAACCTTGCTTGAGTGTCAGGGAAATGTTGGTCACTAGGAAAGGTTTCACACTTGAGCTCTTCAACAGAGTTGTATCTATTCAGCAAACCCTTTTCCTGAAGGAATACTGCAGAGAAACAGAGTATTGGGAGGGAGGGGTGGCCTTCCTTAACATGACTGACTGTGACTCACAGCACAGTGCCTGGGCACAGCTTAAGCCCACAGCTGGTAGCACTATTTCCCTGCTGTGCACTGACATTAGGAGGTGCTTTGCAGCTTAACAACTTTTATAGTGGCCACCAGCTGTAGGTTGAGTGTCATTCCTGTAGTACCTTAACGCAATCTGTGGTTTGATCACCTCCTTATTCTAGATGATCCTGAGTTTTGGGACATTTCCTTGGAGACCATTGATCTTAAGGTAATGGGTCACAAAACAGCAGACCCAGCAGCTGGACACCAGACACCTAAAACACCCTCTGGGTGCCATCAGATGACTACTCGTAACAGGACACCTCACAGAATGAATTACCACACGGCTCCGGCCAGGCTTGCACAACTGCAGCCATCTGCTACCATCACGAGCAACAAAGGCTGTGCCAACCACCACGTCCCAGGTACCTGCTACCAGAACATGGTGAGAGGTGTGTCTTGGTGACTGCTCTGTGCTTTCCAAGTGGCACAGCTAGCTCAGTGAACTAGAGAGGGAGAAACACTCTCCTGGGAGCTGGCTGCAGCTGCTGGGAAAGCAGCAAGAACTGCCTGGGCTCTCCAGCTACCTGTCCTGAGGAGCAAGAGCTAGAAAAAGGTAAAGACAGGCAGGGCAGCGGTGGGAGGAGGGAGCCAGGCTCTGCTCAGGGATGTCAAGTGACCCAACAAGGGACAATGGGTGCAAGCTGGAGCAGAGGAGATGCTGTGGGAACAGGAGGGAAAACTACTTTATTGTGAGGGTGACAGAGCCCTGGAGCAGGCTGCCCAGAGAAGTGGAGTCTCCTCCTCTGGAGACATTCCAAACCCACCTGGGTGTGCTGCTGTGTAACCTTCTCTAGGTGACGCTGCCTTGGCAAGAGGGTTGGACTCGACCTCCAGAGGTCCCTTCCATCACCATTCTGGCAGGGGGTTGGACTCAATCTTTTGAGGTCCCTTCACAACCCCTAACATTCAGACTCTGTGAAAAAGAACCGAGGAGTACTTTTAGAAGCAGAAAAAGCAGCTTTTACAGAAGTTCAGTTTCTCTCTATTTCCCTCTTTGCAGACTGCAGCCCCCACAGGAGAAGTCAAAGCTGGAAGAAAAGGAGGCTAGAACCTACATAAGACACCTGCTGGTACCACTACCTCCATCCTGGATTACATCTTAGGACTGCAGTTGGCTGCTCATTCTGTGAGAGTCTAATGCATTAATGGATTTGTCTGTATATTATGGGGAAGCAACACGGAAGAGTTTAATGCAGCCAGCAGGGACTTGATGTGCTTGTAGCTTATTGTGTGCTCCAGATGCCTTTGTCTATAAACAACCAATCGTTTGTGCTTTGCAGCAGCAGCCTCCTGGCTGTATTACAGATAGACAGGACAGATGATGTGTGCCTGAAATGGTAACAGAATTCATCCTCAAAAGGAGATGCAGTTCATGCCTTTTTTCCCCTCAGTGCTGCATTTAGTCATGGAAAAGAGATTTTTTCAGCAAGATGGGGAGAGGGTGGGCTGCGGCCAGACAGCAAAGCTGTGGCTGCCTGTTCAGTGAGGCTGAGGGTGTGAAACTGTGGCAGTGTCAGCCTCTGCTTCCCAGCTCCATTGTTTGCCCTGCAGCTGCACAAGCAGGGTC
This sequence comes from Ramphastos sulfuratus, assembly GCA_013399055.1. NCBI lineage: Eukaryota > Metazoa > Chordata > Aves > Piciformes > Ramphastidae > Ramphastos > Ramphastos sulfuratus. The sequence goes on along the minus strand of WBNM01038913.1, from coordinate 136,287 downwards.
AAAGCCCTTCCCTTCTCAGCTGTAGCTGCTTCCCTGTGCAGCAGCAGACTGAAGTGTGACTGCAACAGGGCAGTAGAGGGGCAGGAGCAGGCTGGGACTTCTGCTGGAGCTGCACATAGCACCTCAGTGTTGGCTTGGACCTTCTGTAAAATGAATGGGAGCTGCACTTCTGTTTTTAAATAAGCTTTCAACCATTTCCAATATAAAAATAAACACAGAACTTGACAAACAAACCTGCTGGTGGTGTCTCCAGACCCTGCAAACCTTTACAGCTCATTTCCTGTTAATAAGCTCAAAGAAGTTAACACATTACCAGTTACAACTAAGAAGCTAAGGAGACTGCACATCTGTAGAGCCTGGCAATTGCTTTAGCATGGGCAACAGAAACCTTCCAGTGGGTTTTAAACTTCAGAGCAAAGCAACAACTCTTCCTTCCAGTAAGAAGGTCAGGTGAAGAAAGTTTAAGCAGCATTTCAACCCGGGTACAGCAGTGTTCTGCACAAGTGCAGTGCTGCAGACAAGGAGGAAGATACTGCAGGACTAGGAGTTAAGAGCTAGGCCAGGAAAATTTACAGAGTGTAAACTCTTAAGTAGTCCAAACCCAAACTCAATGTCAGACATGAACCAGGGCCTTATGCCTGTGCTCTGCCATCACTGTTTCATCAGGTCAAGTCTCAAAGCAGCCTAAATGCAAATAAATACACGTGAAGCATTCAGCATTTATTCTTGTTCCTCCTACTTTACCTTCAGCTGTTTTTCCTTAAAATAGCCTCTGCTATCCACTTACCTCCTTAACAGGACAAAGAACAAGGACTGATTGACTTCAGTATGGAGAGATACAGGACAAATGATAATTGAGTACTTTGAGAACAGTTTCAGGTTTCACTGTTGCTGTTTCTCTCCAGTCGAGTGCTGCCTTCAGGGAAGAAATAGGTAACACATGTTTGGAGTCATGCACTGCCTGTTGAAATCAGATACCAGTTAGGGAGGGAGGGAGCACACATACAGAATTCCTGTATGCTAAGCTGCTCCAAGCTTTTACAATAACAAATAGTGTCTCATGCAAACACAGCTGCCCCAGCTTCAGCTCTGTGCACACAGTGCCAACGTAGCCCTGCCTCCTTTAAAGAGAAATCACTGCAACATGCCTCTCAGGATTGGTCCTTTAGAAAAGGGCAGGAACAGTCATACTGGGAGCTGGGTTGTTTTTTTTTCCCTTCGAGGCCTTGCACAGCATGACTCACAGCAGAAGCTGTTCTTAAAATGGAAAGAAATGCAGCAGCAATTAGTGTTTAGAAATACCAAGAAATTCCTGCAGGTCTACAGCTGTTTGAGAAAGACCCTGTAAGGTAGTTCCTCTCTCTCTCAACTACTGTCATGTTCTAGGAATTCCATCTCAAAATCCACAGCTACACTAAAGTTTCCCCTCCTCAGCACCACAAGTGCCCACCCCTGCTCCCTTCTGGGGGGCCCAACAGTGAAGCAGGACTGTGCTGTGCCCAGGACAGACTTCCCCAGGCCTGGTCTAACTGCACTGCTGAAAGGAAGCACAGAGCCATTGCTGGCCAAGCTCCAGCAGGGAGAGTTCCCAGGTGCCATCACTGAGCAAGTTTCTCTCCTGACTGGTCAATTCCTGACAGTCTCAGCCATAAAAGCAATGGTACTGCTTGTACCTTATCCTTCAGCCCTTCTCCCTCCCCTTGGGCTCCTCCTCTGCTAAAGATGATTGTTCTAGTCATTGCTCTTTACAGTACCTTGTTTTGCAGCACTCTCAAAAGGTCAAGGGCTCCTTACCCATCACTGCTTTTCAGAAGTTCAGGGTCTCCTTAAAATGGCCTTGTACTTTCCTGGGATCAGCTGACAAACTGGGGAGCTGTTAAACCACTCCGGTGAGAAGGAGAAGCTGGAGCCTGCTGTTCAGCACGAAAACCCACAGCTCCACAAAAGCAGGTCTGGTTTATTTGAATGACTTCATTCAATACTCTACAAAGGTAACCAAGTGAGCACAAGCAGCACAGTGCTTGGGTTCAGTGCAGAACACAACTAACGCCGGCCAGGGAAGCCCAAAGGTTCAATTCATTTTGTTTTTTATTTTTGTTGGGTTTTTTCTTTTTTACAGTGTACATTGTTAAATAATGTAAAGAAAACACTTGTAATTCAGAAACAGATTTTATGTGGAAAAAGATACTCAAAGTGTAATATTAAACAAAATAATTTAACAGTTCAGTAGCATTAGTTTTATTCCTCTAGACTTCAGTTATTCATCCACAGGAGGAGGAGTGGGGAGGGGAAATCAATAGTAAATGAAACCAGTTCTTGCATAACAGTAAGTGAACAAATGACCTCAAAGTTACAGCTCAAACTTAAATAACCCCATGCTGCATCCAGCTGGTTGGTTCCCCTGTCGTGAGCATTCCCTGTGTTCCATCACTGCCTCCCGTTCCCGCAGCACCTCTGCCCTCTCCCCAGCTGTGCTAAGGAAACCCTTCTGCACTCCCTCAGGCCAAAAGCAGAGGTTCTCTTTCACTTCAGCCACTGAGACCTCTGCTTTCTCCTTCCCTTCCACCACAAGCACACCATGAACCTCCTCTCATTCTGTAGCTTGAGCCTGCTCCTCAAAAAACAAAGCCCCAGGATTTCGGGAGCTCAGAGCCCAGCCCTCACCACTACCTTCTGCCCTCGGGTGTTCATCTCCAGCCCACAGCTGCCCTCGCTTGCTAAAACTGCTACAAACCAAGTGACAGGAAAGGGACAGACCTTGCACAGTTCTTTGTGAAGAGAAAAGTGAGAACACCTGCAGACAGAACACCTCCCTGTTAAGGCTCCGTGAGGAACAAACTTCAGGTAGGTAACATGTGTGAGCCACCATCCTCCAGGGTACCTGTGAGCTACTGCCAAGCGCCAGGGAGCAGCACCCTCACCCTTCATGGCTCCGTGCAGTGGTACACAAAGACTGGTGGGCAGGGGTTGTACTCCGAAGAGGAAAGCAGTACTCTTTAAAGGGGAGAAGGAACAAAGCAGAAGGTACAGTACAGTTACTAAGAGGTGACAGAGAGTTACAGTCCTGGTACCAGCTTGACATTTGTTAAGAGTGAACAAAACTAAGTCCTCAAGTAAGAGAGAGGAAGCTTCTTGATGCCGGCTGCTTGAATACATCCATTGCCGGCAATGGACGTTACACCAGGACAGTCAGTTCCTGGCTTCGGTGGGTTTTACCAAAAAAGAAAAAAAAGAAAAAAAAAAGAGAAAAAGAAAGAAGAAAGGTAAGAAAAGCAATCCCAGCAGACGAGCCCATGCCAACGAGCAATGTCACCTCTCCCTCAAGTCACATCCTGACCAAACACCTCTCCCACTTCACAGGTGGAGTCAAACTGCACCTTAGGTTGGGCCTTTCCCAACCACGCATGTTCTCCCCATCCTCCCTCCACCTCTCATCCAGCCCTCCTGCCTCTCTAGACAATATTGGTTAGTCTCAGTTTAGCCTCACCCATAAGCCTCTGTCCCACCCCCACCTGGCCCCTGTCACACCTGCGACTTCAGATCTGCCTCCCAGACAAGTTCCGCCGACACCCAGCCTGCTGCCCAATGCCTTCCTACTCCCAGCAGGAGCGGTACCGCTACACAAAACAGCCTCCTGGCCACCAGCAAGCCCTCCTGCTCTCAACTTGCCCTCTGCCCATCTGGGGGTCTGCTGGGAAGACAATGCTAACTGCAGAAGCAAGAGAAGTCCAAGGCACTAAAATATCCAGCAAGCATACTGGGAGAACAGACAAGTATTCAAGTACATTAATTTATACAATTTTACATTCACATTTATTTATCTAATACAATGAAAATACAAAGGAAAACGTTAAAGTGTCTCCAATAAGTATAAGGATATAGCTAGCTTTTTTTTCCCATTTTTTAACTTTTTTTTTAACCCTCTATATTCCACTCATTTTTAAACTACTGTTGTCCAACAACATTTATATATCACAGTGTTTCCACATCAAAACTGATGGTAAGTACATGTCCGCAGGGAACTTTTAAAATCTTTAAACAATTTGAATTGCTCTAATGCTGCAGTCAAAGCTGTTAATACCTTACTTAAAGCAGTAATGACCTATTGAGCACGGGCTGCACTGTGAGTCCACCTGTGTGCCCCACCACATCGGAGCCAGATAAGGGTAAGTGGGGAGAGGGAGAGGAGGGGGATTGTGGACAGCTTTTCTCTTGGCCTTGGTTCTTCAGGGAGAGATGAGAAGCATGCTAAAGCCTCATGCTAACATCCAGCTCTCCCACCTCAACACCTGTGGATTCAGCCTCAAACCAGACAGAAACTCTACACTGATTGAACCCTTGACTTCTCTTTACAGCTCCTGTTCCACACAAGAGCAGACTGACTCAGTCAAAAGTACTGTCCCATCAGAAGGATGCTGATCATCCTCCTCCCCCTTGAGAGTGTGTGGGGAAACTCCCTTTATAGAGAGCTGACAGCAATGGTTGGAAAAGAGAAGATCGTTGCCAGTCTGGCAAGCTACCAGTTCATTGCAGCACTAGTAGTTGATACAGAGCCCCATCTCCCTCCCCGTGTCCTGTCCCAAGGTCTAGCCAGCAAGGTCTCTGAGCGCAGCTAAGTGGTCCTCAGGTTGGAGCCTGGAGGGTTGCTGATGGATTTTTGCAAGTTGCTGATGTTGAAGCTCTGCAGAGATGCAGCCCCCACGGGCTGGAACTGGCCGAGCGGGGGCTGTGCTGGACCACTCGGCCCGCTCCACGGAGCGCCAAAGGATGCTGCTGGGTAACTGAACTGCTGCGGGGGGCACATGGCCTTCGGGAAGGGACCTAAAGAGGTAGCTGATGATGCAGAGATGGGCGTAGCACCCAGGGAAGATGCCATAGAAATACAGAGCTGACCTGGTGCTGAGAATTTTCTTGCCATGCCGGGGCCCTGAAAGAAAATCCAACCCCCAAAAAAAGTTACACAGCTGCACTTGAAAACCACAGCTCACCTCTCAGTCCACAAGCCCTTCCCAGTGGATGTTCACAAGCACATCCCCATCTCTCCTCTTCAGTTGTCCCCTTCCCTGCACACAAAAGGCAGAGCTCACAGGTTCTAGAGCAGCTGCCCAAGCCACATGGCAACTACACCACAGCTGTGTTTGACACCATAATGACACCACCAACACTGCCAGTTTCTTACCACAAATGCTGCCAGGTCACATCTTACCTCATAGTTGCTATGCCCTTTGCCAATTTTCTTGCCAGACAGGTTCATGGCATCTCGGGCCCAGTTATCTACCAGCTTGTGCAGGTCATCTGTGAAAGTCCCTTTCCGGCTTGAGGTGATGGCAGTGGGCTGAGGCTGGGGTGCTTGGCTGTTCACTGTAGCCCCGACTGTGTTAGTGCTGCTGGTCCCTACAATTACAGAGAGCACGAATCAAGACTCGGGTTCAAGACCATCTTTCTCTAGGTTTACTAGCTGTGGCAATGGTACACCAATAGAGCACCAGGTAAAATGCCATGCAGGTTACTCCTAAGTTTCAATTCCAGCGCACACTGAAGTGGGAACTAGGAGGAGTCCTACAGGTTTTCCTCAGATTAGGAGTATGTCACAGATATGTTCACTTGTCAGGAAGCACTGCAAGTAGTCATCTTTACTGTAAGGGTCACAGAGCACTGGCACAGGCTCCCCAGGCAGGTTGTGGAGTCTCCTTCTCTGGAGATTTCCAAGCCCTGTCTGGACACAACCTGCGCTAGATTCTCTGGTCCTGCTCTGGCATGGGGAGTTGGACTTGATGATCTCCACAGATCCCTTCCAGCCCCTAACATCCTGTGATCTTAAGAGGGGAATGGTAGAAGCCTGCAGGTCTTTGCAGAGGAAAAAGGAGATTAGATTTCAGCACAATGACAGATCATTCTCTCATCCTACCGTTTTAACTAGCAGCAACCTCTACTGGTACAGGTAAATTCCACCTGGGAGGACAATGCTGGATGCTGAATAAGGAGCAGTACAATCAGCATGGCCAGCTGCTCTGTAGCAAATTATCTCCACATCACAGAAAAAAAATCATCCAGATGATACAAAAACAGAGTGAGAATCAGCAACCATTGCTTCCAACAGCTGCCATACTTATATTCTTGAGGAGAAACAGATGGGACTGTCTTCAGCCACCAAACAGCCAGGATCAGCAGGGGAAGCCTGCACTGTACTGTACTTTGCTGTCTGCTTCTGAAAGCATTGTTTTGCCATTATGCTTATCCTGTGTCAAAAGAAGGAGCATTTCAGAGGCAAAACCTAATAGAGCTTTGCAAAGGCAGAAATGAGAATAGCTTCTCAGACACTGCTTTGACAAGTCCTTCTGCACACTGGGTTCATTGCAAGAACACAGAAACACCTTCACATCAATAGCAGGTTTTGGTGCTGCTAGAAAGCTTGCTGAACATCATCTTGCACAAAAAGTAAAGCTCCAGCAGCTTTGTTTTGGACAGCCTCACTACCCCCCCCCCCCCCCACTTACAACAACTGCACTCAAATTTAGGTTCTTCCAGAAGCAGACCTCGTAACAGGAAGCAAAGAAATTGTGTTATCCAGTACCCTACACTCCCAGCAATACTGCAAAGGACACAGGTGGAAGCAACAATTAAACACTGGGCAGATTCTTCTGAAGGACCTGATGAAGCCAGGATGAATCTAAATTTTCCAAATCCTTTCAGCACAAAGCCACACAACAAAAGCAGCATGTGGCAACTGCAGTGCTGAACCAAGCACTCCTTGGAAGTGCAGATCCTCACCTACACTCTTCTCAAACCTCCTCAAACACTTCTACTTGCTCACTCTGGAAACTGCAACTGGGAACTACAAGCAGACACAGGCTGACAGTAGGCTGTTCTGAAGAAGACTAACTAAAAAGGTGGAGTACCAAAAATGCTAGCCAGGAAAATCATCTCTCTATTGCAAAGGCCAAATGCAGAGTCATCATCTCTTGCCTGAGAGCTGCTTCCATTTCCCCTGGCTATTTGCCACATTCCTTACAACCACTGTATCAAGGAACTGGCTCCAAACCCCTGCAGGAATGTTTCATATTGAGGAGTGAATTAGGAGGGTGACATACTTACTATGCAGGATAAATAAGCAAAGTGTTACTGCTTCTGGTAGTGCTGAGGAGGGAAGGACACCTATCCTTCCCACCAGCTCCAGCTCAAGCAGTGGCTCCCAGGCTGGGTGCCCACAGGCAGGGCAGAAGTTGTTACAGGCAGTAGAGGCATGCAACACTACACGTGGGAAGGAAAAAAAGGTTTCCTTGACCAGGGTGTGCAGCCCCAGCACAGATGAAGAGTAACAGGAACACACTATAAGATGGCAAGGACAATCCACCGTGAAATAACAAGTACTGTGAGCATGCAGCATGTGGAAAGGGATTGAAATACAGTTAGTGACTAAGAGCAATAAATGTTAAGGTGAGATTAAAAATACAAATGAGGCAAAAGAAAGAGGCACTTGGGGGTCTGCCAAAACCAGTGATCATCACATGGCACTGTGAGGGTTCATGCAGGGATTGATACACTCACTCTCATCCTCTTCACTATGGCCAGCATCTGCTTTTGATATCTGTCAATTCCACTTAAATCAGTAAGCACACTGGATCAGGATTGGAAAGCTTCCTCAGGCCACAGAAGGAAGAGATTTAACCAAGGTATGTGCTACAGTACATTCAGCTAGAGATGTGAGAGGTCATCTAGGAAAGTTTAAGTGTTTTGAAAAGAACTGGATTGATTCAGAGTGGAAAAGGTGGGAAGCTGTAAAAGCTTCGTCTCCAAAGGAGATTTGGTTCGGGAGCTCCTCTTTCAGGGCACAGACAGCCCAGCCTACACCACTGCAGGTGAGATAAGCAATTCCTAAAGCTCCCATGTCACATCACTTTAAGATGATATCATCTCAGGAGTTTCCCACTTGAGCTCTGCAGAAGCTGCCATCCAGAAGAGTCTGAAAAGAAAGTGCTTCAACTTGCAGCATTTCATGGAAACAACCCCCCACATTCCTGCTCGGTCACAGCAGCCATCCCCAGTTCTGCTCTGACACAAAGGATCTGACATGAAACAGGCTTCTCCCTACAGCCTGCTACCTACAATGCATTCGTTCTGCTCTTGGGATTTCCCTACCCCATAAACCAGCAGTCAAGAGACACCTTCAAACCAGTGTTAAAGGAGGTGAGCACACGCAGGCTTTACTGAACGCCTCTGGCTTTGGGAGACACGCTGGACATTGCCCATAGTTTACTCTTACTCTTTCAATGTTGAAGGAGTGTCTACAATTAGATCCATCTCTGAGGAGGGAAGCCCCATCAGATCTGTAATCAAACCAGCTGCTCAAAAGGTAGCACATTAAGAGAGCTAGCAACTGACCCTGAGGCTCGATTCAATCTGGCTAGCCATGAGCAGAGATTTCTGCAGTGAAGGTGAGGTTCTGCCTGTCTCTACTGGTCTGCAAGAGCAAGAGCCAGAGCCAGACCACTCCACAACCTAAAGAGAGTACACATTGGAGGGCATAACATAGACAGACAGATGCTGTGCTGAGACAGAGTCAGGGACGTAAGGCTTCAGTGACCAGAAGAAGCTGATGAGTAGCTTCACAATCAGAAACCGGAGAGAACGGAAATAAGATAATTACTACAGAGCTGGTTGCAAGGACAGACTTTTTTCACCATCTTCCCTGAAGCACAAAGAGAGAGTAATTTGTTAAACAGTGAGAAACATTTAGTATCAGCAAACAGTACAAAAAGCTCGGTGAGAAACAGAGGACACGGCACAGCAGGGCTCTTGTAGTTATTCCTGGGACATTCTAAGGAAACCCAAAGCCTGCTCTGACAGTTTCATCAGCTGTGCATTTCTTCAGGACTCCCCCACCGTGCTGGAGAGTGTCAGGACACAATACAACTGGCCACGATCCCAAAAGGAAAAACAAGTCCATCCTCCATTTTTGTCAGGATACAGGAAGCATTTTAAAGGCTACCAGAGTTCAACTGGTTTACGCCATGAGAGAGATCTGACAGGTCAAGTGACCCTGTTTTCTTGGGCCAGGGGAAAGGCTCAGGCATTCCCTGCCAAGCTGTACCACTCTGTTTCTCCAGCTGCACAGTTAAAAGCATCAATTACTGCACCATTTCCTCAGCACCAATTGACTCTAACCCAGCATCTTCTCCACTTGCCACTCTCCATGACAGTCTGCAATAGCATTTCATGGACAAGACTCCAGGAAGCAAGCAATCTGCAATAAGCCAAATGCCAGGCCAAGCTGCGCCATGCCAAGGGTTAATCTGCCTTTACAGGACAGCTCCAACATGCTTCCCTTAGCACCAGGTCCATAAGCAAGAGACACACATGCCAAAACACTCCTAGCTAGAAGATGGTCAATTTGCAGCAAAGGAAGACTTCACAAGTAAATGATCCTCTCATACATTCAGTTCATTGCCAATTCTAGAAACCGAATGCCTGCTCTTTATATTCCCTAGCCTGGGGAAAGGCCAGGCCAAGACTCGAGATGATTTTAGCTTTGGTGCAAATTTAACTTGTTCCAAGAAAGGGGTAATAAATCTTGAGATGATGTATTTCAGTTAGTTCACATCTGCACATTAATACACCTACAAAGACATTTAAAGCTGCCCAATTTGAAAAACTAAAACCCATTAGTTCTTACACACCCAAATCCAATGAACTGGCATAGAGGCATCACTGTAAAACTGAACAGCCAGGGAAAAAAACAACTTCCTCTCCCTTTGCCTCACTCCTCAGAGGATGGAGCTGGTTGCATTGCAGCTGTCTCTGCAGAAGGCCAGGCCCAGTTCCTGCACACAACTCTGTGGCTCACCTGTAGCAGACATGCTACAGATGCACGGTATCATCATGCAGTGCAGCCACTCAAAGTCTCTTTACAGCACTTAAAGCTTTCTCAGCTGAAGGCATTCCAGAGGTTGGGAAATGTGTTGGACATTTAAAGGGTCCAGCCTGCAGCATGGGAGATGTTGCAGTACTCCCAATAAAAGCATGAGATGAGCAGCCTCCTCAGCTCAAGCGTATCATTACTTCAACCACATCAGAAGTTTGAGGCTCTCTTCTAAGTCTGGCCTAACAAAACTACAAATGAGAGAATTCTGAGGCAATGTACAGGGTAGCTTAGGAGGGTTGGCAGGGTCCCTCAAGATGCCTGTTCACCTACCTTTACTGCTCTGTTGCACATTTAGTTTATCTCCAATTCTCAGAAGAAACTTCTAAACCTGGGCCCATTAGTAGTTAAGGATCGTTTGTGTTTGCCTGCAAATACTCTCTAAACATCTTCAAGCTGCCTACAGGTGGCATCAATACTCTGCACTAATCAGCACTAGCCCTGAGAACACTCAAAAACCTGTACAGCAAACATTCTGCTGCAGAAAGAAAATATTTCCCCCCTCCACCCCCAATCAGTTACAGCAGTGTCCAGTAAAGGAATAATTTGGGAAACAAATCTTCCTTGCTCTTCTACTCGAATGGCTACCTCCCCTCCAGCTCTCCTGTCAGCTAACATATACTGAAGCACAGTTGCTAAAGCAGGCCAAAAGGAAATGTCCACGCAGCCACAACTTGCTAACTCTCCCCAGGTTCTGTCATTTCTCTGAACTGTCTTGAAATGGTCCACCAAAAGCCTAGAGATGTGAGTACTGGTTATGAGTCTGACAACAGAGAACCCAAACTTCTAATGGTGTGCCAACAGCAGCTCAGCTGAGCCATGGGATAGGAGAGAACACAAGGTGGCCAATGAGAATGAGCTGCACAAAACAGATCCAAGCAGCAGAAAAAAAACCCAAAGAGACAAACTAAAACAAAAGACAAGGAAGGAGTAAAGGTGTTACACACAAAGAGCCAAGCAGGGCGTACTCAGAAATCGGGTCCTCCTGCCACCAGGCTTGAAGGTCACTCTCTCAGATGCACAGTTAAACTTCGCACAGCCTGTGAGAAAACAAAACCAGGAAGAACAGAGAAAGGAGAGGAGAAGAGACACAACACCACTACAAGATGTTAGCAACTTCAGGTTGGAAAGGTGAAATGCATTAACGTGACACACAAGAATAAGCCTCAAAGTGTGGACCAAGGAGTATGTGGACAATATACGGACTGAAGACTGCCTCCAACACCTCCAGACATTAGGACAAGTTTGCAGTGTTACTCTCCAGTACCCAACAACAGGATTGCAGTCTAGAGAAAAGCTAAATCCTGACAGAAGTATTCAATTATAAAATGGTACTGTATAACCCTAGAGAGATCATTTCAGTAGCTCCAAAATATTTGACACAAGTTCATTAAAAAAACACACCTCTGAAGAAAATATTCTGAAAAGTGGAACTTCCTTTTTCCACCCATACTTCTGCAGTTTCAGGGAAAACATGCATTAGAACTGATATATTCAGTCAGAGGCAAAGCTTTCCTAAAAGACATTTACGGGGAACGCAAACCTGGAACACAAATTTAGAGAAGGAGCCAAGCTATCTTCCCCTTAGTAAGTGGCAAGCAAAAAAAAAAATCCTGCCTATCAAATCAATCATAACCCTACTTGAGAAATTAACAAGCAATCCATAATTTAAGTAATTTGAGTAAATGAACAATCCATTAATCCTACCATTCCATCTCTCCACACTAACCCTTCCAAGATAATTCTTAAACCCAGTTGTAGAAGGTGAGAGCCTTTTTAACCTGCTGTTAATCAAAAATTCCAGGGACAAGCAGACAAATGGTTTGGAAGTCTAAAAGGACTCAAAGTCTTCAGACACCTTCTAGCATTTCAATTTTCTGCTAACATCAAAGCTGCTCTGCTCCTTCCTTCATCTCACTTCACATTTCCAACCCCCGGTTCTCATCTGCCTTCTCACCCTGTCCCCCAGGCAAATAGAACACTGCTTGCCACCACCCCTACTGCACTCTTTGATATTCTCCTTGGGGCTCTAACTACAGCAGAGAGGACCATGCAGTGCATATTCATTCCTTCAACAATCTCACACTTCACCTCTGTAAGAAGGTAGAAATCTAGTTGCAAAACACACCTGGGGAGTGCTTGGTAGGCTGGAGATTCCAATCTACTTTATGCTACCTATGAAAACTGAAGTGGCCTCAAGCTGATGGGTTGCTCACCAGTAACAAAGGTGCAAGACTCAACACCAATTCCATTGAAAGTCTTACCTTGGCCTGGTGCCGAAAGGCTTGGTACCGAAAGGGCACCATCACTGGTAAAGGCAGAGTAGAGATTTTCGCTAGAAGGTGAAGGTTTGAGGGGCTGTAACAAATGGTTCTGCCCAGTCTCTGGCACACTACCAGGAGGATGAAGAGTCTGCTGTGGGGGCAAGACTGATGGTGCACTTTGAGCAGACAGATTGCCTAGAGGAAGAAGGAAGGTAAAAAGTCGTTCAACGTTTCCCCACATAACTTTTGAAGCTTCTGTCATTGTTCCCAAGGGACAGGAGGCAAAAAACCAACAGAAAAGTTTGACTGGAACATTAATGAGAAAGTGAAGTCACAGGTTGGAACTAGATGATCTTTGAGGTCCCTTCCAACCTTACCATTCTATGATTCTATGATCAAGTGACTCAAATAATTGGGTGAGCTACTACACTTAGTGCTAAAGGAAAACAGAAGTGCTGTGGTGGGGGTAAAAAGGGGTATCATCCTCTGGTCAAGCATGATAGTCCAGGCAAGACATGGGCAGGGAACTACTAGAGTTTCTGAGAAAGCAGTAAGGACTAGAGAAATGACTTACTGAAGTTTTAAATGCAAATCTTTGCTAGATCATTGTTTCACACACACACACACACACACTGTTGCCCTATCACACAAAACAGAAATGAGCAGCCAAGGTGACTGGGTATAGGAACAGTGGCGTGCCGTAAAGTTACCAAGGTGAAGGTGCAGGAGGTGTTAGCAAAGGTTTCTGCTCAGGGTGCTGGCCCTCTGCTAGGCCTTACTGAACGCCACAGAGTTTGAGAGACATTTACAATTACACAGCCAGCATCTGACATCACTGTCATTCAACAGTAACCAAACTGCTTTTCCAAGTGCTGTTTATAACAAATTATTTCCATAAGAAAAGAAGCCTTGACAACCAAAACTGTTTCTCAGTCTGTATGGACAAAAAACTTGGAACTCCAAAAAAAATCCCTACTTCAACTATTCTGACCAAGTATCTGACTTGTAAGGACAAAGGTAACACCATGTCTGAGTGCTACTCAAGGAGAATTTAAAAAATAAAACACAAAACAAACAAACCCAACAACCAACCCAGAGATGACTGAAGAGACCAACTCCAATCTGCAAAATCAGTTGCAGGAGGCAACATGATGGGTTTTGTTAAAACAGACTCAAAGGAAACAAAACTAAAAACAAAACAACACAAAACCAAACAGAAACCAGAAGAAAAACAAAAATCCAAACACCACCACCCAAACACACAGTCAAAAAAAATCCCACAAGAATCAACATAAACCCACAAATTTCCCCCTCCCCCATTCTGAACATTTACATTTTTCTTCCTAGTTAGTGACTGATCCCCGCAAAAATATTAATCACAGCTTTAAAATCCCTCTTACAGAACAATGTAATGATCTCTTTCAGCACATTGTGACAGCCACAAGGAAGACTATCAATAGGAAAAGCACTGACATAAAGGATCTAGCAATCCAGGCAGTGGAGGCACTGGGAAACACACCCCCACGCCCCCCACTCCCCAAAAAACAGAAGAGAGAAAGAGATGCCAACAGAGGTCTAAGAGTAGGAGATGGCACCTTGTCTGTTTTATCTACTCAAAAAATGGAAGATGATCTCTATTTTGACTGCAGAGGATAGTTGTGCATTAGAACAGCAGTACCCACTGGAAACACCTCTCAAACTGCAATTCAAGCCTCATCTATTTTCTTGTCTCCATTCCTACAGAACAGCAGCAGCCATTCTTGCTTTAAGAGACTTTGAGCTGGACTTTACAAATTGTTGTTGGATTGAACATAAAGTTGGCAGTGGCAAGTGGGAGAGAACAAGGGGAGTACTGGGGAAGAACCACAGGAATCACAAGAACCACTTCTCATTTCTTTCAGTTAAAGTTTATTCTTTAAAAAATGCAACCATATTTCCTTTTACACGTGGGGTTTAGATTAGCCTTACTGCACTTTGCAGAAGTCTCTTGAAAAGAGTTATTCTCTTAAGCGTGTCTCCATAAACCATGGGAAGGAAGTTAAGAAGCACAGCTAAGTGGAAAGCAAGTTTTTTTTTCCTTCTGTCACCATTGCTTTTATTCCTGCAGGCCATGCTATTGTGGAGACTTAAAAGGGCATTTTCACTTCAAAAATTTCCTTAATATATAGCCTATCTTACCCGATAGCTGAGGGCTTTTATTCCCCTGGGAGCTGCTGCGACTGGACTTGCTGCTTTTTCCTTTTGTAGGTCTTCTCCTCCTTCCTGAAAGGGGTGCAGCTGGGGGAATAATTACTGCAGGTGGGGCCTTCCCCAACTTCACGTACAGTGACTCAATCTCCTGCTTCTGGCGAGTCTGCAGCTCCTGGATCTCTTTAAGGTGCCTAACAAGTTACAAAAGAGCATGACTTGCAACACTGACAGGGATACGGAGGCATGCACACAATCCCTCCCCTCCAGCCTAGCCTGACCAGCTTCTTTGGTCAAATATTTCCCACAAATAACCACTGAAGACTTGCAATTTTCCACTATGCTCTAACTCTGGCTAGAATTCCAAGAAAAAGCTCCCAGCACTGTAATCATAAAAAGCAGGCTAAATGAAAGCACAAACAAGAACACGAATCTACTTCTTAAGGTGACCAAATTGTTCTGCATTCAAATGCTACAGAAATAGGTAGGTTACTCATTTTCCAAGGCACATGGCCTTGCAGACTTCTAGATTTTGCCTTCAGGCTTTCACAGAGCAGTTACATACAAGATGTAAAGTTTCCAGCTGCCCTAGAAAACATGCAGTTTTCAGTTAAAGTAGGTAGGTTAGATTGCTAGACTCCACTTTTTTTTGCCCTCTAAACCAGCAAGGATTCTTCCAGAAAAGAACTGCCAGAAATGTATTTCAGAAGTGCAGAGTTGTGTGATACTTCTGAGTGAGACAATTTTCCCACTGCTAAGTTTCAGGGACATGCACAAGCTCTGCAGTCTTACCCCCAATGCAGCAGCCTATACAAACACAGAGCAAGGTTACAGGTCAGAAAGCTAAGCACAGCAAGCATGGATATCATCTTTCTATCATAGCTTTGCACCACTTTCCCACTAAAGATCTTACCTCCCACAAACACTGAATCTTTTAACAAAGCCTACTTTTGCTCTTTGCAGAAAGTGAAGCAAAGCTGAGAACAGCATCACCCCTGTGCACACAGGTCTTACACGTGACCACACAAGGAAAACTGCCTTACTTTTCCCGTAACCGACGGAGTTCCAACTTCAAGTCTTCATCTTCAATATCAGACTCATTGTCACTGCTCATGTAGGAAGAGTTGAAGGAGTTGCTAAGGCTCTGGACAGGAAGGCTAATCTTTGACCCCAGGGGCTGAAGGGAGTCTGGGCTCCCTGAGCCATCATCCAGATCCTTAGCCATCCCACTTAAGAAGGCAGCCTCCGGTTCAGAAGAGGGACCATTCATGTGTGGGGACTGTCTTGACTCCAACTCTTTCTTTGGAGCAGCAGCTGTAGAAGCAACTTGTTCCAGGCCCACAGAGAGAGGAAGAGTCACTGGCTCTTTCTTTGCACGGCTGACCTCATCCTGAGTCTTTGACACGGAGAAGCGCCCCACTTGATCTGCTGCTGTCGTCACCTGAAAGCGCCCAACCTTAGCAGGCTGACCAACATCTCCTGGTAACTGCAGCACAGGAGCTGTTTGAGGGATGCCATCTACCACATCCAGGGAAGAGCCAGCCACAGCCTCACTCCTCCGACTGCCAGCCTGCTTTACCAGTGTGCTCTCTGGGCTGCTGCCAGAAAGGGATGAAGAATCAGTAGAGGTGGTTTCAAATTGCACCGGCTTAGCTTCGGGTTTATCACCCTCTTTCAGCACATCATCCACTGCCACAGACACCTAGAAGAGAAATGCAATCATGCAGACTTGTGTAGTTCTTCCTTAACATGATGCTTTTATTTACCTTAATAACCACATTGCACCTGACAGGGGAAAAATGAACAAAGAAAGCTGCTGCTTCCCTCCCCACAACACTGCCACACAGAATAGTACTTTTAAGCAATCTGAAGCATCAACTTCAAGAAACTCAATCAGAACTTCATTCTCAGAACATAATACAGTGACCATCCCAGCGTGGTTAGCCTAAAAGCAACTAGCATGGAAGAACAAGGCAAGCAGCTGCACAGCCAAGGCCTGACACAATGGAATGCTGTACTGACTACCTGGACCTGCACCATGTAGTGATCCTTGGCCCTGAAGGGAAGCGGCACCTGCGCAAAGCTCTGGCATTCACAAGCTCAAGATGGATGTTTTCTCCAGACAGAAAAGCCCACCACAAGACACACTAAGCTGGCCCTACACAAACTTCTCCAAGATACTGTATCAACAACCAAATCTCTTTAACACCTACCTGGAACCGTCCCATTTTAAGTACACTGCCTCCTGTTGTGGTAGCCACAGCACTGCTCTCCCCACATGCTGCTGGAGATAAGGAAAATGAGAATGGGGTTAAGAAGAAAAGGAGCCACAAATAATTTGAACTCAAATTACTTTTTACTCAGCTATCAGGTAACTTGTAACATGCATTCAGATTCATAGAACCTGATCTCTCTCTGCTTTACCACACTATCACTCCACAACATTGAAAAGTAGTATTTTAATCAAGTTTCCTCGTACAATATACTCCTAAAAGTACACTTTCAGATAGTAGTAAAAGAAGCGCATCAATTTCAAACAGCAATGTAAAATAAGCAAAGAATCAAAAGAACTGGAATTGATGTGAGTTAATTTGCATTCAATACCCACAGACCAGCTACATTTCACAACACTGGGGGCAATTTATTAATAGGACAGTAGTAGGTTGAATAAATGCTATAAACCACATTTACTCAAAGCAGTCTAGCTGAAGCTTTTGGAGTTGGATTCTTAGCTGTCAGCCACAATTTTTGCTGCTGTACACACAGGCAGCATAAGGTTACAAAGCTGAGAAGTAACATTCCCACTTTGTTTACTTTTACCTTCTAAACTTCAGCAGGCAAAACCCAACTCAGTTTCTACCAGACAAACAAGTCCAGCAATATAATACATTATCCACATAGCAAAATGGGAATATTTTTGTTTTCCTGCTGATTTTATTCACTTATGAAGGGTTTATAACCTCCAGAAGCACATGAGAACCTTCAGAGGGAACTTCAGAGGCACACGCAAGTAACATTTACTTGTTAGAAACAATTTTAGTGCTGCATTACCAGTGTCCTTTGAAAAAGGAAGATGTTTTAAAATAGTAAAAAAAAAAGAAATATCAGAGGAACATTAACAAGGAAGTCTCAGACTATTTTACAAGTTTTCATGTTCCTCTCCCTAGTAACAATTGAGCTTATTTAGATTGGAAAGCTCAACCAGACTTCAACTGTTGCTCATGCAGGCAAGCTTCAGCCAGAAAGGAGTCAGCTTTTCCTATTACCATATTTAAATCTTGAGTACCTTAACCTTTGTTTCTCTAATTAAATAGAAAGGAAGCACTCTTTGGTTACTGAGAGGTATCCCACAGGCAGAACAAAGATACAAAATGAGAAGTCTTACTGTTGTTGCCAAGATGATAACACAAGGCAGAAATCTGTTTCTTCAAACCCTGATGCTGTACCATACTGGAGACTCTTTGCCAGGATTAATTTAGCATTTTGGACAGCTTTAAATCCTAAATGAGTTACTATAATATGCATGGATCATGCCTTTCTGGCTTACAGTGGGAAATTTCATTCTTCCTAGTAAAAACTAATAGGAACCTTACAGAATTACTAAAAGGCTACATATATGCACTATATGTGTGTATATATACACACACACACACAGAGATCTCCTTCAAAGTTGCTAGTCTGTTCAATTTTGGATTATATCTTCATGCTGAGAAAGCATCTAAAATAATAAAGGCTGTCTTACCATCCTTGAGAGACTGTGTTGCTGTGGACACCAGTGTGGTAACCGTTGTAGATGCTACTGAGGGCACAGACTACAGGTTCAAGAGGGGAAACAAAGTAAAATTAAGAAAAGCAGCTGTTTCATTGAATGCCAACAAATTCACTATGCTGCATATTACACAATCTTACTTCCATCAAAGTAAGGCCCACAAGCAGGCAAATGCAAGTGTCTTTACTCTCCAAACAGAGCCACACGGGCACAAGATTTTGTACGCCTTACAGCCTTGAGGCTGTCACTATAATACTCCATTTGCTTCACACAAGTCATACATAAGTAGTCAGTCAGATGTCACCATGTCAATCATTATCTTCATTTCATATCAAAGTTAACTATTATGCTCTTTTGCACTTTAAATTCTCCCTCCCAAATTAAGACTGACATGTGGCATATTGCTTCCTTAGTGCTC
Organism: Ramphastos sulfuratus; assembly: GCA_013399055.1. NCBI lineage: Eukaryota > Metazoa > Chordata > Aves > Piciformes > Ramphastidae > Ramphastos > Ramphastos sulfuratus. Next base: position 117,730 of record WBNM01038913.1, on the reverse strand, counting down.
TTTGCCTTTGCTCCACAACCACTGCCCCTTCTAGTTTGGTGATATAAGTGATACCACCAGAAAAGCTAGATTAAGAACCAATGTCAAACCCAGCCTCAGGAAATATGTAACCCATAATACAGATTTTTTTTTTTTTTTGGCCTATTCATGACGACTAAATCCCACAGACTGGAAGAAGACCCCTCAGTTTTATTTATTGAAAGTCTAGAGATTGCTGTAGTGGTAAGGTGCTGCTCTTGAGGCAGCAACCTAAGAGCACAACCTTGGAGAAACACTGACATTTTTTCAAGCCCACTAAACTGTCAACATTGCAAACGTACACAGGCTGGAGCAGATGTCACTGGAACGGTCTCTGGACTGAGGGTTCTTCTCAACTTAGCATCCAGATCTTCCAGTGGCTGTTGGGACTGAGAAAGGAAAGAGTAAACAGCTGTCCCAGCTCAGGAGAAATACATCACATTTGAGAAACAGCCATCTTTAATAAACACAATTTAAAGCAGTCGGTACAGCTGCCATATTTCCATCATGGTCCCTTCCTACACATTGACATGTAACATCTACAGCACAGCAAGACTGGAAGCAATTAAAACACTGCAGCAGAAAGAATATGTATTAGAGATTACCTCAAATCTTTAACAAAGCAAATTAAGGAAAAATATTTGCAGAGAAGTTAAAAAATATCTCCAGAATTTCAAAAGCAAGAGTGGATAAAGATGGATCGAGAATAACAAATTTGGGGGATGGAAGAGAAGAAAAACTCCACAAACCCCAAATACGCAAAAAGAAAATTTACAGGAAGTACAATACTACAGACACACAAAAACCTATACCCACAAATAAAAGTCAAAGAATACTGATTAAACCCAAACCAAACAGAAAAACAACTAAGGACCCCACTTCGCATCCTCCTCAAGTTCCCTCAAAAAAAAGCTATCTGGATAGATTGACTTAAAGAGGATCCAAGAGAGTGTCAGAATCTCTCAAGTATGATTATGACTTAGATTCCAGCTGTCTGAGTTGGTACCTAAGATGTTTTTCCAAACTTGGCCAATTGAATTGGGATGGGGAAATAGTAAGTGCCTAAAAATATCTTAAAAGGTAGAAGTTCAAAGGCACTCAAAAATCTCAATTAGGGCCATATCCGTAAGACACAAAGAAGGAGAATGTGTGGGTAGCTATCACTAAGCTGCAGTTCTGATCCTATGGAGTAGAAATCTCCATCAAAACTTCAGAATCACTGATCTTTGAGTCTTTTATACTACAAAGTTAAACCTGTGTTTAGAACTGAAGTTGTTATTCCCACAACATGAAAACATTACTCTCCACTGTCAGGAAGCTGAAAACTAGAAGTACACAATAGCATAAAGATGCTTTCAACATTATTCCCGAGTTGTGGATTGTGAAAAAAGACAGACAACAACAAAAATACCCCAACTCTAAGAACAATGAACTCTAATTCCATCCACAGAAAGAAGATTAAAATAAAAGCACAAAAAAGATGCAGACTTCTGAATCTGCACAGAAAGCCAAGTGCTTAGCAGACAAGGGGTTAATTTAATCCAATGGTCATGTAAAATGAATTGGATATTTCACCTGAAATGCTACACAAATACTTCTCACATGAAGACATTTGCTTCAAGCAACGAGCCTGAGATATCAGAATGAGAAAGAAATAAAAAAAAAATCCTTCTGGATCAAGGGTATCAAAATGAAGCATGAAAAATGACTCTAAATACACTTTAAGCAGCATTAAGCACTAAACAGAACAAGTATTTAAGACTAAGGAACAAAGCACCCAAAAGTGGCCTTGCGACAACACAGACTTCAGCTGCAAATTAGGAGTCTGGCACTAAGGGGAAAAAAGGGGGGAAAAAACCAAAACTGTGCAATGAGCTCCTGAGAGAAGCAGTAAGGAAGGTAGGCCTAGATACTTCAGGACAAGCCAAGAATTTTCCAGACAGCATTGACTGATAGCAGTAAATGCTCTTAACATTCCATTCTAGTTGGTTCCTTTCGATTTTGTCTTATTCCTACATACATGTGGCCGTTTGAGTTAGATTCCTACCTCAGACATAAAAACAATTCAGAACAGAGAAACTTAGATGTGGAAGCTCTGAGTGGAGAGGTGAACATTCTAGGGATAGGCCATATAATGGCAACAATGGATAAGGTAATACAATTTCATTGGAGCATCAAGAGTTTTATGTCTGGAAGCACAGCCTGTACCTTCCCCTTGCTCCTTCCGCTGCTTTGCCTGTGCCCGCTGCTATCTTCCCCTGCCACTGTTTTGGCTGCTGCTGCTTTTGCTGCTTCGCCACTGCTTGACCCCTTCCCCATCTTCCTTCAGGTTATTATATTCCTGTAGTAGTTATATTCTCCCTATACTGTTATATTTAAACTATGAAAAATTCAATTTCTCATATTTTTTCCCCTGACTTCACAAAAAAAATCCGTGTTGTGGTGAGTTTATTCTACCAGGGCAGGGATCTGCCCTAACCTGGTACAACAGGCTTTACAGTTCAAATGAGAACTGAAATGAGGCAAAGGACAAGCAGCAAGGGATCCAGATTTGCACCTCTTCCAGACCAGAAACCTTCCCACAAATACCTGACAAACAGCAAGAAGCCTTCTGCAGAGGTGCAGCAGCTCAAGTCATTTAAGCGGCTACAAGTGGTTTGAGTTTGGGGGAAACATTGCTAATATTGCCAGTTCCAAACAATGACAATAAAAACAACTCTGAACTTAGCGCAACTGGTTTTAACCAGCTGCCTCCAGATCCATCTGCCACCTTTGCCCCTGGTAAGAAGGCAAATAATTATCACCCACTTGTAGTTGACTCCTCTTCTGCAAAACCATGCTTCAAAAAGAACTGGATGGAAGGCATAAACCAGATTCTGTCTGCTGAAGCCAAAGGAAAAATAAGCAGGGCTGCTTGCTGACACTACTGTCTTGTATTTCTACATAAGTCATTCAGCTTCCTGCTTGGTTTGGAGACAGAAGATACCCATTTCCTGACCACTCACAGAGCAAGAATATGGCCCTCATTCAGCCTGCTGGACAACTGCAGCAAACCAAACACAGCAGCACTCCTTGCCATGACAGCTTTCAGGAGCCACACTTTCACTTTGATTTCTGATGCAAAGAGCACTGCTTTTTCACACTGAGTAATACTTGCCAAATACTGGACTGATTCTCATGGCTTTAAAAAAAGATTTAAACATGCTTCAATTGAAATGCAGATACAACTAAAGAGTCATTCTAGACAAAGAGGCCTGTTGATTAAGTTCACCAATTTGTATTTGCTCTGTTAGACAACGTTGACATAGGTGATGTTCTGGAGGCTAAACTGGAGATACTTTAGTGGACCTAAGTTACAGTGTGCTGGCAGTTGACATCTCACCCTGCCTATTCCTGCTCTACCTGCCAGCAGGGCAAGGGAGGGGATTCTGCCCCTTTACTCTGCTCTCATCAGATCCCATCTGGAGTCCTGCGTGCAGTTCTGGAGCCCCCAGCACAGGAAGGACGTGGAACTGTTGGAATGGGTCCAGAGGAGGCCACGAAGATGCTGAGAGGGCTGCAGCAGATCTCCTATGAAGACAGGCTACAATAGTTGGGGCTCTGCAGCCTGGAGAAGGCTTCCAGAAGACCTTAGAGTAGCCTTCCAGTATCTGAAGGGGGCTACAGGAAGGCTGAGGAGGGACTATTGACAAGGTCTTGCAATGACAGGACAAGGGGCAATGGGTTTGAACTGGCAGAGGGAAGATGTAAACTGGATGTTAGGAGGAAGGTCTTTACAATGAGGGTGGTGAGACACTGGCACAGGCTGCCCAGGGAGGCTGTGGCTGCTCCCTCCCTGGAGATGTTCAAGGCCAGGTTGGACAAGGCCTTGAGTGACCTGTACTAGTGGGAGGTGTCCCTGCCTATGGCAGGGGGTTGGAACTGGATGAGCTTTGAGGTCCCTTCCAACCTTACCATTCTATGATTCTACCACCTTCTTGCTCTTTATCTAAGAGATTAAGAGACCATGAAATAATGACCTTTACTGGGACAATTATAGGAACTGCTGAATAAAGACAGAGCTTCTGCACACTAGAGAAAAAAGCTGGAAAGGTTAAAAAGGCCTATTAATGTCATAGCCAACAGAAAAGTCCATGAAAACAGCTAACAGGCCCTGCTGCTCATCCCTACTCACATCTTTCAAACCACAGAATAGGAGTTGGAAGTGATCTCAAAAAATCATCCAGTGCAGCCCCTCTGCCAGAGCAGGATCATCTAAAGCTTATCACACAAGAACACATCCAGGTAGATTTTGAATATCTCCAGAGAAGGAAACTCCACAACCCTCCTGGGCAGCCTGTTCCAGTGCTCTGTCACCCTCAACAATGAAACCATTTTTCCTCATGCTTCCATGGAACTTCGTATGCCTCAGCTTCCACCATTGCTCCTTGTCCTGTCATTAGGCATCACTGAGCAGAGCCTGGCTCCAGCCTCTTGGCACTCTGCACATCTTTAGAAATATGAACGAGGTCACCTTTCAGTCTCCTCCAAGCTAAAGACCACTCAGCTCCCTCAGTCTCTCCTCTTAAGGAAGGATGTTCCACTCCCTCAATCATCTTTGTGGCTCTGCACTGGACTCCTTCAAGCAGTTCACTGACATCCATCTTGAACTGAGAGTCTCAGCACTGGACACAACATTCCAGATGCAGCCTCATCAGGGCAAAGTAGAGAAGGAGAAGAACCAGGTAATACAACAGTTCCCACATGGGAAAGACAAATGGAAATAGTACTGCAACAGTGTGTTTGAAGATTGCTATTCTAACAGATGCAAATTCAGTGTTTACAGCTCCAGCTGGAAAGCAGGAGCCGTGACAGCTCATTAACCAAAGCTGCCTTAGCGCAGTTTAAATTGGCAACTTTCTAGCACTATGTTGTTGTAGACAGTCAACTTAAATCCTGTCAGATGTGACTTCTTATCAAGCTATTGTAAATCAAAAAAAAGGGAACAGCTTGCAAAGAACCACAGTGACCTTTAAAGCTTATGTCAAAACTGCTGCCACAGATGAAGCTTGAATCCAAGAGCTCAAATGCAAGAGATGAGAGGGAGAAACCTTACCAGATTAGTAAGGAGAGGACTTAAAAGTTAGCTCAGTCTGCATTACAATTCACAGGGATGAAGGAAACAAAAAAGGATCAGGCCACAATGCTAGTAAATGCTGCAGACATTTTCATCCTGTAGCTAGTTCTTCACTATGATTTTAAAGTAATTATAAAATACTTTCCACAAAAGGCCAGATTCCAATTCAAGAGCAACTTTTCGACATTGATTCTAACTTTATTCTATTGCCTATGGACTTCAGCCACAGGTGAGACAAGTTAATACTCTAAGAAGCACATGTAGACAGGAAACACTGGATTCAAGACTGTGTTATTCAGCCTCAATCAGGCACCATCAGATGTCTGCTTGAATATCTTTACAGATTTCAATATAAAATTGGGATCATAATCCTGTGCCAAGTGTACTTTAGCATAATCTATCTTTGTGTTTATCCACAAATTTCTTCCAACAGGTCTCATGGGTTTGTTTTTGTTTTATCTTTTCTTTGCATACTGAAGTGTGGTGTTTCCATTCTACAAGCCATTAACAGTGCATTTAGGGGATCCATAGAACAGTTTCGGCTCAACGCAGTTACTTTAATTAGATGTTCTTTCCTGTTTTTCTGAAGTGAAGGCAGATTTAATTTTTGTGGCCCTGAGCTGATCATCTATCCGAGTTGCACACCAAACATCCAAGTTAACCATCACATGTAAAGGACAGAATCTGAGCAAGTGAAGCCTCTGTCACACTGTCACATTTCAACTCCTGTTTATGATCAGGAGACTCACATATCTTTAGCAATTTTGAAAGTGAAATCAGAGTGTATTAACAACCACTGGGGGGGAAAAAAAAAATAAAAAAATCAGGAATCGGCAAATCCAGCAATCTTGCTTTTTCATTCAGATTTAACTGCAGCATATACTGCTTCCCTGACGACCTATTATTTTGCTACTACACTCTCTTCCAGAAGAAAACAGGCTCATGTTTTTAGGTACACACTTACCTGTGTTATATTTTTAAAAATAACCTCTTAAAGTTAGTTAAAACCCTAAGCCTGTACTTCAGACACTGGGAATAGCATCCTGAAGTGCAAGCTACGTGTCCAGTGCTGAAGTAACTCTGGATACTGCTACAGGTCACACAAAAGGGGTTACTCAGTCAAAAGGAAAGAAAACCAAAGGCATTAATAACATGCAATAGAGAGTTTAATCAAAACATGCTCTTGGAAAGGAAAAGTAACAGAAAAAGATCTGCCCAGTGATGTAGCACCTGAGTTAGTGAAGGTCCTGGCAAAGGTGGCAGCGGCTCACTGGATGGAGTGCCAGCCGGAAGTTCAGAACCTACTGGGAGCACCTAGGATAACGAAGAGGAAACGCGAGTCCATCAGACACAGAACAACAGGAGGGTCAGATACCAAGCTACAGTCAGTCATGTCATACAGCAGAAGCCTCAAACTTTTCTCTCTAGAGACTTCCTTCCTGGAAAATTAGCATAGTCTGTAGAGCTTCATGCAACAAAGTCAGGGGAAGCCTTTTGTTTGCTTGCTTTTGTTCTTATTTTTTAATCCAAATTATTTTTGAGTAGCTATAATTTTCGGCTTAAACAAGCTGCTGTATCCAGGAGCAAAGTATAGTTTGTAAGAAATGCTAGAATAATTCTCCCAAAGAGCAATTAATTTTCCAAGAAGTTTTATTTATAAGAAGGTGCAAGAACGTACTACATCTTCTTACAACAGATCTGCATTAACTGCCCATTACCAACAGCAAGTTTATGTGTCTCTGGCAAAGTGTTCCAAGAAGCATTGCTTGAGAACTGTCTTGCCTGAGGGCATATCCACTTGTTGAGAAGCAGATTTATAGACCTCTTCCACCAACCTCTTGATCCGTCATTTTTTCTGAGCCTTAAGGGTGTTGATAGCCCACAAAAGATGAGACTAGGCCATGCAACTGGATAGGTGGAAACCATCCAGGTTATGTGGAAGAGGTTAGAGAGACTGGAAAGGTTAAGAGGAGGCAAAGCCTCCCCACCAGGTCAGATAGCACATTCCAGTTAGTTATTTCCCCTGTTAGCAAAGTGGGATGTTTTAGGAAATAAGCAATCCATTACATGATACCCAATTCTTATTCTCATCTGTAACCTTGCAGCTTGCCCACAACTTTGCAGTTTGAGAAGTACACAATATCCTCTTGTGTTACAGCATGGGTCAGATGGCTTCCCTTGGACAAGTCAGCACTGCTGGCTGTTGGCAATTGGCCCAAAGTCTACTCCTCAAGAAGCCGACCCATTTCTAGCTTGCAGTCATGTTACCAAAGCTTAACTAATGGTTCAAATCCCAGTAATAACTGCCCAGTGAAAAGGGACTTCAGTTACCAATAGTCACCCCATCCTCCCATGAATGTATCAGCAGGAATATAGGAAGTTGAATTATCCCAGCTTTTTTTGTGCACTAGTGACACACAACTGGACATTACCTGTTCTGAGGCACAATGAATTTTTAAGCTGTGCTAAATTGATCATTTAGTCTATAAAGAACAGGCAAAACATACGTCAAAGAAATTTTTAAGACCAGTCAAAACACATTTAACTGCCCAGGTTAACAGGTTGGCCACAAACAGAATAGAATATAATACACAAAGTTATGTAAACCCCAGAAAAATCAAGCGATAAGTTCCTTAAAGCTTGAGAGCACAACACAAAGAGAAACTAACAAGCTCTGAAAAAAGCAAACTAATTTATAGGTAGCAACTTGAAAAGAGGGAGTTTTTCCAGAACTGACAATCAAACCCTCCCAACATTTATTACATTTCAGTGCAAGCCTTTGTAATTACAGGTTTGCAATTAGCAACTGTTCCTGAACCTGAGTTTATTTTCTAACATTTCTTTTCCCATTCTCAACTTCATTTCAATGGAAATTAATGCTTTTGTGTCCAGTCTTCCTTCCCAGCTTCCTCAGCACACAATTCTGCTGCTCCATGTCAGAAATCATCTACTTTGAATGCAAAAGCATAAATGAATGAGTAGAGCTGCTAAGATCATTAGCTCAACTCAAACGGTCTGAAACTTTAGCAAGGCTGGCTAAAGGAGACCAACAGGAAGAGCTGGCAAGTGGAAAAGAATATTACAGAAACAAAAAGGAGTCAGCATTGAGGTTTCTCACTTGTTCAACACTTGAAAATTTCTTCAGCCTATCTCCATCGAACTTTGAGAAGAAAAGGGCTACTAATGGTTTCTAATACTGAAAATTCCTGTCTGCCAGGGCAGGGAGCCATTGGAAAGTGAACAGGTAGGCTTGTGTATGGTTAGTGAGCAGGTAACAACATCCACATGCCTCAAGTTGTGCTGTCAGGATTATATGAAAACATTTGTTTGAAGAGCTGAACTCAGTAAAACAACATTTGTTTTAAGATACCCAGGTACCTTTTCAAACTTCTCCAAGTTCTGCTCTCATGGATCTGACATTTGGAAGGAAGAGAGCATTCAGGAAACATATACAGCAGACGACTTCACCTTTCAGTCAGGTTCCTCCTTGCCTTCACAGAATAGGCTCATGATAAACAGCAAAGCTAAGCTATCCTGACTACTTTGTGAAAAACGGAACCACCAGTCTCATTCTCGTAACGACACAAGGTAAAAAAAGCTACTTAAAGCAAGCTTTCAAATCCTATTTGAAATAAAACCCAACAACAACAAAAAAACAAACCGCAGTTGCTTCACTCTTTGTAGTTCAAGAGTATGAAAAACTAACAGCAACAACAGAAAGAGTTCTTTCTGAGGCCTTTTCTTTTTTCCTCCCCAACAGGGACAAAATAAAAGCCCTCTCAGGACACACAGAAACCACCGCAGCATAAAATTTTCCATGTTATATTAAATGAAGATGTCACTGCCTGAATAAATATTTTTCTTTCTAGAAAGGATCCTGTTCAACAAGGCTGCTTCCCACAATACTTCAGTATTCCTAGAAGTGCTGCAGTTCTTACCGGTACCCTGCTCAGGGGGGGCTTCGAAGGAGAGGTCCCTGGTTTCACCACTGCTGTTGCAACGCTGCTTGATGCCGAAATGTAGCTGACTGGGGTGATTACTTGCCCAGGAGTCGCAACTGGTGTCAGCACTGGCAAGCCACTCGGTCCAAGAGGCAAACTGCTGGGAGGTATACAAGTGCTAATGGATGTCAGGGGTTTAGTTGGTGCAACGACCGTAGTTGGTATCCCAGGAGTAACTGTGGTTTCCATCACCAGTGACGTTTCCAGAGATACTGATGGATGCATGGTTCCCACGTTCCCGTGTTCACTGAAGAGAGATCGCAGCTTTTCTTCCAGGGTCTTTATATCATCAATACCAGGAGCTTTAGACTGAGCATCAGCATCAGCCTCCAGACAGTGAACATGAGGCTGATTGGGTAACGGAGCTGGCTGAGGCTGGCTGTGGATCAAAGTTTGCTGTACTGCAGGTACGTTAGTGACTGGTTGTGGTAAGACAGCAGGTAAGGGAACCTGGGGCAACATAGGGGTTGCACCTGGAATTGGGGGTAGGACAGGTGTTGATGTAATTCCTGATGGGACAAGCAAAGGATGTATCACTGGTTGGGTGACTGAACCACATATGCTTGTTGCTACTGAGGATGATAAAGGTGCAGAGATTGGAAGTGACAAGCCAGCTGTGCTGCAGAGCTGTGATTTATCCATAGACTGCCCACTCTCAGGCAGTGACTGTGGAGCACTTACAACGGTTGTTTCTGCCAGTCTGGAGACAGAGCCACTGCTGCTAAGCTGAGGCAGCTGCAAAGCCCCACTCTGAGCTAGAGACAGGGCAACAGACGTCTGTGGTGCTGCCACACTACTCACAATCTGAGGAGTAGACTGAGACGACACAGCTGGTGCAACACCACCAATACCAGTGACACCAGGAACCTGGGTAGATGACAGTGCCAAAGATGATGGTGTGCTGATACTGGGGGTAACGTCTCCAGTTACTGGTTGAGCAGGCTGGGACATGGTGGGTAGGGAGAAAGAAGCAGGGGCGCTCACACTGGAAGCGACACCAGTTGATTGCTGTCCAGATTGTGAGGCTGAAGGTGGAGAGAGAGAGCTTGGCACACTTGTGCTTGGTGCAACTCCAACAGTTGCACTTTCTGAAGGCAAAGTAACAGATCCTGGAAGAGAAACACCTGTGCTGGAGGGAACAGATACTGAAGCAGCAGCCATAGATGCAGGAGGTGCACCACTGCCTGCCATGGTAGAAAGTGCGGGTGGAAATGGTGGCATTGTTTGATTGAACACTGGAGGAGCTGTACTAGGTCCTTCTGTCATCTGAGTGTGTGCCATCTCAGAGAAAGCTTGCTGCAAGCTCAGTGATGATGCCGAGTGAGAGAGATTCATTCCAGGACCATGCAGTGGAGACGCAGCAACTGGAAGAACAGAAAAACATCAGGCCAGCTGGAAACGTTTGTTGCAGTATTACTGCCTGTTGCTAGACTAAGATCACATTTACCCCTCAGCATAATTTGAAAAACTTACAAATCCAGTCTTGCATTAAAACACAAGATTACAGTTTCAGAGTCTTGAAGACAGCCTATCAGCATCTTTTCACCCCCAAGAACTCTACATGGTATCACCCAAACTATAATCACTTCTTAACAGTACAGACAGTTCCTCACTTCCCCAAGCACTTTAAGAAGTCTTTAGTAACGGTTTAGTTAATTAGCCTCACAGTTTTGATGACCACATCTCAGCCATGAGATTTTAAATTACCAATATCTGGAGTTTCTTGTCCTCCAGGCACAGCAGATGTGAAAAAGCCCTGCTCTTTTAACCGACTCTCAGGGACAGGGCTGACAATAAACCGTCTTCCTGCAGAATGGACAACCTGGGTAAAGGAGTTCGGAGGAACCCCTAAAGAGAAAGAAGTCAGGTATTTAGTGATGCATGGGTGGAACTAAATACATAATCTGCAATATGGAATGTGCACTCCATCATACCAAATTAAAAACTGGTTGCAGCCATCTGCTGAAAAGGTAATTGTTAGAGAAAAATCACAGAGACTTACCTATTCTTTGTGGCATGGAAGATGTAGCATCTGGCTGTTTGAACTCTAATTTCTGTAAAGTAAGATAAAATTTAAAGTTCTATTCTGAAATTGAAACCCACAAGATAGTCCTTAAAACACTAGCTTACTGAAATGTGGGCATTTAACAGTTAAGCAGTACCTTGGACCCAAGCACCACTACCAAAGCAATGGAATTCTGTCTAGATTAATGTCAGCTACACTATTTTTAGAGCTCCTCAGCTTAGTGTCCACCAATGCAATAAATGGATCTAAACACTCTTGTTGTTAACAGGTAGTCCAATCGAGTTCCTTAAACATTCAGCAGACAAATGGATGTTTCAAACTAATTCTGAGTGGAGATAAGGCAGAGATTAAGAAAACGTCACCCTGTGTTATTCCCAGCATCTGGTTTCAAACCCTGCGTTTCCTAACCAAGCCATCCAATCTCTTAGCAGCTCACTACATGGAGGGTCTGAGTCTAGGCTCTTAACTGTTCGGTGAGCAGAACAGGGCTGGAGGTCACAATAAACTGAAACCCAAGAAGTGTCAGTGTTGAGGATCTGTCTGTTCAATCGACTGCTAGGAGATTCAGCACCCCCAGAAATGTTAGAACACATCAAAAAGCAGAAGATCTACATTACTTAGTGTTCTAAATTAAGTTTAGATTCTCCGTCTGATACAAAAGCTTTTGCTGGCATTTCACTTTGAATTAAGCTTTGGTATTTCTCACGGAAGAGAGTTTGTGTTTCTGGCTAGCTCTGCTGACAAAGTCATACCACCTAAACCCACCCACACAAGTAGCTAAGAAGATCTGTCCTTCACATACCTGTGACCCTGGAAAGAAGCCATCATCTTTTGTCCGCATGCTCTCCAAACCCTGATCACCTTCTGGTTCCACACTTACATCCTCGCTCAGCATCTCATCTGCTTTCTCGATAATCTCTCGTACCTGCTCCACAAAAGAATCTCTTTCGGTTGCTAAAATAAACTCATTCTGCACCTGTAAAGAGGACAAAGTGACAATGATTTTCCATCACCAATTTCAAAACAATACATTAAATAACCGCATTTTGATGTTACTGGTTGTGGTCCCCGCACTGTTCTTACACATAAGATGAAGACTGGGACACCTCAAAGGGAGGCAATTGTTCCTAAAATTACCTCCAGCACAGATGTCTTTGCCGTGGAACAAGATCCAACCTCACTTCTGCAAACTATCACCTCCATCTCTGCTAGCACAGTGCCATTTAAAATCAGCAGCCTTACCTTACTGCTATTTCTCCTAATATAATGTTGTCAAGGTTGGGAACTACAGGGTTAAAGAAGTCCTCTACGGACTAGAGGATTCTAGGGGTGGACACAGGAAAAGTGTGAAATTGTTATTCAATTCCATAATTCTGCTATCTCTTTATAAGCTGGCAGCAAGGACAGCTCACTCCTTTCTTCTCCCTCCTGCCTACTCTCTGGCAGGAGCTACTTATTGGGCTTATGGGTGGCAGAGGTGCTGGCAGGGGTTGGACTGGAGCAGTGGGGATTGTAGATTAGTTTTGGGTTGGGGGAAAATTCAAGTGGGTCATTATGTATCTTGTATATGCTTTGTAGATTTCCCCCCCCCCCCGCCGTATCTTTCCTTTCAAACAATTCTGAGACTCTTTCAAATGAATTGGGGAGAAATGCATTCTGTTGGCTCTTTAAAAAAAACATTACAAATGTGCAGTAAGGGCCAGGTTGAGAAGAAACTGTAACATATGTAAGAAATAATTAAAATTCTGTCTTGTAAGACATGTTCTGTACTTCTTTCTTTCCATGCCATGTAGAACTTCTACTCAATGCATGCTGCACCACACTACCTCCAATGCAGCAAGTACTAAATACATTCCAAACACAGGAAGAGGAAGACTGCTCAGCCTATCTGGTTCCAATACATTATATTGCTTTATAAAAATACATTCTGCTGCTTATGTTGAAGCAATCAAATTTAAACAAGCATACTTGGCATTTAGAAAGCCATTCTTAGTTTGGTCTGACATGTGAGAACTCTGTCTCCTGAAATAATGCATGCTAAAACTGCAAAAGACAGTCTAGGAAACAGAAGTAAAGCTGCCTGTTACAGTACAGCTTCTAGAAAACAGAAGTGAAGCCTGAGACATTGTTTTTACATGAAGTTTCTGGGATGCTGGTTCAGACAAAGGAAAAAGACAAGCATGATGTCTTTGCAACACAGAATACTTACTAGCCAAAGAAACCCTCAGTGCTTTAAGTTAAGCAATGGCAGATAACTTTATGAGGTGTGCCTTATAGCACTGTGATTAAAGGAAACCAGAGAGTCTTACAATCAAGTTTCCTCAATATTCAACAAGAAGCCAACAAGCACAAAGTTCTGGATCCAGCTGTCTACATTAGGTTGTACACTTCCCGCTGAATGACTGCTATGGATGCACATTTGACTTGAGTTCTACTCATCTTCAAATATTTTCATCTTTTGCTGGTTTTGGGGGGGTGTTTGCTTGCCATTTCCTTTGGTTGGTTTAGATCAAACTCAATTCTCCACACAATCACTTTAGCAATGAAGCAGAGAAATACATCTGCACATTCTCTCCATCTTTCCTGGCACTTGACTTGTTTTTGTTGCCAATATGCATAGCCAAGAACCAACCTTCCCCTCCCCCTCAGAAAGCCATTAGTGGCAAAGATGTTGTTGATTTGATTCCTTTTGACAGGTAAGAATCTAGCACACATCACCTACTACTCTGCCACATCTCTAAGCTAAAAGGTTAACAGTGCACAGGCACTCAAGAAAGTGACAAAACCTCCTACTCCTTGTTATCCTCTCTTTCACCTCTAAAGACTGAAACAATATCAGTTTCATTCAGATTGTATGAGCCTAAGAACTCTCTCAAGTTCAAACTTAAAAATTGCACAGGGTGGGGGAAATTCTATTCCATGCAACACAGTAAACATACCTCCAAAGGGCAACTTCATTTCTATGCTTGATCATTATACATTGAAGGAGAGGGATTCTTCCTTTGAGAAAGTCAAAAGCAGCATTGCCCATTGCTGACTTTGTGACCAGAAAGTGATTCCCGTTCCTTACTTTAAGGGCAGTTGAAAACAACAGCAAGAACTCCAAAGCTTAAGCATAAGTTTTAACAATCTAGCAATATTTGCCATCAGATAAAGACAACAGCATTTTTTTGACTTAGTGCTTTCAGAGAGTTGTTCACAGATACTCAAAAGATTAGATTTGCTTGGGGTTTTGTGCATGTATTCAATAAAACTGCAATTCTAAGGTGAAAAACTGATGTGAGAAAATGCTGCTGTGAACTGAGCATGCAGTATTAGCTATAAATTTGCTATAGCACTCTGATCAGAGCTCCTAGCTGTGCTCATGTATCAGTAAGGTGAACACATGTCATGCTACAAGAAAGAGAATCCTGAAACACACGTGAGAAAATAAGGCTGCTTGTATTACTCGTGTAATTAGGACTGGATTCAATTTTTCATCTCTGAAATATACCTTACCATAATTGAAGCTATTTCCTCTGGGTTGTCACCATCCAAATCAAATTTGAAAGTAACCATTTTTCGATTGTGTGTCTCCAGCTGACATTCCACTACTCGATCACCTTTATTTGATACCTAAAACAAAACACACAACATTTCAATCCACAAGCATGAGATCCTAGGAGCTGCATTTTAAAGTTCACAGAGACAGGTCATCAGTACTGGTCTAATACATACACATTCTCTTTCCAGCCTAGCAAATGGTGCCATGCACAGCATCATTTTTCTTCTAAGAATATATGGAATATTCTGAAATAGTATGTGGAATCACTGGGGGCTAAACAAGCCAGTTGTCCCATAACTAAAGCTCAAAAAAAAAAAAAAATCTCTCTTAATTTAAGATGACCTTTCCAATTCTAGTTCCAGAAGTTGAACAGATTGACTGGAGAGCCTGCATACTGCATGTATTCCTCAAGGGAAAAGAAACTTTGTGAAGCTCAAAAAAAGGCATCAACAGTACTGAAAATCTCTCTGCAATGGAAAATACTCACATTTAGAATTCTCAGTTTTGGCCTTGCAGTCTTCTCATGGCGAGAGCGACTGCGGACAGACCTCCGCATATGGCGTTTTGTAGTTCTCCCTTCGTGCCTTCCACTAGAAGCTGGAACATTCTCATTGCCATCACTCAATCCTGAAGCAACATCAGAATGTGCACTACACAAAAAACCCATGACAAACAGAACAAGAGCTTTATATCAGTATCCATGCATTCACAGAACCACAGAAATGTCAGGGTTGGAAGGGATCTCAAGGATCATACAATTCCAACACCCCTGCCATGGGCAGGGACACCTTGCACTAGACCAAGTTGCCCAGAGCCACATCCAGCCTGGCCTTAAACACTTCCAGGGATGGGGCTTCCACCACCCTCCTGGACAACTCATTCCAGGGGTTCACCATCCTCATGCTGAAGGAGCTTCTTCCTAACTTCATCTAACCTAAATCTGCCCTCCTCTAGCTTGGATCCATTTCCCCCCAGTCCTGTCACTACCTGACACCCTAAGAATCACAGAATCAACCAGGTTGGAAGAGACCTCCAAGATCATCCAGTCCAACCTATCACCCAGCCCTACCCAATCAACTAGACAACAGCAGTAAGTGCCCCATCCAGTCTTTTCTTTAAGATCTCCAGGGACGGTGACTTAGCCTCCTCTCTGGGCAGCCCATTCCAATGCCAATTCTCTGTGAAGAACTTCCTCCTAATATCCAGCCTAGACCTCCCCTAGCACAACTCGAGACTGTGTCCCCTTGTTCTGTTGCTGGTTGCCTGGAAGAAGAGACCAACCCCACCTGGCTACAACCTCCTTTCAGGTAATTGTAGACAGCAATGAGGTCACCCCTGAGCCTCTTTCCCAGGCTAAATAACCCTAGATACCTCAGACAGAAGTCCCTCCCCAGCTTTTTGTAGCCCACTTCAGATACTGGAAGGCCACAATAAGGTCTCCTTGAAGCCTTCTCTTCTCTGAATTGAACAACCCCAACTCTCTCAGCCTGTCCTCACAGCAGAGTAGCTGCAGCCCTCTGCTCATCCTTGTGGCCCTTCTCTGGACACGTTTCAGCACTTTCTTGAAATAGGAGCTCCAGAACTGGGCACAGTGCTCCAGTGTGGCTCTCAGCAGAGTGGAGCAGAGGGGCAGAGTCACCTCCCCCGCCCTGCTCCCCATGCTTCTCTTGATGCAGCCCTGGCTACAGTTTGCTTTCTGGGCTGCAAGTGTACACTGGTAGATCATACTGAGCTTCTCATCCACCAGCACCCTCTAGTCCTTTTCCTTAAGGCTGCTCTCAAGCCAGTCACTGCCCATAAATGCAGCACCAGTTTACTCCGCTAGATGGCAATTCTCTTGTGCGTACTCACAGCACAAAGGGCAGAAATGTCCTGTCAACACCAAGTGTTGCCTAAACACCGATTTTAACTATTTAGCTACGCATCTCTGCAAGCTGTTGTACAAACCTATCTTCTGAATATGTTTAAGATATTTGGAGTTTGAACTCTGTTTAAGTGCCAAAAGGAGAGAAAAAAAATATCCTTTCTGATCTATTTGACATGACAAAGAAAAACGATTAGGAGTTAGATCACTATTGAGAATCCTCTTTATTCCCTCCCTGCTCTAAGTCAAAACTTACTCCACCTCTCATCAGCCTGTATTTCCTCTAGAAAGTCTATTTTCCCATATCCTCATGAATGCCCTCAATAAAAAAAAAACACATCTTTGGAGGAAAAAAAAATGTATGCCCAAGGAAGAACAATCTAGCACATTAAGCTGAATTTCATGTTGGAGACAAGGAAACGATGCTTACCTATCCACAGAGGAAGCCAAAGGAGTAGACTGAGCAGGCTGTGTTGCTGGAAGAGTCTCTGAAGGAGCAGTCTGTGAGACTCCCTGAGTACCCTACGGATAGAAAGCTCTATCAAGAACCTCCCTAAAGAACATCATCCCTTTTCACACAGCCCACTAGTCTGCAACACTTCCTCTCAAATTAGCTGTGAAGCTCAAAGCACTACCATTTTAGATTTCCAACAGTGGGCATCTAGGCAGCTCTGATATACAAATGCTTCTGGAGCAGACTGCAGTGAAGCAAATCATTGTCTGGAATGAGGTGGGGAAAGGAAATCAGTCATCCTTTCTACTGCTGGGTGTCACTACAGTTTTCCATGCATTCAGAGTCTTACAAACAGAATGTGCAAAAGGCAAGCCAACAGGAGACAATTTGCATTCTCCCTAGCAAACATGGACGCTGCAGGGAACAGGACTAACGACAGATTCTCAAAGGCTATCTGCTGAAGTTTGTTTCCGATATGGCAAAAACGTCTACAGTACTGGCAAGAAATGAAGTGTTAACAGCTTCTTGCCTGCAGGATGCACACTCACTTCCCAACAGCACAGCCAATGGCAACAAGGCCCCCATACTGGCATGACATTCTGTGCAAGAAAAATTTCATTCCAAATATTAACTTCCAATTGAAGACAAAAACGTACAGGATGAGTTTCCCCACACATACACCAATGCATAATTCAAACACCCTCCATGTGCTGCTACATTACATTCAACATATTTACCTCTAGGACTGCCTGCTGTGAGGACGCAGATGAGGCCTGTTGAGCTAAACTCACTGTAGGCTGGGGCACTTGAACCTGCCCTCCTAGGCTGCCCATGGAAACTAAAACACTCTGCTCCGCGTAGGGCTGCGCGACAGGAGCAAGATAGCCCGGCTGAGCCACTGTGTCTGCGGGCAAGGGAGGGGACAGGACGGCAGAAGGAATGCTAACAGAGGCCATAGCAGAGGGAGGTCCAGCATTTGAGTCTCCTGGGTACTGAGGTGGAAGCCGAGATTGGAAGCCCTGTAATAGAAATGAAGGTGTCAAGTCAATGAGTGTCAGCTAATTAGGAAATGAGAGGGCTTTTAATTAGAAAAAAACAGTATCACTTCCAGAGGCACATTCAACCTTTTGTACTTGTTCAAGCACTCCCATGTCTTCCCAGCAAAGGCAGAGCAAACTGCTCACATAGCCAAAGCTCAGTTTGAACAAGAACATTTCCGCTCCAAGTTCCAACTCTCAGGCAAAATGATCTTCATCTCCCAACTCTCACAGCTGCCTATTTGGCTTAGTATTTTAAGGCCTGAGACTCAGAATGAGGTTGAAGAATTTTCAGGCTAAACAACTGCTGCTCAGAAGACATTACACAACTGCTGATGAGCAAGACTAGCAGCAAAAATGTTCCTGTGTTCCTCCTGATCTCTCAAGATGAGCTCAGTCTGGTACTATGGAACATCCCTACACATGGTTTCTGTTCTACAGCACTCCTTATAATCCCAGTGCAGGTATTTCTACCTCTCTACTATCTATCTTTGTTCTAGAAGAACAATGGCATGCCAAGTGTCTATTTTTGTCACTATTCAGATTGTGTAATCACTGTAAAAAGTGGCCAAGCAGCTGAAGCAGTCTGTGCCCACCAGTCTAGCATTTCCTGACTAAAATCAGATACTTATATCCTACTCAAGATCCATGTTGTATGACTTATTTCCAGAAAATCCACGTTTTCCCCACCTCTTCCCAAACTCAGGATGAAATGCTGAAATTGCCAAGCATGCTGCCACTAATTCTCCTTCCAACACATCTTCCAGTTCTCAAATTACAGTTTTCTTTCTTTTCCACACCCCCAAGCCAAGCTGACAGATCCCTTAGTTAGACATATAGTTGTCCTCTTTCGCAAAGTGGTCAAAGTCCTGTGCTATGATTATGTCATTTTAGACAAATTCCTTTGCCAAATAAGAAAAGCTCAAAACACCAGGGTCTCCAAGGGCTGTTCTTTCCCCCCCTCTTCTTAAAATTGTCCTTTACTACGTAACAGAATTTATCTTGGTGGCTTAATGGCTCTCTCATGAGAAATGAGTTGTCCAGGGCACACAGTTCAGGACTGGTACCTTAGAGGAACAGGCAAAAATGTGGGGAAGAGCTCTGCTGGCTTGCAACAATACCTGGTAAACAGCATCTCCAGCAGGAAGTGAAGTTTCAGCAGCTTGTCCAATGCTGACTGGCAATCCCACGGACTGGACAGCTGGCTGCAGGAGCTGTGGGAGAACCTGGCTGGGCAACTGAGCTACAGGCTGCAACAATGTAGGAAGCTGGCTAGGGACAACGGTTGGTCCTACAGGGACAGCGGTTGCTGCAGCAGATGTTGCCAGTGTGAGCAATGGTTGATTCATGCCAGCTGCCATTGAAATGGGCAGTGACTGAAAACCTGGCTGAGCCACCGACACATGAGGAGCTGCTACAGGCAACGGAGAGACTGAGAACTGGGGAACCATGGAAGTTGGTATGGGCTGTCCCATGGGTAGAAAATGAGAGCCAACGGGGACTGATGGGGCAACTGAAGGCTGAGGGAGAGAAGGTGCTGCAACAGGTAACTGAGGCTCGCCTTGGATGATCGACACTGGTTGGGAAACAGGAAGCTGGGGAGGTAAAGAAAATAGAGATAGATTTTTTTTTTTTAAAGCAGGGTTGCAGAAAGCAAAGCTTTTACACATTAGTCAAAGATAGATTTATTCAAGTTACAGCACTCTGTTAAAGTGGGCAAGGAGCACAGCTGGCATAGTGGCTGGGAAGTTGGCTGAAGTTTCACTTTGCAACACTTCCCTTGAACTCAACAAGCTCTTGAAACGGACACCCACAGAGGGTTGAAGAGCCAGGTTCAAATACCCTGGAGCACTAACTTGTGCATAAACAGAATCAAATCCCCTTCAATTCCATCCCCAGAGCCAAGCCTGCTTTCTCACAGGAAAGAAGTACAACTCTTTCAACACATCTGCCAGCTTTGAGCATGGGGAATGAAAAGCCACTGTACCACCATTTGGAGACCAGCAGGGGACATGTCAATCAAAGCCAGCAAACGATGCAACTGGAAAGGCAGTTAAGATGAATAAGCAACAAAACAACAATTTTCAAAACAAAAATCAAGGCTCACATGTTCAAGATAGGGATATGAGCCAAAATGAAGTAATCATCAGTAACAGAAGCTTCTTGATCAGGGAGTAAAAGAGAAGAGCTGAATAAGAAAGATGACAGAGTGGAAAAGGCAATCCTTGTTCAGGTAGTGAACCAGAAGTGACCGTTTTACACACGATGGTGCAGAAGAGAGCCGTTGTATGGGAAGCAGAGAAATGAAGAGTTCTGAAAACCCGTGCATAATACACCACCCAGCAATAGGCCTCACCACATTTCGGACAGCTGAAAGCTCTGTGTGCATGGCAGTGTGCTCTCCCTCAAATTATTCACAACAGCCACATGTGAAAGAAAGGGTTTCCAACATCTCCCAAGGAAAGGGACAGTTGTAGTGCACTAAGAATAGTGTTATCTGGATGAGTGTTTTTGAACCATTAGAAAAGATGACAAAAGTGAAAGGAGCAGCATGTTGGATTTGCCAGCTGTGAAGAAAGAAACTATAAAAAGAGAATATTAAAAAAAAAAACTTCTGCTAGAGAGAATTTTATTTACCTGTGTCCCAGCTGCTGCCTGAGGCATTGGCATAATCTGAGAAGATTGAGTTTGAGGGACAGTTTGCGTGGAAGTGGCACCAGCAGAAACCGATGGCTGCTGCAGCTGGTACTGTCCAGGCTGTTGGGTAGAGGCTGGCTGCTGTGCATTCTGTAGTAAGGACAAGAGGCAAAAGCTATTTTTTAACCCCAACAAAAGTTTTTAAGGCACATCATGTTTAAATTCTACTCTTTAGTTCCTCATTGTGACATCAATGTGTTTTCCAATTACGTTACATCAATTAAGCTTTAATAATTATTTATTAGCATTACTAACAACTCCACTATCAGCATCAAATTTGGAACAAAGGACATTGCAAAGGCTTGTATGTCCTGTTCAAAGAAAGGCTGAGAAGGAAATATGCCTGTCTAGACGGTCTCACTTGCAAATCCTGACATGTTTCCCCTTGAATGGGACCACCACTGCAAATCCAGGTAAAGTTGGGGAAGACATACACAGGAAAACAAGCATTAACATGATCCTAAAATACTAATTTCCAGAAGTCAGTGAAGCCAATGTCACAGCATGTTTGACTGGGTAGGAACCAGAAGATTCCATCGCTTTTGCCCAAAATTATGGGTTGAAGGGAGGATAAAAAGTAGTCAATTGCTCTTCAAGACCCAAAAATCCTATACTAAAAGTATCTTAGTCCCAGGTTTAGGAATTGTGATCTTACTTGCTGAGTGTGTTGGGTAGGCTGGGATGATACCAATGCACTGCTTGAGGCTGGCTGGCCTTGCACCTGTGTCTGGAGCAGAAAGAGATAGAGAATCAGTTTAAAGTCCCTCTGGGCCCTGCAGCAGGCAGACAACATTTCTGTGTAGAATGATCTGGTTGGAATAGGCCTCGAGCTGTTCTTTTGAACAAGCCATCCTTTGGGCCAAATTCCACTATGGCAACCAGAACAAAGCAATCTGGAAAAGTACCAAGCTTCATTTTAGGGCTTCCAAACCAACCGATACATTAAGTCTTTGCAACCCACATGCCCCTCAAGACGAGACAGACCCGCCTACCAGCTGCTTCCACTGATGATGCTTTAAGAGCAGGACGCCTTGGAATGGTAACTGGAAAAAGAGGTATTAAGTTTTACCTTTATATGTGTTTTAAACATAGTTGAGGGAGGGAGGAATAGAAGGAGGCTAGAAGGAAAGAAAAGCGTTTTGAAAAAAAAAAGTCAAATTCTTTACAGAACTGTAGCTCAAAGTAGTCAGTACACATACATGGCATGAGTTTCCTTTGAAAGGCATGTCAAAATACAAGCTTGAAAATTTCCAGACTCACTATTTGGAATTGATATTGGAAATTATGGAGGTTCACCTTCTAGCTAAGATGGATTTTTTGAGTAAGCAACCAAAAAAAAAAACCAAAAGATGAATGGCATACAAGTGAACGTGGAAGATGCAGAGGGAAATGCAGTGGATTTTCATTGTTATTTTTGTGACTGACATTTCTTGAGTAGATCCCAGGAATTTTTTTTTTGGGGTGGCAATTACAGCTCTTTATCAGCTCCTGGGAGTCAACCAGACTAAGACCTCCAGATGAGTTCCCTGAGCATGCACCACTTTGTCAAACTGCCTTTATATGCAACGTATCTTTTGCATATGTAACCATACCAGAAATGTCTAGTAAAATTTCTTAATGCTGTGATAATTCAGCTTGCAGGAGCTTATTAGGAATAAAGTTATTAAAATCACATATTTCAATTGAGGAAATTTTGGGGAAGTAGGCTGCAAATTAAAAAACTTTTGTCTTCACTGTTTTATAAGCTTGTGGCTCTGACTAGGATCCAAATGCGTGCTGTCTCCCACTACTCTTAACATCTGTTCTCATGGACTCAGTTTGTGCTTTGAATACCCATCTTTTAGAAGGATTGGGTAAAAGATCCCACAACTTGCAGTCTGTAAAGTGAATGTGATCCCTTATTGTGTTTTTCAGATATGCTTTACGTCTGGAATTCACTTCTATTCACAGAACTGCAAATTCTCCTACAGCACAGAAATCACTACCTACAAGACCAACAATTAAAGCTGTTTCTGCTTTAATAAAACACCTCTTACTCCATACAGAAAGCCTGAAACAGTTTTTGATCTTACTACAGAAGAGAGTAAAGATTCTCCTCCAGTTGCTTCACATAAACACTGAAGTTGCTTATTCTCCAATAACTAAAACATGTTGGAGAGCACCTAACTCCAAGAACAGGAGTAGGAGTTACCCAATGAGCCGTTTCAGACAAGTGCAGGCACAAAGCATACACAAATCCCTCCCTGCCAGCCTGTCCTAACTGGTCACTGTCCACTGCAAGTGCAAATATGCTGATAAAACAGCTACCTCCAAACTAAGCTTCAGCCCCCAAATTTTGCTTTGTATAGGGACACTATAGCCTAGGCTTGCAAAGAAGCAACCTCTATTAGAAACAATTGTTTGTGCCACTAATTTACTATTCAGCTTGTTTAGTTTAATTATCCTAATGCACATCTCCAAATTCACGTACACATACATAACATAGCTCCTTCCATTCCTCTCTTCCCACTTCCTTCCTGCAGGTCTAGCAAAAGCTCTTGCATTTCAGACAGTCATCAAATTAACCTTGTTGCTGTCTAATGAAATATTACTTATACCAGAGTTTGGCTTCAGATAAGACATTCTCATTGACTGGCTAAGGAGCAGCAATAGGAATACAAAGCAAGCTTTACTCTCACTGCTCATTCAGACTGTGGACAACACTTTTCATGGAATGCCTTGTTTAAAAGCCGGTTTGGTACTCTGGCTGTCTCTTTTCAAAAGAGCAACTAGTCCCAGGATGACCCCTGACTATTAGTTACCCATAGCACAAAAGTCCTACCAATAATTCAGCCAAATCTGAACACAAACCAAGTGGCTGCTGATGCTTTATTTTCATTGCAGCCTGGTAAGTTCCTAGTACATCACTAACTTGGCAGAAAAACACACCCAGGCATGCTAACACTTAGAACCACATGGAGCAAGTCTAAGAGCAGGGCTCCCCTTTAAGTGCAAGGTATGACTTGTAAAAAGCAGAGAAATTCTGGAAGGGTTTGCTCCTGTAACCTGAGGATAGAGTGCAGGTGTTCCTGATGAGAGCGAGGTGGACAAGGCCTGCTGAGTCGAGGCTCCCTGGGGGAAGCAGATGAAGAGCTGCGACTCTTGCAATACCGTCTGAGGCAGCTGAACAATGGGCAATGAGAAGTCTGAACCAAAAGCAGAAGATGAGCCCCCTGTAGGGGGAGGAGACTGGAAGCCGCCAGTGTCAGAGGAAGTCAGCTGTGAGGAATCGCTGGAGTATTCTGGGCTTCCTTCTAGCCAGCCCCGCCTGGCAGAGCCCCCACTGGGACCTGCTAACTCAGGACCAAGAGAGTTACACAGCTCCTCTGTCACAGGCTGAAGCCGACCATGCGACCCTGTGCCTTGAGTGGAATCCTCTTGACTGCTCTCCATAGAGCCCCGGCGACTTCTGTAGACCCGCTGGGGTAAAGCTGCCCCTTCTACTGGAGCAGAGGGCGGCGTGTGCACATGGAACTCAAAGACACAGCTCGCTCTGCCATCACCACTGTGAGAGAGCACAGCTGGGGCAGAGTGCGGAACAAATACCTGGTGGAATGTCATCTGAGCAGGATCTGCACTCAGAGGAGCTGAAACACTGGATAATGGAGAAAGGGGACCCATCCCAGAATCCAGCCTCAGGTTCTGAACGTGTCTTGCCAGGTATGTTTGCCCCAATTGAAAGTCGAACACAGAGCTTTGTGGAGGACCACCTTGCCCAAGGTTTGACTCTGAGACCTGCTTCAATTGTTGTTCAGTCACATGAGAGTTATAAGCTACTTGATCATACTGCTCCGATACCTGTGACGGGTAGTGCATGCCCACCAAATACACAGCTTCTGGATGCATTCTGTAGTGAGCATCCTCTGGAGGTGTTGGTCCAGATCTATAGTCATTGTGGACAGGAGCTGGCTCAAACACAGGATTAACTTGCACTTGCAGAGGCTCTCCAGTGACTCTCTGGGCTGCTGTGCCCAGCATAACAAATGCCTCTGGTGTCCAATTGGTGGGACTACCACCAGGTGGAACTAAACTCTGGCCAGTCTTCAGCAATGGCTGGAAGTGGCAAGTTTGGGCTTCCAAAAATGAAGTGCTCTTGCGCCGCTGAGCAACTGCCACCTTCGGCGGGCAGACAGGTGGTGGGGAGAAAGACACCGGCCGCTCATGGACGGTTGGGAAAAATATCTGAGAGTCTGGGAACGTTGGGGTTCCCCCACGTGGATGCTGAGGCTGTATCGACATGAATAAGACAAGTAATTCATACATTGAAAGTGAAAGCACATCAACATGCATAGTTCACTAGGCAGTTCTGTGAAGTAACTTTATAGAATGACTACTCGACTCATGGTCAAAAACATACAGTACTTAGAGGAGATTTAGGTGAGTTGTAAAGAGCCATTAAATACATCCATGGCAGGCACAGCTACAAATGGAAACATTTGCTTGGGTTAGAGCTGCTTTTCCAGTCCAATTCCAACCATTCACAAAAAGAAACGAGTTTTGCTGCTGGCAATGGAACGAGATTTACAGTCGCAGACCATCCATTGTGGTAAGTGTCTGAAATCCAACCAAACCTGAGCTCACTGCCATATGGGTAACAGGAAAATTCAGATTTTGATAGTAACAACAATTCAGAGCCTCTAGTTTGTGCTTGGAAAATAAAATCACTTTAAATCTTAATATTATTCAACACAGCAGGCAGTGCTGACATCCTATATGCCATCTAGACAACTGAAGCAAAACCTTTCATGAGACAAAAATGGAGCCATTCCAGTCTATGGTTGGAAATAAAAGCATGACAGCACTGCAGAGTCTCTGGATTCTGCCATAGTTGATCCCTTTGATCACGCCTTTTCTCACAAGATGCTAGCACTCTGAAACAAACCTAGCTCTTGCCTCTATAATAAAAAAAATCCCAGATTTTGTACTAGAGTCCTTAAGCAGTCCAACTGTATCTGATGTGCTACTTCCAAATGAGGCTCACCTGATTTCAAACTAGCAGGGAAAATTTCACTGAAGAGTTTATATAAGCATACTGAACAATTGAGTAATTCTGCATTTTTTCCCCTCTGCCTATGTACAGTATGCAGTGACACAATGTATTGTCTACCCTAAAGGAAAATAAAATTGCAAGAATCAGTAGCAAGTGCTCTGTCTTTAAGACAGATGGCATTCAAGACATTTTCAATTTTCCCCCCACACACATATTCTTCCTCCCCAGCCTCTTTTTTTCCTGGAAAAGCAGCAGCAAATTTCCATATTGGCCAATACTAACAAGGTCCTACAAGATGAAGAACAACTCCTATGTTCTGAAAATTGATTCCACTTCATTTTATAGAGAAATGTTTCTTGAAGTGTATTTTGTATAAAGCAAAGCTCGAAACTGAGAAGAATTACCTCAAGCCTTGCAACTATCTTGCATGGGACATTTTGAGAAACATGAAACTATGGCTTCTTCCCCACAAGCAGCATCTTAAGTGGCATTACCAATGAAAACTTAATAGAAAAATCTTCAGAAATCTTCATACTCTGAATTTATGGTATCACTAGCACAGCTAACCAAGGCTTTTAGAATCATCACCTACAACAATCAAGCTTCAAAAGCTAGTTGTTTTGTGTAGGACTTTTTAACATGCAATGCTTGCTTAAAAGTTGAAAAATTAAAAATACTTAATGGGGTAAGAACTAGTCTTCCCTCTATCTTGTGTTAGAGTTGGGTAATGTATACTAGCCTAAAATACAAAATAGAAATGGTCAGCCACACTGATGGTTAAGTGTAGTGCTTCCCAGAAAAAAGTAGTAATTTAAAAATCAACATTCTAGCAGCACAAAGAATCAACTCTTCAATTTCTCATTTAAAAAATGCCCAAAGCCCAGGATGTATTTAATGATAACTTATCTTACTATGCCAGGAGGCAAATGGCAACACATACAGGACTGACAAAGAGGGAGGGCAGGCTGGAGCGTCGGTGCTTGCGTGGAGAGGCAGAGTGCATGGGCAGGACACTTTCCAGGGCTTTAGAAAGCTTTTCTGCAAAGGTTTCTTCAGGGACAGTCCGAAGGTAGAAAGGAGAAAGAGGTGCAGACAGCGCTGGTGGTGGGGTGCAAGGAGCACTGAGAGGGATGCAGGACACAGAGGGAAGAGCAGGAAGGTGGGGGACACAAACTGACATGCTACGACCACGTTGAGGCTAAAGAAGGAAAACAAAAGTTAAGAATTGAACACTTGGAAAAGAAAAAAAATACCAACAACAAAACTGGCAAAAACTATGAGGTAGAAAAGAAATGCAGACAATGAACGACCCTGACTAGTATGTGTGCAAGAAGGTACGAGGATGCTGAATGAATGGCAACACACACTGGGAACAGGCTGTGTGCACCTCTGAGGACCCAAGTTTGCCTTAGGTTATGAGCAGTGCAGGAAGCTCCCTCATATGCTTCTAAGAAGCATGTGGAAGGCAGAACAGACAGGAGAGAAGTTTGTCTGGAGCTACTGCTGCAGGCCACACTGTGCACACTCACAGCATCTGGTAGCCTGACAAACAGAAAAACCTAAATAGATAATGACAGGCTTTCAAACATCCATTCTTAGCTTAGCCAGTGGATGTGTGTTCACATTTATCACCTCACCCAGACTCTTTGCTTGGGTACCTCCCTGTCTGAATGAAATGGACTAACTGTATGCAGCTGACCCTAACTAAAACCTTACCATAAAAACATACACATACTACAGCCTCAGTTGTGGAAAAAAGTTCGTTTAATGTGTGGAAAATTCGGTAAACTTAGTCTTAGATAAGCATTTTCCAGATGCCGGGCCATTAGCATTTTGTCATCCTGTCACAACCCAGAAGGCCATAGGTCAAAACCCAACACAACTAAAAGAACCAAAATTAGGCTTGGGGGTGGGTTCTGGTTTGTTTGTTTTGTTGGGTTTGTTTGTTATTTATTGTTGGGTGTGGCGTGTTTCATTGTGGGTTTTAAGTGAATGGAAAGATGATGTCTTCAGCAGCGAGTTCTCCTTCACTAACATTGTGTGCCTCTTATGAATGTAATCCACAACTTCTTAACATAACTGAAATCAAATGCAGACCTCCAGGGGAAAAAAAAAAGCAAGATATTCAGTGGAAGTCTGATTTAGAGCTTTCTGATGTGAGAAATCTTGCCAAACTGCTCAAGAGTTTGGAAGAGAGGCACAGGGCAATTCAAAGTGTTAAATATATAGTTGATCTGTAATCTTCATCTGTTCCAAGACAGGGCTAGTTTACATGTGTCATTCTTCACTAGCTAAAGTGTTCAAAACTATCTCCAGTGATGGAGGCTGCAATACTAACTGCCCTTGTTTGCTAGGAAAAAGACAAATCCCTTCCCAAACAATTCTGCGATGCAATTTGGGATTCTTACTTTGTACTCTGACAAGGACACTGATCTGATTTGCCCTTTCCTATTCCACAGCAGCTTTTACAGCCTTCTCTTTCCTCAAGCTTATCTTTCTTAAGCTCAGCTTCACCATTTCAGTCTTCCCACATACACCATGCTTTCTGTATTTCTGGTGAAGTTTTTTGGTCACTGTCCTCTGAATTCTCTCCCAATTCACCCTCAGATTCACTGAAGCAGGGAGTCCAGGATAGGCCTATCAACAGCCAAGAGCTAAAGAACTATTTCATGTAGCATGATGGTTGCATTTTTCACAGCAGCATGATGTTTTTGACCATGTCCAGCTTGCAGTCCAGGGAAATCCCTGACTTTTGGTTTGTCGTGTTATGGGGTTTGGGTATGTTTGTGTTTGGTTGGGTTTTTCTTGGGGGAAGGGGAAAGAAGAACTGCTCCCTAGTCAGTTGTTGTTCATCCTGTACTTGCGCAGCTGACTGCTCCTGTTTAAGCATGAGCTTTGTCCTTGTCCTGTTTGAACTGCATTCTATTCCTTTTTAAGGACACTTCTCCAGTTGTCAGTATAATTTTCACTTGTCATCTTGTCTTCCCAAAAAACTGTGAGTAATTCCTGGAGTGTACTACTCCATCCTGTCAACCTCCTGGTATTGCTATCACCAGCACATTTTAGCAGTGAACTAAGCTGCTTGATTATATGTCTACCATATGCTTGTTCTCCTATCCCCCCTCGGAAGAGCTTTGTTTCTCAAGGTAGAAGCTACCCATCCAAAGACAGTTTAATGGCTTCTGGTCCAATAAATGCCCACACATCAAAATATGGTTTACACAGAACAAGAGCTTATTTAGAGGGATTAAAAATGCTCTGATCAAAGCCTAGCAGTATCCCACACTTGAGGTTAAGTGCCTTTGAAAAAGATGCTTTGTTTATGAGTGAAACCAGCATGCTTTCCAAAAAGCCAGTAACACCAACAAAGCTCTAACAAAGCTTCCAGCTCCAAGTACCAAAAGGTGAGAGCCCTAAGTCTAAAGTGTCGCATCATCTTCCTTATGGTACTGTTACATTATACTATGTCGTCTCTGCATCAGTCTTAGATTTGATTTGTGTAACAAACAAGTGACAAGGGAACCACTGAAGACAATATAACAGTAGCAGAAGTTCTACTCCAAAGTTAGAATAGATTTCTGCGTGCTCTCATACTCTGATCTCAAAAACATACCAAGGGAAAAAACATACCAAAATAAAAAGGGCAACACAAATGAACATAGTAGGAAGAGTATTTGTGCCCAGTGCAGACTTTCCAAGGAAAAGGACGCATGGCAACTGATGGCAAATCAACACAAGCTGGAAATAAAATTGGGAACGAGGGTGTGGGGTCTTTTCAGTCTGGAGTTCTCACATGCAGCATTCTATAATAGTTAAAAACATCTTACCTGCAGAATCTGAAATCAAAGCCTCACACAAAACACACACACAGCAATTCCATGCTCAAGCAATAGCTCAAATTATTCTAATTCCTCCTCCAAAACAGACAGCTTGACCCCTGGTAACCTCATACACTATATATACACCATCATCCTCCCAAGTGAGATTCAATGCTGGCTTTCATATGAGAGTCCTTTCCTGAGGATGTTATTTACATCCATCAAAATAAAATAAAAAAAGCCCCAACCCATCATTAAGTGCACTTAAGCTTTAAAGACATATGCCCTTGCATTTCCCC
This sequence comes from Ramphastos sulfuratus, assembly GCA_013399055.1. Taxonomy (NCBI): domain Eukaryota; kingdom Metazoa; phylum Chordata; class Aves; order Piciformes; family Ramphastidae; genus Ramphastos; species Ramphastos sulfuratus. Next base: position 87,827 of record WBNM01038913.1, on the reverse strand, counting down.
TCCCCTACCTAGCTTCAGTTACCTTGCAAAAACAGCCCCTTAACTCTTCCCATGCAAAATCTGCATTACATGCAAATTTAAACATACATGGAAGGCTGCCTGGCAGACTTCCCTCCAGCCTTCCAAGAGAAGTACAAAATCGAATCACTCCATGTCTTTGCAATCCTGTGTGTTCTGGCTTACCGCTGCAGGCGGCTGATATCCTCCATGTTGCGGTGGCTGCACTTGCCCTGCTGGAGCTGTGTACCCCTGGACTGCGGCTGTTGAGATGGACTGGTCATGCTGAGAACCATAGGACACAGTCTGCTGACTGCTCACACATGATTCCGTATAAACAGAGGACCCCTGGCCACTGTCAATCGTCCCATCAGCTGCAGAAGTTAAAGAGAAAAACCTACACTTCACCAGCTGCAGTCTGGATTCACAACTTCAAAGATATCGCAATCAATCAAATCTGAGACTGGGATTTATGATATGTCACATGGAACTCAGCAGCATTTTAACCCCGATTCTTTTTTTTTTTTTTTTTTTCTTTCCTCAATACACTAATTTCTTACCAGTATGCCTTCCCTACCCTCTGAAAATACATCAGTAACCTCAGGAGTTTTGAGAGTATACTTCGTAGTCAATTATGCTTCCTATGGAAAGCTAGACTAGAAATAGAAACTTGAATCCCACATTGGTGTGAATGATCTTTCAGAGCTTTCCAATTATGACTTTTATTATTTAATTGCACACAGGTTTGTAAAACAGGTCTGCAGTGCTAGCTGGCAGATGTACCCAGTGCAGACATAGTAGAGAATGTAAAACCCCTATTAAAGAGCAGACAGTAATTTGCTGTTTAACTTCAGCACTCTAACATGAAAGTTCTTGTCTGTTGGGGTGGCGGAAAGGGAAAATTTAGGACTGTTAAGACACCTTCTCATGGAGAGTATGAAAAACAGAAGATAAAACCTTTTCTTAGAAAAGAAATTAGAAGCCAAGGTACTTGTATATTAATTTCATCTCCACCTTAAATAGAAGTTCACAAGGATTAAAATGTTTATTTGCTCTAACTGCACTGGTGCAAGAGCACATAGCTTGCTGCAGGGCCACTATATACTGCCCCTACAGAAGGGCTGCAAAACATAAGATGTGTTCACCTAGTTCATTTAGTTTACTGAACTGAAGGAAAGGAAAAAATATTTTGTCCCAAGACACTGGAGTGCAAACTACCAAGACTCAACTCAGCTAAGGCACAGCAAGGTAGCTTGTTTTGCTGAGCTTTCTAGTGGCCTTATATTCTTCAGTGGGTAGCAACATCAAAAGATATTTACTTGCTAGACCCACCAAAAAAAATCATGCATCTACAGTGGGGCAGAGCTGTGTAAGTGCAAGGGCTCCTAAGTAAGCAAGCTGACACACTTACAAAGAACAGATATACTGGGTTGCTGGAACTGCAGCTGTTGGTGTTGATCAGCTTCTGGCTCCTCAGGCTCCACTTGTGTAGAAACAGATGCTGAAGTGGCAGGGACAGGAGTAGTACCAGTGACAGATGGGGAATGCTTTGACCCTGCTTGGGAAGCACTTGACGGTTGCTGTTGCTCCAGCTGCTGCTTCTGACTACCTTCTTCCTGAAGATTCTTCTCCTGTTCTTCCCGCACCAACTGACGCTGCTCTCGCTTTCGCTTAATCAGAGATACCCTGTCCTTGATGGCTTTTGCCATCGTCTTGTGATCCCCTTCACAGACATAGCCAGACTCCACCTGAAGGAGGAGGGTACATTCAGAGTTCAGACTGTCACAGACAGCAGCTGCTGCACTGCTACAATAGGAGCTACCACTCTTGCACTAACTTCTCATTCACAAACTCTCTCAATTTGTTTTCTTTCTAGAGGGTAACAACAGCAAACACAGGGCTCTCAGACTGCATTCCACTGTCAGAGGTGCTTCTGATGCTTTCTAAGACTACCAACACTTACCATTTCCTGTGCTACATCCTCTGGGACATCTCTCTCCAAGTCAAAGGAAAACTCTATTGCCTCATTATCTTTATATTTGCCCTTGAGTTTTTTGATGTCTTCAATTCGTAGCCAGAGTTTAATGGCAATTTTTTCTCCATCATCTTCCTCTGCTAGCTCTACCCGTACTCCGGTCTCCTCTTGGAAGAAAGCATGATTCAAAAGGTCCTTAATAGCATACCTGTTGGGAAAGAAGGTGGAAAAGACACAGTTAATAGGCTTTCATAAAATACTAAGGATAATCCCTTCAGTTTATTCTCTATATTTCGCACTTCTTTCACAAGCCAGCAGCCCATCATTCAAATTTCTTTTAAAAAGAATGATGGAGAAACAAAATGCAACAGTGCTACAGATATACCAAAGAAAGCATCACAGACTGGTCACAAGTATCAGCAGATTTCATTCTTTTTTAGAGGACATACATATTTAACTAAAATAATAAGAAAGCTTGAAGAAAAAAAGTCTGGTTCTACTGAATGTTAGAATCTAAACACACAAGCCATAGCCCTCAAACCAGTACAGTAACCCAAGTATGTATTTCAGCCTATTTCAAGATCTTACCAAAAGCTTCATCTAGTAAATGAGGCACTAGACAAGCACCATGACTGCTTTCATATTTTAAACCATTTTGAACCACTTCAACTTCATTTTCTCTCAGCACAATTTCAAGCTTTGTCCTATGTTCATATACATACAACATGAACAGTAGCAGGCTAAAAGGGAACAGCTTAAAACTACATGGCAAGAAATATGTGATATGCCACCACAGAATCAACTTTAAGCAGAGAGGATTTGTTTAAAACTAGTAAGAACGGAAATAAAAGACAGCCAGTATACAGCATCAGGTGTAAAACTTCAAGAGTTAATGGAAGAGGATGAATAAACAAACTGACAAAGTTCTGAATTGAGTAACAGGAGGCTAGAGAAGGGCCATAGGCTGATACTCACTGTCTCATTTAACAATGTAATCAACCACCACATAAAAGCAGACAGCAACAAAAGCCAAAATATACAAATAAGACAGCAGTTACGGATTTCTCATAATGGTGTAAGTTAATCATTTCAAGAAGTCACCTTGCAGAAAACGCAGATGGAAACAAGCAGTAAGAATTTTTACAAAGCTAGAGACCTCAAAATACTCATCTCTGAAATTCCAACAAAATCAAGGGACAGGAAAAACAACAAAATCACAGAACAAACCACCTGAACAATCCAAATACCTGGGAACTCAGAAGGGTTGTCCACTGCTGTTTTGCTGACTAGCTCTATGTTTTAATCAAAGCAGCAGAATTTTTGACTGAACTGCTGGGGGTGGTTACTGCAGCATTTGCACTTTTCCTGACAACCGCTGAGTATGAATCTACCCAAGAACAGAAACTGCAGCTTCCCAGCTTTCACCAGAACACAGAAGCCCTGCGGAATTAGCTGGGTCTGGTACCACAGATGAAAGACTCCACCTTTATCTCTGTAAAGAAAGTGCTTACCTTTCACCTTTGTTCTGCCGGATGCATCCCTCAATGATTTCCTTCACTTCGGGGATTGCTACTTTGTCAAAGCTGGCTGGCTTGACACCCTGGAACGTGAAACAGAGAAACTGGAATGCCCACTTGGTAGGAGTTTTACTTTTGTCTACTCAATAGATAGCTGGCCTGAATATCATACTAGTGCAAATTAGAGAGAAATTAGAGCCCAGTCTCACTGTTCATCTGTTTGCTAGTGACTTCTCCAAACTCGCCCCCATTTCTCAGCCACACTTCTGTAACAAGTCTCTGGCAGTTAGGTAGTCAGGACAGGAGAACTAGTTCTCGTGGAGGTTATGGTGGTAAGAAGCTAGTACACAGACTGGACTAAGAACGGAAGGACATGTTTCCCATGTAACACTAATGTATGAACACATAATTAACAGTCTTCAAAGGAATCTACTGCTTCCCACAATGTTTCCAACTTGCTATTGCATGAAGTGTAGATATATTTTACAGGAAAAGCCTTAGCTGAGAATTATCTCAATGGATCATTTAATGCTTAAACAAAACCCCCCCAAAAAAGGAAGAATAAATAACTGCTTTCTTGTATCTTAGTTCTCCCCAAAAGACCTACTATATTCAAACCACTCTGCTGCATCTCTGCTGTTGTGAATTCAGGAAGATGAATTTAGCAATACAGACCTTTAAAAAAAGCCCTACAAAAATGCACAGCAATCTCTTCCCCAACACATGCTATAGCACGCTGTATCTCAATGGCATAGGCGTTGAGGGAGAGCCAAACAAAATTTTAGTATGATCAGCTACTCAAATCTGCAAAGCATACAGGCCATGAGATATGGCCATCTGAGAATTCTGCAAAATACTGCAACCAGAGAGCACTTATTACAGTCAGAAGCTCCGTTTAAGTTCGACTCTCAATTTCACTTGATTCAACCTTTAGCTTCAGATTCTGTATTTAAGGCAGCAGCATGAGAAAAGATAAAGACATCCTGTTCAAAAGCTGAGCAATCCTGGAATCACACACCTGACACATCTGAACCCATGTCACTAGGAAATCACGAATAATCAGAAAGTGAAAAACACAGTCTCAAGTACAAAAATAAACGAAGCAGTAGTGCAAGCAGCCTGATTTGTGCCCCAAACAGAAAGTACTTCCAGTATCCTATGTGATACTGCTCCCCACCAAACTGGGACAAGATACGACCCTTCCTCTACTGTCAGTGGGAAACAAGTTTGAAACTTAAAGGTTCAAGCTTGTGAAGCAGAGCCTTTGCAACTACAGACCTTCATTTAGCTGATCATATTTAACACAATAATAATTTCCATTTACAGTTAGTTACTTCTTCCCTTAGTCAAGTAAGGCAGTTCATTGACTAAGTATGTTCATTACCTCAAATGTTCTCTACCACACTCTTCCAGCTAATGGCACAGTCAACATCAGCCTTAATAGATGCAAACACAAGACTGAGTAGTGCAAGAGCCATGCCACTTTTTGTCACTACAGAGGTGCTGGAATTTTTCCAAGGACAGAACCCCAAACCTATAGCAAAACACAGTTTTTCACTTGATAAAAAGCTTCCTGTTATAACAGGAAGATTCTGACTATCTTTGCTCTAAAATTTCCTCTTATGCAACTCTGCCAGCTGAAATTGACAGAACTGAAGGGTATATTTTGACTAGAATAAGCCTCAAAACAGTGTGTCAAAGACCATCAGCTTAATGCTTTGTAAAGCTTCGACAAACATTAAGGTTTCTGGAGATGAACACCTCAGCTAAGACACCAAATTAGAATTGTACAGGCAAGTTCAATTCTGCAACCAGGTCATACCATAAATCTTGTTTCTTAGCAGGACATCAAAGAGCCCTACACACTGCAGGGATTTATAAAAGTAGTTTTATTGTTTAATGTTGGCATCAAGTACCTGCCTGCATGTGTGCTTGTTCTACAGGAGACTACTCAAAGACACTTACCTTTAATTACCACCAAGTTTAAAACGGTTCCAGAAGCTCAGGTGTGTGTATAGATATAGATATATAGATAGATGTTTCCACACAGGATTACATATTCTCCCATGTACACACATATATAACCCTATAATTATTCAAGTGCTTATTTTATATATTTGAAACTCAATTTGCCAAAAATCAACACAGCTATATCTCCCAAGTAGCTCAAGCCCTACATATAGCAACAGTTACGCTGTGGCAACAGAAAGAATATGTCAGATCTGTGACAATGCCATTTCAGCCAACCAAAAGCTGAGGAAGACACCTATTACAGCAAAACATTGACCTAAAGAAGCCAAAACATGGGGTGCCTTGGTAACTGCTTTCCCACATGCTCTTATCTTGCACAAAGCCTGTAAAGGTAAAGCTAAGGATGGATTTCAAATCCATTCAGTGCCTCAGTCTGCAACCCTGTGCTTCCCTGTTCTGAAAGAAATTAAATATATATCCAAAGTCTCCAAGCCCTTCCGCGATGGCTGTTTTACAATGCTTCATTTTATAAATTCCAAAACAAGAATTCATTTAAAGAGATGGTTCTATCAGCCTGTCCAGCATAGCTTCTATGTTCCTAACTACTCTCAGAAAAGAAAAACATGAGACTAACACTAGGGTCTAAATACAACAAAGATTTCTTATGTTCAAGTAGCTGCCTATTTCTCAGTTTGTTCCACAGTCCATAAGAAGAGTTGCCTAAGCCTAGACTACAGTGCTGGCCAAGCTGAAGTTCAGATGCTTAAGTACTTTTGTAAGTGCTTTTGAAAACTGGATTTATCTTTCTTTTCTTCCTCCGAGCACTAGGGGAAATGTCAAACTCTTTTACAAGACAAAGGATACCACAAATGATAAAAGCCAATAGATCAGACCTTTCTGCCCAAAGATGGCTACACACACACATATATCTGCCACCAATGAAAAACCAAAAGGAGACCAGGCCTTACAGTTGACGTAACCTTGATGTGTCCTTAAGGCCACATGAAAGGTGGGGCCAAGCACATGGTCATTAGTTCCTGGACCCCAAGGCACTCAAGTACATAGTAAGACACTGTGTCCTTCCTGGTTTTCACCACAGTTACTGCAAGATGGTGACATCCTAATTTGCTTCTCCTGGTCCCCAAACTCCTTAGAAGAATCATAAGCATCTCAAATCCTTTAGTCCTATTCCCCACTGGCAGTTTAATAGTAACTAACTACCCCAAATCCCACTACCCTGTGTTCTGAGCTTGCTAAAGAAATAGAAGGAAGAGCTCTTGCTGGGAAAAATAACACACAAATGTAGATAGCTTTAACAGGCACACTTGAAAGCCATCAACATCTTCTCAAGCTACCATATAAACCAGCAGTGCTGCTGAAGGCACCTATTCCCCCACAGGTGACATCTCCTCCCCTTGGCCAGCACAGCTGTATAAGCCAAATCATGGTGTTTATTAGACTTCAAATATGTCCAACCACAAAAGCCTGTAGCAGTTTCCAGGGAGATGAAGCTCCCCAGTTTGGTTCCCTATGCTGCTGCATTAGCTCTAAGTCTTACAGAAGGAAAGTGGCCAAGCAGCAGTCAGGAAGGGTAGAACTTCCTGTGAAAAAGGGTCAACTTCAAACCTGCTGAAAACTTATGTTTTGAGAGCATCTCTAAAACACAGGTATATTTAGGTAGCACAAAGTGCAACTGATGCAAAAACACCACTATCTCAGTCTTTATGTTAACTACAGGAAGAAATGTCACATTACTCCTGTCTCAGATGTGATAGAGTTTGTGATTTATCAGATTTTATTCATGTGAAAACAGTGTGCTCCAAAATCCAACATCCACATCTGGATAGTGGAGGGTTATTTGATCCAAAGGCAGGTTAAGTAATCAAACAGCAGGTTTTCAAGATAATTTTGAACACCAAAGTATAAGGCATCCCGACCTCCTCTTCCCAATTTCTGCCTAGAAACATGTAGTGTCCTAAATTTACAAGAGAGTTTGATTTGGATTAACACCACAGGTGGAAAATAGCAGAAGCAGTGTTTCAGCCTTGCTCTTCAGGGTTTTAATCTACATTAAAAAAATTACAGGGGAGAAAAGTACAGTCAGGTTGAACAGTTGCACACTCAAGCTATGAATACATAAAGCAATTTGGCAGATGTGTCAAAACCTCTGATACACTCCCAGAAGTCTTTCCCATGGCTACGGACCCCTTAGAGCTGACATTCTTACTTACCTCTTTAGCGCAATCCTTGCGGCAGCAGCAACAGTGCGAATTGACAATGACAAATATGGGACACAAGTCTCGTTTTGTAAAATCCATCAGGAAGAGAGACACACAGAACCCCCTGGACAGCAAGTTAGATGCTAGCTTCCCACGAGAATCCACTCGGCTGCGGACTTAACGCACAGCAGAGGGAAAGCAGACATCCAGGTTCAATGGGAGCATTGTTTGTTTGATACCTCTTGTACTTCTCCAAGTCCAGTACATGAGGCTGCAGAGATTTGAGCTCAATATCTGCTCTTGCTACTCAAATACTGCACAGGAAGTCAATACAAGCAAGAGCCAAGTGTCCTTTTTCTGCCTGCCCAGCTAGTTGTAAGGAGGAGAAAGAGGAGGCAGCACAGGGATCCTTTACTTCCTTCATGTCCCCGCCCCTCTTGCTCGGCTGCTCTGTCTATTCTCCACCCAGGTTTTCTTCACTAGTTTCAAGGCTGCATGTAGGATCACCCCCCAGTTCAATGCTGCTGTTGCAGAATTACACTGCCAAACAGCAGAGAACAGGTTGGGGAACACTTTGTTCCAACCCAAGGTTTCTGGCACTAATTTTGTCCAGGAGAATGAAGACAGATGCCGTTTCCTCTCTTCTTTCCCTCAAGCTACATAAGTATATACATGGCTGACTACGATTTAGTCTTAACAAAACACTAGTTAGCACAACAGTAATATAATATGTTCCATGGGGAATACAATACATTCCACTTCCCTCCTTCCTGACAATCACATTCTGCTACCATTGGCAAAGATCATCTCCTTCCCTTTTACTAGGTACTTAATGGTAAAGAGCAGGGATTTGGAGGTGGTTTTCGAACTGTTGGACAAAGTCAGAGAGCTGCATCATTGCTTGTTTTACACCACACCTGCACAAAGAACCCAGTTATACTTCCTAATCACGACATTGTTTTGGTTAGAAAAGACCTTTGAGATCAAGTCCAGACTCTTGTTAAGATTCCAAACCTAAACCTGAAGTCTGACAACTGATTTTTATCCTCTGCTATCTAGTTTCAAAGATCCACAGTGGAGCGTGTTTACTAATGAAATGAGTTGCTCACAGTTTCAGTACTTTTGGGGGCTTTTTGGAAGGACATGAGGAGTAATACGAAGGAAGATTATGTACATCATTTTGAAGCATGAAGTGAACAAATTACTTTTGACCAAATCAGTCATCAACTGATCAAAATGAAATTTTGAATTATCAAGATTAGAAGTCCTGCTCTGTTGACTGATCTCCCAACTGCTTAGCCAGACATTTTATAAGAAACAGGGAAAAAAAGGAAAAAAAAAAATCAACTAACTATTCATTATCTCCATTTTAACAATGCTCACTAGCATCAAGTTTGTTGGAATTTTGCTTGCCATTGCTGCTACATTTTTGGGTTACAGTTGCACTCAGACACTCTGCACTCAAAGCAAATCTGCTTCACTGGAATACAAATTTAACACTTATGACACCTAACTAAAGCTACACTGTGCTGGGGTATGCTGTGTGACCTGCAAAGAACTCCAATTGTTTCTGCTCTCAGCAGGCACAAAGTCTACCTGTCCCAGTCTAACTACAGTTCGTGCTTGGCTCTTTTCAAAAGGTGCTGTAACTAGGGAGCTTGAAATTAATTCTACTGTGATTGACTAATCTCAAACAAAATGTTCTAACATTGCAGTCCAGAGGCTAATAGAATCAGTAGCAAAATCAAATCAAGCAAACAAAGTAATTTAAGTCTCTATACTTTCTTTTTGCTAAGTTGTTACCACTCTAGTTTGAACCAGTCCCAGGCTGCCACAAACCATTAATTCCAGGAATTTAAGCAGAGCATATAATTCCAGTGGAAAACAAGTCAATGATCCTACCACCTTCCCCAGTCTCAAAGATGCCCCCAGGCAATGGCATGTAAATTGGTCTATCCCATGATCTTCTAAATTTCACCACTTCCTATTAATTACCTAGCCAGACCTTAAAACCTGTGCAACCACCTCACCACTTTTTCCAGGGCTAATCCTTCATCTTACTCCTGTTATCTGTTGTAAAAACAATCGTTCAGATGTATTTTTCCTTATTTCACACAGGGTACACCTACAACTACTTGGCAATACTCATCCTCATCTAATCCAATTGTAAAAAGATTCACTCAGTTCAAGAGATGTGGGTTATCTACTGAAGAAGTTTGTCTTGTTAAAGAGTATGCTAAAAAGTAGTTGAGACTGAAAGGAAAAACATTTAGAACAAAGCAATGTGTTTCACAGAGGGGCAAATTTCACCTCTTCAATTGCAGTATTTTCATAGCAATTAATTCTGGACAATTGATAAGTCTGCCAAGAATTAAATCACTAAATCCTGCAGAATAAACTCTGCACCAGATCAGTATCTGAACAGAATAAACAGCATTACTGCAATACAAGCAGGAAGAACAGATGAATGCTTCCAAAGAGCTGGAGTTCTCATGAAGCACTACTCAGACTAGGACAGGAGTGGTTCTGTTCTGATCAAAACCAACAATTCAGCATTTTTAACAACCTCTTCTGAACCTCAGATCCACCATAATCCATGTCAGAATCCACCTCAGCTATGTGATAGCTGTGTCAACAAACTAGCTTAAACAGCTAGCCTTCACCCTCTGATGCAGGTGTATAAGTAATCTAAGTCCCATGACTCTTTAAGGTCTCCAAACCTGATGTCTTCATCACTTGCAGCAGATCCCCCACATTCCCAGCTCTTTCTTCACACATTATAGAGGCAGTAGAGGCACTGCAAGATTCATACAGACCCATTTGCTACAACATGACTGACTGCAATTTAGAAACTTTTCCTCCTCAACTTACCATCTACCTCCAATTTTTGTGGCATTAATGAGGCTAGTCACAACCATAAAAAAAATTCTCAGACAGAAATTATTCAAGTTTTTAGAAACACAAAGTCTGTTTGTATTTTGATTGACAGACTCATACTAGTTGCTTATTCCTAAAGTTAGTGAAATTGCTTTAAAGAAGCACCTGGGCATATGTATGAGAATCTGAGCAGAATAAAAGAGACTCCTCCTTTGGTGAGCCATCACTGCTTACTATCACCTCCACTCTTGTACACTACAGTTCCAAGCCTGGGAGCTGCAGGACACTTAGCCAGTGCCTCAATATTGTATTTTTACCTATTAAAGCCAAATATGTACAGGACCAGTAAAGTAGAAGGCAGTTCTGTTATTGTTTCCTCGTAGTCAAATTTGATTAAAAGATAGTTGGAATTCTTCCTAGAAATTTTTGGCCTTGTCCTCAGTTGAGTTTTCATCTGCTACTATTCAATACCATCACAGAATCACAGCAAACATCTGGTTGGAAGTGCCCTCAAGGCTCATATAGCCCAACCCTTGACCCAGCACTGAAGGATCAACATTAAACCAAGTCCGTAAGCACCAACTTCATAGGCTGTTGAAACACCTCTAGGGATGAAGACTCCATGACTGCCCTTGGCAGATCATTCCAAGGTTTGAGAATCCTCTTCCAAGGTTTGAGAATCCTCTCTGGGAAGAATTGTTTCCTAGAATCCAGCCTGAACCTGCCCTGGTGCAGCTTGGAACCATTTCCTCTGCTCCTGTCCCTTGCCACCAAGGAACAGAGGTCCTTTCCTCAGTCCAACCTCCCTTTAGGGATCTGTAGAGAGCAACGCTGCTTCCTGTGCTGCCATTCAGTGAGATCTGGACAGGCTGGAGGGTTAGGTAGGCAGAAACTGCATGAAATTCAGCAAGGGCAAGGGGAGAGTCTTACACCTGGGAAAGAACAATCCCAGGGATCAGGATAGGTTGGGGACTGACCTGTTGGAAGACAGTGAAGCGGAAAAGGATCTGGAGGTCCTAGTTCATGAAGGGCTGACCATGAGCCAGCAATGTGCTCTTGTGGCCAGGAGGGGCAATGCCATTCTGGGGTGGATTACAAGGGCTGTGGTTAGTAGGTCAAGAGAGGTTCTCCTCCTCTACTCTGCCCTGGTGAGACCACATCTGGAGTACTGTGTCCAGTTCTGGGCCCCACAGTTCAAGAGGGACATAGAACTGCTTGAGATAGTCCAGCACAGAGCCACAAAGATGAAGGGAATGGAACATCTCTGTTACAAAGAGAGCCTGAGCGAGCTGGGGCTGTGCTGCTTGGAGAAAAGGAGACAGAGATGATCTCATCAATGTTTATCAATATGTGCAGGGAGAGTGCCAGGAGGATGGAGCCAGGCTCTGCTCAATGATGCCCAATGACAGGACAAAGGGCACTGGTGGAAGTTGAGGCATAGGCAGTTTCATGGAAACATGAGGAATTTCTTCTCTGTGAGGGTGACAGAACACTGGAACAGGCTGCCCAGAGGAGTTGTGGAGTCTCCCTCTCTGGAGATATTCAAAACCCACCTGGACGTGTTCCTGTGTGATCCTGCTCTGGCAAGGGGGTTGGACTGGATAAGCTTTGGAGGTCCCTTCCAGCCCCTGACATTCTGTGATTCCTGCCAGCTTCACAACTAAAGTGCTGGCTGGAGCAAGGTATATTGTGGTTTGAAGTTGATTGTAACCTGAGAGGCTTCCTGCTCTGCTTGCTGCTTTTGAGTTCCAGGTTTCTGGGTGTTGTCTGTCTGCCACTGGGATGGCAGCGCGACAGAGAGGGATGGGAGAGTAGCTCCCTGGTTTGGGTTTGTAGCTTCCTGGCTTTCTGTTGTGCTTTTCCTGCATATAGGCTAAGGGAACTGTGCATTATGTTATCACATTTGTACTAAAAACTCTTCTCTTAGCTCCATCTCAACCTGGAGTTGCTGTCTGTGTGTTACTTGCCATTGCTTCTGTGCTGTAGGGCAAAGACTGTGTCACACCAGCCCACCTTGCCTGCACTCAAGTACAAGTTAAAAAAATAAAAAAACCAACACACCACACCAACCACAAAACACACACCACAGTATGTGACATCGAAATGCAATTTATGCCAGGCACTACCACTGAACAAACCCCATGCCTTATAATCACCCGCTGGCCAATTATCCAGACCAGCACACGAGCCATTCCCAGTTTTTACCTTAGACATGAAAGCCTACTGGACTTCAGCACCTCCAGGTGAATAAAAATATCAACCTATTTCAGAAGTGCTGAGAACCTGGAGCTCTTATGACAAGCTAAGCAGGTGGTTTCAGTTAAAAAGTAGATTCATCGCAGCATCAATATTAACTGCAGCACTTCTAATGAACGGAAGAAATTGTCAAGTTCTAGAACAGGAAATTCTGTAACTACAAGAGCAAGACAATTCCTTAGCATATAGCTGGTAAACCATTAGGATATTGGTGCACTGGTGAAAAGGGACTTGTTTAGAAACATACAGGACAGAAGCAGCATGGAAGTCTGATTGGACAAGAAAAGTGCACACTAACTTTTCAGTTTTGTTCTTGCACAAGAGTGTAAAGATCAGCACAGTTCGATTTATTGTACATGGTTCTTTAACCTCACACTTCAAAGCAGGGGTGCTGCATTTATCAACCAAATAATATCTAGTGGTGAAATCCTGAGCTAAGTGAATGACCCTTTGCTTTATTGGGACTTCAGCTTGGAAATACTTCCAAAAAAGACAACACAGACATAGACACATTTCAGTATACCACAGTAACACAATTTCTAAAGGCATCTTTCTTCTATTTTCAGTACAGAAAACAGTTTTGAAGAATTGAATGACACCAGTTGCAATCTTTGCTATAATCATCTACTACAGTGATAGAGAACACACCCACACCTAGTACTCCTTTTTCAATTCAAGCACAAAAACAGGAATTCAAAAGCTACAGATTAGTTCCAGTGGACTTCAAATTAGAAAGAACAACCCAACATGGTCCACAACACACATTTGGTACCAGATTTAGCCCTTAAAGATGATACCCACCAGAAGGGCCAGGATAATGCTGCAAACACCAAAAATAGTGCACTATTCAGACAATGCACCAAGGCACCACCTCTTCTAAGACTTGTTCTAATAGAAGTGGTGAAGGAGTTCTATTTGTGTACCGAAGATTCTATAGTTTCAGAGGGCGGTCCCAAAAAGTATCCCTGCTATGCAGAGTTTGATGATGATGGTAATGGGTGGTAAGGTAGAAACATGTCTCTGAAACAATCTCATGTTAAAGCAAGCCACAAGCTCATAATGTTAGGAAGCTTCTAATCCTTCCACTGAGCAGAGAACCAAGAGCCTTCTTCCTCTTTAACATAAGCACATTTTAGCCTGTTGCCTGTCTCTGTTCTTGGAAATGAACTGTATCTGCAAAACCACATTCAGCCTCTGGGACCTTTACCCTTCTAATGCAGGAACAAACAAAAGCACTTCAGCAGGCATACACACACCCTCATGGCACTGCCTTCCCTGCAACAGCTCTGAGTGACGTGGAAGTGACTGCAACAGCTTTGTGTAAAATTTTGTGAGTTGTAGGCCAGGATTCCACCAATCTCAAAGTAACTTAAAATTACTCCATATGTCTGTTGTCTTCCACAAAACCCAAACTTTTCCAGACTTTTCCTCCCTCCTACCTCTGTGCAACTATAGCAGGGCAAGAACAGTAACCTATTCACTTTTGATGTCAGTATTTTTGACTCATGGCCCTATACTGACAAATAACATTGAGCTACCAGTCTCCCCACAATAGGATCAGAGGATGTTAAGGGTTGGAAGGCACCTCTGGAGATCTCCCAGTCCAACCCCCCTGCTAGAGTAGGACCAGACAATACCACAGGTCACACAGGAACACACCCAGACAGGACTGGAAAGGCTCCAGAAAAGGAGACTCCACAACCTCTCTGGGTATCCTGTGCCAGTGCTCTGGGACCCTTACAGTCAAGAGTTCTTCCTCATGTTGAGCTGGAACTTCCTGTGCTGTAGTTTCCATCCCTTGCCCCTTGTCCTGTCCCAGGGCACAAATGAGCAGAGGCTGACCCTTCCTTCTTAACATCCAGATTTAGCAATTCATTAATGGTTCTCATCATACTGCAAAGATGGGCATTTTAAAAATCCTTTGCACCTTCTCTTTTCCTCAGAAGGCCTATCTTCCCATCTTCTTACATTAAACTAGCCTGTTAACGCAAGAGCTAAATCTGTCAATACAGGGCAAAGTATCAGTAGCAGAGTTTTAGGAAAACTGATGCTCAGTAGATAATGAGCTTTTTGTATTTTTAGGCATCCATTGTTTACAGAATATTTTGTGAACTTCCTTGGGTTTCTAGGAATACATTTGGCAACTCTGCAATGCAGCCAAATTTTAGAATTTCATGTTTCAGAAGGATATTAGATCTCGATGATCTCCAACTCGATCAAAGCTCACATCCTTTTTTTAAAATATCTGGTCATTTTAAAACCACATCCAATTCAAAATTGCTAAGAGACATCTGAGGCTCAGCAGTGAAGGTATAAACATGAAATATCTCCTTTTGCTCTAAGCCAAGCTTGCTTAACACCACCAACATTGAAAAACAATTTTAGCTGCAATCTAGAAGGCTTTGTTGCTGAATAGTACAAATGCCTCTAAGATCACCTGGTAAGTCAGCTACATTTAGAAGGAAATTTGATTGAATGAGCCTTTTTTCTTCCAACTTCAGATATCATCTGTCCTAGCTGTGCAAACCATACAGCATGTTGTGTATCTGTTCAAGCTGATGCTTGCTTTCCTTTGCACTGATCATTGCCACCTCTTCAAAAGGACTTCTAATTTAGCATGCAAAGCCTCTTGAGATATTAATGCTTCAAAATCTTGAAATTTCATCTTCCATTTTTTAAGGCTATGTATTTCTGAACTGATGAGTCAGTGACTGAACCTGCACTCAGGAAGGTTCTTCACACTTAAAACACATCTACAGCAAAATAAATTCTTGCAAGTGAGCTGAGCAGCTACAAAAGGCCAAGTGGCAGAAGCTTAAGTATTCTTTAGACAATTCAGAGGCAGAGGAACTGCATCTGATGTATTTTTTTTTCTATTTGATATTTTGGTACCTGAAATTCCTTCTTGCAACTAATAGAGTTTGTCTTTTCTTACAATTCATCTGCTTTCTGTGCTTGAAGGTTCACAGTCTTTCACCACCTGCTTTGTCAAGACTGCTTGCTTTGAGTGTGACCTCCCTCTACTTCTCCAAGGATTTTTTTTTTCCCCCCACGCTTGAGAAAGCTTGATAATTTGATAGGAAGGGTGGTTCTGTATCTGTCTGAACCAGGCCAAGGAACAGTTGTTTTTTTTTAACATGCCTAAAAAGTTGCATATTCCTTCCAGAAAGCCAAAGATGGTGTTCATCAACATTTAGTAAGCACTGCAAATAAAATTAATCAAAAATCTAACAGTCACATATTTACATTTGCTGCCTAGGACCCTCGAGAAGAGCAAAAAAGCTGAGGTACTTTGACCACTGCATCTGTAGCAAAAATGAAATATTTGACTAGTCCAGAAAAGTAGGATGCCTAACTTTTAAGACACTGAAGATGAAATTCATCTCAACTGACCAAACTGCAGCACTTTGTAGCTGGCCTGGTTTCCAGCCAAGAGAATGACCTTCACTCTAACTAGCAAGCACGAGTTAGGGAAATTAAGGATTTTTAAACCACTTAGGCACTGCCTGGCCAGGTTACTTATTATATGTCTTGTTCCCTAGGGCCTTTTTTTAAGCACTGTAGAAGAGAGAACAAAATGCTGTGCCCACTATGTGGAACATTTCAGTAGAGAGTAACTTTTTTTTTTTTTTAGTAAAACAAATGCCCCCCTTTTTTTCCCTTCTCATCTTAAGGCCAGCTGAGAAGACAGGCATTTGTTTACAGAGAAGAGACTGCACTTTTGGTGAAAGCAAGGACGAGTGCAAAACTCTACCCTGTCCAAGTAAGGAAGGAGAAAATTAAGAATAGAGCACAAGTCCATCAGGAGAACTTAAGAGGTAAGTCCATATAATGGAAGGAGGTGAAAGAAAAGGGAGTTTTCTGCTTATATTCAGCTGATTAGTACATTTGAAGGTGAGGATTGCTTTAGTTTTGGTAATGAATGTATTGGGGGTTTGTGTCAGTGGTAGATGTGCATGATACTAATAAACTAATTGTCTTTTTATTAGTCCCAGGACTAGTCAATCACAAAATTTAAGATTTGGGATACTCAGATGCTAGATACTGAGCAAACAGAACCTTTACTTTCTCAAAAAAAAAAAAATCAAATCACTCTCTCCTGCAAAAATGAAACCTTGAAGGAAATACTGTGTAGAAGTAATTGAGGTCTGCACTACATCTGTCAGCAGTAACTGCAACAGAAGCAAAAAAAAAAAAAAATCATCAATCCAGCTTTTGAGGTGATTCCATTGATGTCACTAAAGGCTAAGACAAAGCAACTGAAGCTACTGAAGACAGCTATGCCCTCACTGCACTGCATCCCAAACAGACTAAATTAAGAAATCATACTCAAGATGGTTGTTCTATAAATATCTGTGACAAATTACTTAACTGAAATATGCAGGGACGGGTCAAAGAATAACAGTCTCCAGAGAGTAACTAAGACAGGGAAGCCTTCCTGAATTTTACCATGATATTTCACACCTGTTTTGTTCAAACAAGTATGTCACAGAATTAAGTATCTTGATCACATTTTGTATGCTTGTCTGTATTACTCTGACATGCTGCTGAATCTGAAAAAGGAAAAAAGGAAAAAAGAAAAAAGGGACCTAACCTCTAAGTAGATAGCACATAGATAGCTGTGTCTGCACAAGACTGCAGAGGAGGAAAAAAAAATACATCATGGGAGCAGTCAAAGCTACCTTAATAATGTGGCTTATTTGCAATTACAGGCTTAGATGTTTGTTTTTTACTGAGGCCAGGTAGGCAGCAATAAGTACCCACTGCATGCACTCAGTCCCAGCTGAAGAGACACACTGCTTAAACCTCAGAGGAGATTTTCCACCAACCCTTAGGTAAAATCCTAGGAGATGCAATTTCTTCAAGTACTAATTTATATGGAACCATTTTCAAGGAATGGCAAAAGACAGCTTCGATGAAAAAAAAACAAACCCACACAAACTGGGGAGGGGGGAGAGGTTGGGAGAAAAAAAAATATGTAATGTCTAGGTTCCTTTAATGCTTGAGTGACATGAGACAGGATGTAGATCTCATTTAGTTCACTAAAGGAATTGGTAGTGAAAGGGTCTGGACTGAGTATGCTAAAGGATGTAAGCACAGGGGTCACCACCACTCTGTGTCAAACCCCTGCCCGCTTTCTCACTAGAACTATAAAAGTATTCAGCATAACACCTTGAGCCCCACAAAATGCAGACAGTTGGGGTTTTATGCCAGACATTTCACCAAACTCTTCCATTGAAAGAAGAATTCTCCTAGTTACAGGAGTCTGAAAATCAGTTTAGCTGTACTTCTGTTTTGTGGGCCAGGAAAAAGTCAGGAACTTTACCCCAGCACTGCTTTAGAGAAAAGCAGGAACTTCCCAGTGAGACACTGTAGACAAACATCTTGCCAACAGCAGACTCACGCAGCAGTGCTATCAAGTAACATGTGAAGCAGTGACAACTGCCCGGGCCAAAACATCTCTTATCTCTAGGGGGAGGTTCAGCCTTTACATCCAATACCTAAAAACCTAACTCTGAATTAAAAAAACTGTTTCTAACCATGAAAAGAGGTGGAACATAGAAGCGAGTACTCTGAGCCATGCTGACAAGCTGCCCAGCCCACCAGCACAGTGTCTGGGCATCAGCGAGAGCAAGCCTTATCACAAGGAGGGTAAGGTCAGGATGCAATGTGGCTGAAGGCCATCCTAACAAAAAGGCCAACACACAGCCAAAATGAGAGAAAAAAAGAAAGCAAGCTTGTAGCAACAAGTCCAGTCCTGAGAGGACATCCTGGGCATTCAGACACCTTTTATAGGTTTCTGTCTTGAGATACAGCAGAGACAAGCGAATGAAGCAACTGTGGTTTTTTTTTTTTTTTTAAACCAACCCTAACAGCTACTGCAAAGAGGGTGGGGGAAATCAATTCATTTAAGTGTCTCACCTGCACATTCTCACCTTAGCACCTTTGGGGCTCTGGTGGTTTAAGCTCCCACATGGCACCATCTTTTATGACTATGAATACCAGACCATTATTATTTTCCTTCTTTCTGGTCTCTGTGCATTGATCTAGTTAAAATCATCCTTTCATTTAAGGCACAGAAAGACTACAGCTGCTACCTCAAAACATTCCTAAACACATCTAGGAAAGTAGCAAACTGAGAGGCTGAAACAGATATGGTAAGCATCTTTTGCAAGCCACACTGACCTTCCAACATACATTAGAAGGAAATGTGTTGGTAAGTACTGCTGGAATCACCTACATGGGGAGTTTCCTCACCCCACTCTGTTATTGATGGTTCACACAGTCCTTTTATGTAGTGAAACTCTTAACTAGTTTAACCCACAATTGCAGACAATGCCTGAACTTCTAAAGCCTCCTTTGAAATGAAAGAAAATCCTATTTTCTTTACTAAGGAGCAAAGGACCATGTCAGAAAACTACATGGTTCTTTTTGAAAGATTTATGAAGCAATATGAGAGAGTGTGGTATAAAAAGAATACAACTTAATATTTTAAATTCAATCACTTTCATAATAAAATTCGACTTTCCACATTGTAGACAAAATATTGCCATTATCAGTTCAGAGAGGTTTGGATTTTATTTCCAGTTTTGTTTGTGGTTGCTTTTGTTTGTTTTCAGGCTTTTTAAACAAACTGTTTTGTGACTACAATGCAATAGAACAACCCAAATATACCAACACATTAACTCTCTGCCTAAAGCAGATAAATGTACATTTCATTTACATTTCTGTCCTTTGCTCCTTCTGAAAAGCAACAAGATTTTATTTCACAGCAAAGTACATTTTAGAGCTCTTAATCAGTAGATGAATTAGTAGGGGGAAAAAAATTCACCAACTAAATTCAATATGTGAACCTGCAGCAGGAGAGTAGAAGATGCTGCTGGGCAAACAAAAAAAAATACCAATGTTTCTCTTCTACTTACAAGTTAAACACTCAACCAAAAACAACAGAAAGAAGCAGCAAGCCTAAGGAAGTAAGTTCAGCCCTAGGAAGTTTCTAGGTAAGTTTGTCTGCTACAAGCCCCTACAAAGCTTTCCAAATGCCAAGTACATCACCGACCATGAAAGAGACAGCTCTAAAGACCTTGGGACTTCTAAGCCTGAGACTGTCTTAAAAAATGATTCTCACCACAGTCCAGTTTGTAGCATATTTTAAAAAGGAACAGGCAAGGCAGTTACATTAGGTATCAGTTCTGAGAAAAAGCGCCTATTCTAACCCTGCCTTTTTGGCTCTGGCCACACCACATACATGAGCACAGAAAAAGGTGTTTTTAGACTGTTTGGTAATGTATTAAGTTTTCTTTCAGTGATCCAAATAGCCGGCAGATTAGATTATGCTGTTAGCAAAGTAAAGGCTAGACTTTACCCTTGTTTTTTCTATTTAGAAAGTTACAGGTAAGTCTAAGATTTAACAAAAAAAAAAAATCTATAGGATCTTTATCACCTTAATGAAGAGAACTGCTATTTTTCCTTTCTTCCTCCTTCTGTGTCTTTCCAACATCCCCTTCAAATAAGGGTTACTTTCTTATTTCACCAAGCCTTGCTTTGGAATGCATTACATCTGACATAAGACTTTTGCCTTCCACACCTGTAAGCCAATAATTATACCTGCCTTTTATAGTGTGAGGCATCATGAAGACGACAGCACTTTATTTTTCCAAACCCAGGGAAGTAGTTTAATAAATTCTCAACTTCTCCATAATACAAAAAGATAACACCGATTTAGAGATCACAACACAAATGTTGCCACAACCATTCTGAAAATGTCTATCATTCCAGTTCTGCTTGTGTTTAAACTCTGCAGTCTAGTCAGATAGCAAATTTGAGACTGTCTTTCTTAGCTTTATTTGGGTTTGCTCATAATGACTCTACCATCACAACACTTACCAGCACTTCTCACAGTAGAATACCTTCCTGCAATTTATCAAGTATTTCCACTACATAATTAGGAGAACTACACCTGACAACAGTAGCTAAGGGCCATTTGGTTTTCAGTAAACTATTAACTTAAAACCACTTTAGGTAACAATTTATGATTCACCTTGGCAGCAAACTAAGCCAAAGCAGTATGAATGTGTAATCCAGCTTTATTTCAGAGAACAAAGTTACCAGCTAATCTTCAAGACTGAAATACTTCCACTATTCCCCTACTAGCTTAGAAAATATTCTGTTATTCTCATGTGGTTTTGGCCTTTTTTCCCCCCAAACCCTATGCAATAGCTTCCTGCATACTGAAGGAAGAGTATGAACACACAAAGTTTTATTTCCACTCACATATTATACAGGCTTCTGCTTGGACTGTTTGGTAACTTGAACCACACTATGGGTTTCCACCCATCCACCCAAAAACCTTGGCAGTGTCTTTTTCCCCATACATGCCTGCACAGGGTTCAGGTATTACACAGGTTTCTGTTTGGTAAATGGAACCATATTACAGGTTTCCACCCATCCACCAAAACCCTCTTGCCAGCATCTCTTTTTCCCCCATACACACCTGCACAGTACCACGCTGCACTCCTTTGCTGCTAGCAGAGGTAGCTTTAGAATCAACAGTGGGGAGAGACTTACACTGGTCACTCGACGGTAGATCTGCGCAGCATTTTGGCACTCGGAATAAGGATACTCAGACGTGGCCATCTCTAGCATACACATCCCAAAAGCATATACATCAACGGATTCATCATATTTCTCCTCATACATCTCGGGGGCCATGAACTCTGGGGTACCTTAAATTAAAAGAACGATTCAGACTCTAAATGTCTCAAAGCGAGCAGAGGCTGCTGGCGTTACTCACCGCAGAAGGAAGCGGATGGGTAGACCTGTGAGACAAGAGAAAGTGGAGGCAAAAAGAAGAGGGAGGAAATCCTTAGTCACTCTGTTGTACCAACATACTTTGCAAGTCTTCCATTGCAAGGCCTTTATGGAGTAAGAATGGCATGAAAGAACTGATGCAACAAAACTCTCAAAACAGACTGGATCAGGCTGGAGTCAAATGGAGAGAAATCAAGAAGAGGGGAATGCTGCAGACTAGCCATAGGCTCCAAACCAAATACTAAGGAAAGTTAAGACACTTACCTGTTCTCCCTGTAATAAAGGAGGCACATTAAACCTTGTTGCAAAATTTACCCAACTGCCCTCTGCTGCAAAAGAAGTAGCATTGGTAAGAGCCCACAGCTAGTCTCTGACCTGCTGCTCTCCATCTATTTTTTTGAAGTAGAATGGTTCAGGAAAGGCCTTGCAATGAAAAACTCTGTCCTTGCAAACACAAGCCTTCATGAAAAAAAGGATAGAAAGTAATTTTCTGCAAAGGCCACTCACCAGAGCCCTTTTCTTCATATACTTACCTTCCACCTGCAGTATATTTATAGGCCTACTGCAGATACAGGCATTAGTGAGGGACATCCTACAGTCAAAAATACTTAGAAATACAGAGAGATTGAGTTACAGGCATAGAGCGTGAGATTCAACAAGTCCCATTTCAAAAGTGTGCAGAGAATTATTGCCCAGTGAAGCATCACAGCATCCCCTCTGTAAGCAAGAGGGACTGCATGGTATGATTAGGTTTAATTTAAGCCAGAGCTGCAAGTTTGTTTTTTGTAAATTTAAGCAAAGAATTATTTCCTGCAGACACCAGATTCAAGACAGTTTACAGATCACTCCATAGCCACGCCGCTTTTCACAATGCTCAACTAAGAATAGAGAACGTAATTGCAGTCATTTATCCAAAGGCTAATTGATAGCTAGAAAGGAAGTGGCAATTTTCCAATGATAAATTTGAGTAAGATGAGAATGCTTTAAAATATTACATTCTTTTGGACCCTGTATACATTTTTTTTCCCTAATAATACTTTGACCTGGTTAAGAAGCAGGAAATATTTCAGTGACAGCTTGCAAGACAATTTACAGGTTGATCCCATCTAGGAATCTAGTATAGGACTGTTGAGTAATACCGCATTTTAGCAAGCTCTAAATACTGAGAGTGAAAGCAACTTCATTCCCTGTAGTCTATTCACCCAACTATAAAAACAAAGCTGATAAAACCAATTCTCTCAAGAATTTCCAGGACAGACCATACCAGTTTCATCAAATCGATTTCTGAAAAAGGTTATGAGTGTATGCACAAAAGCAGAGCCAGTGTAAGGCAATACTTCCCCAATACATACTCCTAGCTTACACGGATTCACATTCTATAGGCTCCTGGAGTAAGTCATTATACCACAGACTGTCTGTGATATAACAGAGATTCACTTTCTTTGATATACCCTACATTTCTGCTTACTTCAGAAGTGTAAAATTTTATATTAACCCTGGTGACTACACTGAAAAAAATAATTGGCTGTATAAATTGATGCTATACTAAATATCAAAATGTTGTTTGGTCATCAAAATGCCTTTGTACATTTCTTGAAGCAGCACCATATTAAAGCTGAGGTTTACTTGTAGTCAAGAGTGGTTTTATCAACAATGTTGCACTGAACTGTTGGGCAGGGCAATGAATCTCCATTCCAAAATACTTCATGTTAACATACAAATATAAGAAGTATAACCAAAATTTCAACACGTGATCTCATCAAGAACACAGAATGACCTCAGCAGCCAAGAAACAAAGCCTGTGTGTTTTCAGGCTTTGACCATATAACTTTGAAACCACATTTTTGAAGGACAGCTCTTAAAAGTCTCCAGTTCCCAAACAGGAAAAGGCTCATTGGCCTCCAAAACAGGAGAGGCTTACCTATCACACTTTTGGCAAAAGAAGCTCGCTTTAGGGTTGCCAGCCCAAGGTCTCCAATCTTGACAGATCCAGTGGGGCCAGTAATGAAGATGTTGTCGCATTTTAAGTCTCTGTGAATAATGGGAGGAGTGCGGGTGTGTAGAAATTGCAAGCCTTTCAGGATCTGGCGGCACCAGCTTCGCAGCACTTTAATTTTCATCACTTTAAATCTTTTCAGATACCTAATGGAAAAGTAACAGTAGGTTAAACAGGTTCTCCTAACAAGTAGTAGATTATGCCACACCATTGATCTATAGCTAGTAATTTATTTGCATACAAAAATCAACCTATGGCAATCAGGCAGTCAGCCTGGTGAGTTTCAAGACACTTTCCCTGACAAAGCCTTATGGATTACCACAATTCTTTATCTAGTCACTTAAAGGAGGAGGTGTTGCCATTTTATCCTGGAACTGCTTAAGTAGTTACAGATCTTTACTTGATTCAGTATGGCTAAGTAGGAAGATGGGCTGCTAGAGGCAAAATGCTAGTAACAACGAAGCACACCAAGTATTGCAAACTGTGAGAGCTCTGCAGTGCTTACAGTGTAGTTATCAGTATTAGTCCAAACATTCTGGTCAAGGTTTCCAGGTTACATTCTAAATCTGCTTAAAATGTGTTTGTCCAGCAGTCAAACAAAACAGAAATTCTTAGAGATCATTTCCCTAGTGTAGGAGAGGGTTTGATCATCTTAATCTGGTTGGTACTACTCAGTGCTTCAAACTGTGAACAGACATGGACAGGGCAGGAAATCTTTCAAGTTCTGCTGAACAATTGGTATGAACGAGTTCATACATAAAGTCAGTATCTCTTTACAGGCAGAATGTGATCCAACTTTAATTGCTGCTTTTTAAAATCCCACATCACAAGAGCCGGATTTCAGACCAGAAGTGTTTTCCAAAGCTTGTGACCTCAGACTATGACCTTATGCAACACCTTAACTTCAACAGACTGGAGATGTCATAAGGTGACTAATCTATGAAGCATTTTCCAGCTGCATATTCTCACCATCTCTTGTTTGGTAAAACAATCTGAAGTGAATTTGTTGCTTCTGAAAAAAATATGGACAGAAATACATTTAGAGAAGTGAACTAGCCTGCTGCATAAAGCATGAGGTTTATTCTTACTCAGGCAAAATCTCACATAAAGGCCAGTTTCATGCTCTTGCAAGACCAGCAGTGAATTCTGGGACCAGCAGGGAATCACAACTACAATCTTCAAATAAAACCAAGACACGTTCAATTATTCTGTAGTAGTCCTCAATCTCTTCTGCATACCCACTTAACCAGGAGACAGTCATAATGAAGCCTCTTGATACAACACCAAGATAAAATGCAGGATATTAATCCCTTCAATTTCTCCAGTTGAAAAGATGATCTGAAAAATTCTGCTATGAAACCAGATCTGTAAAAGCAATCCGCACCCAGATACAGAAGAAAATCAAGTCTCAAAACAGAATGTAAAGACAGGCAGGGAAAAAGCCAAACCAAGGAAGGAGACAAACTGAGGGAGGTTCTGAATTGCATCAGCTACCACTTGAATTCTTCCTATTGACGCAATCCTCGTTCATCTCTCTCGAGCCTGTTCCAAATATCACATGGTAGGGGCACTTCAGTCCAGCATCTGGTATCTCTAATTACATTCTTCATTTCAAATATGCTAGCCCACTGCCAGCTTCTCCCTAAGGATCTTGGTCCAGCCATCACCCAAGCACCCTGCAGTCATTTTTCCATACCATTGTCGAACTGTGCCACATGTCCCTTAATACAGGAACCATTTTGAAATAGAAGCATATATAGACACAAAGGCTCAAAAAATAAAAATAAGCCTGCTAGCTGGTATGGTTTCCTTTTTTATTCTCCTTCCTAGTATCATAGGATAATTCAGGCTTGAAAAGACATCAGAAGGTTTCTAGTTTAAATTTCTGACGTGATATCAGACCTGGTTACTCTGGGCTGTATCCAGACAGTTTCTAGTATCTCCAAGGACAGAGCCTGCACAGTATCTTGGGACAGCCTGTTCTACTACCACTGATACAGCTGCTTCTTACTTCAGTCTGACTCTTTTCTGTTTCAGGTTATGCCTGTTGTCTCACTTTCTCCCACCATGCACCACTGCAAAGAGCCTGACTTCCTCACATACTTTGGAAGGTTGCTGTCAGGTCTCTCCCAAAGGATCCTCCTCTACAGTATCACCAAGTGCCATTCCCTCAGCCCCTCCTCACAAAGCAGGTACCTTGCTGGCATTTCCACTGCATTTGTTCCTACTTAAATTGGCTCATTCTCATCTGTTTTACAGGGTAGTAGTGAATTCTTAAGACATATATTTCATCTTTGCACAGAATGCAAGCAAAGATGAGAACAAGACTCTCTTACAAGTCAGCTTCAATGAATAGAGAGAAACAGCAGCCAGAGTTTGACTTTGTTTCAAGGTTGTTTTCCTGGTTGTTTGTTTCGGTTTTTTTTTTAAACAGGAAGGTTGCTGACCTATAGCATCATAGTTCATGAAGCTATTGGAAACCCTAAGGTAGCAAAGACAGTTAAAAAGGTATAGCCTACCAGATAACTGTCACTCACTTAAAAGTGGATCAGGAACACAGACTACAATGGCCTTAGACAAAACTAGTGTCTGAGACCTAGGCCAGATGAAGAATTGCTCTCTTCATTAATAGTACAATTAAGACTTAGCTCAACCGAGTTTTCCAATATTTTAATTCCATCATAGCACAGAATATCAGAAAACAGTTTAATTCTTTACAAGAACTAAGTTTTCCACTAGTATCTGGTACGCAGAGCTTCAGGGACTTTTCATGCAAAAATCTGCCCAAACAGTATCTGAAAAGAATGAGTTCACAACATTTTAACTTTATGTATATATTGAATTGTATAAGCTACAAAAAAACAAAACTTTAAGATATTAGCACATTTTCCTTGAGTTCACTTTTTTCCCCACAAGTAACAATAATGTCTATGTCTCAAGTCTCAAAACAAGAAAGGTATCACTTGTATTAAATCATTAAATGCAGGTAATGGAAAAAGTATGGAAGTAATTAATCCTCCGTCATCACCATCATCAAGTGTGCAACAGCATAAATCCCAGAGTATGACAGAGGTACATGAAATACTTGATACATTTCCTACAGTTTACCTGTCAAGTTTCAAGTGAAATGGACAAGGACAAACTAAATCACAATAGAAAAACACAAAGCATCCAGGAAAAATCATCCAGAAGTCCACAGATCAAAATATAGTCAATTAAAGAGATTATTAGGGTTTTTTTCCATGAAACAGAAAGACCTTCTGTACCTTAGAGTACAAAATAGTCCTACAGCCAGCAAATCTAACATATTTCTTCCTACTAACACACTACTTCATAATTGTGCGACCAAATGAGTGAATCCAAATATTAAAATCTGTGAAGAGGAGAAAGGAGTGAAAAGGAGAAGTTACATCTAACACTAAAATTAGATAAATTTCCAGGGACATCTGCACAGAGTTGTAAAACTTCTATTCTATTACTGCTATGAAAACAGCACAGGAAGCAACAGATCCATTATCCTACATGAAACACCTTAACCTCAGAAATTCTTTCCTGAACACACAGCCATAAAGCTGCAGTATCTTTAGCCTCCAGTACTGTTTCAAGAGACAAACACTTCCCCATAATTGCAGTCCAAACTACCAAAGAGCTGTTTTTATCTTTAAGTATGCCCATTTGTGGTTATCAATTCAGATCATAAAACACACAAGACATTCACAGGCTATTTTAACCAAATAGATTGCAAATTGGTTCCAGCTCCTACAGCTGGGTACATTTCAAATTCATAGGCCTCTCTAAGACTTAAACGGGCACTGAATTAAGACAACGACCCACACTCCTTGAATTTGTAATGCTGGTCATTTTCTTTTCGTGTTGACCGGATGCTCCTGAACAACCTCACCGCTCTCCAAGTTTCTACAGTGCAAGACCAAAGTGAGAGATTTCAGTGCAGCTCCCCAGAGGCTCCGCACACCACTAGAGGGCCCTCGCAGCAGCCTGATTTGTTAGCATCTACTTTTAGCTCCGGATTAAAGATAGACCTCGTTTCACTCAGCTACTCCACAGGCTGCAATTGTAGGCATGTCTATACTGACATATTTTTGTTAGGTACTACTTCATAAAGCTTCGACTAAAATAGGTAGTCAGGATTTTGGTGGGTTTTTTTGTTGTTGGTTTTTTTGTGTTGGTTTGGGGTTCAGGGTTTTTTTTGCTGGTTGCTTTCATTGATTTTTGTTTGTTTGTTTTTTGTATTCTTGTTTTGAGGGGTTTTTTTTTTGGCTTTTTTTGTTGGTTGGTTTGGGGGTTTTTGGTTCCTGGGGAGGTTTGTTTGTTCTTGGGTTTTGGCTTTTTGTTTTAATTCTTACATATTATTTGTGCTGTAGTAACACTCAAAACCTCCCCAAAGAGGTGAATTAATTCATATTTTGAACTTTTCAAATCAGCTCATGCTAACAGAAAGCAGCTGAAGAGGAAAACTGAGGAAAACTAAAAAAAAAAAAAAAAAAAAATCAGACAAGTTGAAATAGAGCATTGTTTTTCCTGAGCTCTCAAAACCTGAAAGCCTTCCGCATGTGCTTAATTAACTAGGCCATCAAAAGGGAAATATCTGATGAGCTTGCTAACTTGCAGGATGTTCTGCAGTACCCTGCACTGATACTAAGACTCCTTTCAAAGAAGAATTTCCCTATAGAAGGTTAGGCCTCAGCAAAAAAGCTCTGTTTTTACTCATTTTGAAATGCAATCTATTTCTAGTGCTCTGATTTTGTGCCAGTGGACATTATATGCTTTGGTGTGCCTTAATTTACTTACGTTTTCAACGTTCCAGATGTCATGAGTTCTGTCACAAGAACAATACACTTTTTTCCTTTGACTGTAGACTCCCAGGAATCATAGAATCTGACAATATTGGGATGCTGAAGCCCTTTCAGCATCCCAGCTTCTTCTTTAAACCTTTGTCGCTCCGATTTGGACAGCTTCCGATCCTAAGGAAGAAGAAAAGGTACAACTGAAAGCTTTGCTTTAGTTATTACCCAGAGAAAACAGTAACTTAAAAAACAGTTGGGTACAGTTAGTGAACAAGTAAGAATCAGTAGTCTCAAATGCCATTGGGTTTTCAACTACCCTTAAATACTCTATTTAGAAGACATTACAGGGGTTTTTGTATCATATATATTCTTTCCTTACAATATGATTGTTCTCATAGGTATGAGCTTTGAGCCTGTAGATCATCACCTCTTCCTGTTTCCTTCTCCAAGAAATTTGCCTGACCTGAGGTGCTTGTGGGGCAAGGGAGACACTATGTCCTCAAATATTCAAATGTTAATAATGAGTAGACAAAAAGAGAATCAAAGTATCTCTCATGTTGTATATAATAATATTTAGTTATTCTTACGTTTATAATATCCAGACCACTGGTAACTGATGGGATTAACCCTCTATAAAGGGAGCAGAGAATGAAAGCTCTCTGACAAAGTACTTATAACTGCAGAAGAATGACTGGATCAGAGTTGGATTTTCTTTAAGAGCATGAGATATAAAGCTTATCACGAGGTCAAGAGAACAGTTTCCTCACACCACACAGTATTCTGAGTTTATCAATACACTGCTCACAGCAGTCAGACTGACTGACAGAAACTGGATCCATATGCAGTTTGTATTAAAATACATATATAAATCTGGATATACTCAAAGCTCTGAATTTTAGAATCATTGTTTCTAGCAGTTATTTAGAACAGTGCCTGCTTTGTAAATCTGAGTAATAATTTTAAGTCGCTTCACATTTCCTTTTCAGTTAGCAGGACATAGTGAGAATAAGACATGGATTACTTGCACTGCTCACAGCCTCCTACTGCCTGGAGGGGCAGTATTTCCTCTTTGCTTACAGATAATGTGTTTTCCCAGTATCATTCAGCCATGCTAATATCTAAACCATCCTATATTTGCTAAGATCATAAACTTTTCAGAGGTTCACAGAGTGCTTCCATGCATGGACAAACTTAATTTCCAAGTGACCCTTCCATTTCTGGAAGTGTAGAAGTGTTAGAGGTCAAAGTTCGAAAGCAGGTTTGAAATCACCTCAGGGATCAGCATGTGAGCAGTGCATATGAAGGTCAATCACACACATACTACAACAGTTCTTAGTAAAATGCTACATTTTTCAGCCTGGCATGACCATCGAGGGCATTCAACCCTGAAACTATCCCAGCCTGCAGAAATGAGCACTACTATCCATTCTTACTCCTCCTTAAGCATATTTGCACAGATTTTGCCTTAAGGTGTTTTCAGCAACACTCTATAAACACTTAAAGATTTGTGTCTGTTTAAAGCGTTCCATTTGAACCACCCTTCCTTTCATTACAATAAGGCAGCACAAGTTCTGTTCAAAACCAGTTAATGTTGACTGCTACAATTAGTTGTGATACACAAAAGCAGTGAACAGCCAGCAGTAGGTCAATCAGTCACACCATACACACCACTAAGACGCAAAGTGTCAAGCAATACCAAATCCCAGTAAAATAAAGCAGTCTTCTCAGCCTCTCCACTTGATCCCTATAATCCGTATTTTCAGGCTAGTGTAGCTGTAAATCCAATCATTACATATTGTAGTTATAAAGATAGCTGTTGCAGGCTTGCTTTTATATCACTTTTCTATTTACTTCTGTAATATCAACAACTGCATTCATTTTTGTCCGAACCCTAGATTTTAGATATACAGATTTAGTTGCCTTTATTTCGTGCGTTCTAACAAGTCATTTATCATGACCACTACTAACCAGTTTTAGACTACACTTGGCATTAAGTTCTCATCTTAATCTGTATAAACCTAATCTACTTTAAGGGCCTTATTCAGTTTTCCCTACCACTGTACTCCAAGTTTCTATTTGGAGCTAACAACTGCTAATTAATCACTCTTCTCAATGAACAGTCTTCTAACAGGCAGGCATATTTTGACTTGTTTCTCTTTCAGGCCATATAAATGGTGGCAACATGATCCTGTAAATAGATGCGTGATGTTTAAAACAAACACTCAGTGCTAGCACTAAAAAAACCAAACCAACACATACACTAAGAAAAAACCCAAGGTATACCATAGCCAACCCAAATAAAATAAACAAAACAAACAAAAACTACAAAAAACACCAGGAGAATGGCAGCATACTAAAGTAATTCAACATTTCTTTTCAAGTCATAGTGCCCTAATGATCTGGAACAAGCTTGGATGCAGACACAGCCAACAGACTTCACCCAGGGAAGACAGCTATGTTTTTGCAACCAAGGAAACATCACACCCATCGGCAGCACAGTGCAGCAAAAGCGAACATTAAACAGAGCTGTAAGAAAAAGAGAGAAGCCACTTGGTTTCATAAGGCCAGCAATGCATACTGCCCTCATTTCCTTGGATACACAACCTATGTGCTCATCTGTAAGAGTTTTTGGTATCTTTCCCTAAGGAAATGCCAATGGGAAGAGACATAAAATGGTGAATATACTTTTCTTAAAAGCATATGCCACCACCTGGCATTCCAGAAAATACTAGATTTCATGTACAATTATACCAACAAAACTAATCTATATACACAGAACTTCCAAACATATTGGACAGCAAGATCTGCCAAACCACACAGAGATGGACTAGAACAAAGCTCATGCTAAATATTACATTTTAGAACCTTTTGAAACTGTTAGCATTGGCAAATACCACAGAAGCACACAATGTTATAGGTTGGTAGGGATCATCAGAGACCATCCAGTCCAACCCCATTGCCAAAAGCAGGATCACCCAGGGTAGTCCACACAAGAACATATCCAGGTGAGCTTTCAAAGTCTCCAGAGGTGATTCCACAACCCCCCTGGGCAGCATGACAACTTTGTGCTTTCTGGTACGAAGAAACAAATCAGGTAGCTACAGCTACTAAAATATTGAGATGAGCAAGGAAAAAAAGAGAGTGCACCAAATGGATTTTGGGAGCCTGAGAAGTGGTGCCACCTGCCATATTAAGTATGAACACCTATAGAAAGGCAGAATAAAAACACCTTATGATATCCAGAGGGCCCTTTCAACCTCTATGAAATCCACGAAGCTACTGTGCAGCACAGCTGTTCAAAGCCATCATCACTTAATGAGAATTTAAAAGGGCATTTTTCAAGGATATGGGAATGGGACAGCTTCCACAATCCTCAGCTATAAGTGATACTCCAAGAGACTAAAAAGCCCAGATGTGTCCTTCCAATAAGGTCTTTGAGTAGGAGTCTGCAGGAAAGGAAGACCCCCAGTTCTACCTCAAACAAGTAGCAAAATGTTGTGGTGTTGCATATAAGTGCACATCATTTGAGTACATTATTTCGAGGGTGAATTAAGCAGAGTAGTCCCCTGCAGCCTTTTTCCTGTAACTCACGGTCTAAATAGCATCATTTCACTACATATTTGCTGGTTTCACCTGGAAGCAAAAAACAGAGGTTTTGCAACTTTACATTCCATTATCATGGAGTGTAAGATTTGGTTAAGCATATTTAATGATTTGATTTTTTTTTTTTTTTTTAAATCAGATAGACAGTAACTAAATCAAACGGCAAGATGTAAGAGAATCTTTTCCATAAGCCTGGGAAACTTGGGAGAAATCTTACAAAGAAATCACCACTTCAAGAATAGTTAATTACATATGGCTTCATATCCTAGCCTTCAAAGACCAATTTGTTTCAGAATTCCTACTAATCAAATTAAGAAATGGACAGCCTTTCTCCTTCCTTCATTATGGGAAAAGCTGAGGAAGCAAGCACAGGCAGACAAGACAGAGTCCAGGAGTCAGCAATACACCTTCTTGTATACTGGTTAGTGCACAGCAAGCACAGACAGCCCACAAATTGAAAAATACACAGAGCTGTCAAATTGTAGGAGGCCTTGTTCCTTAAAGTGGATTTAACTTTCCTATAAAATGGCCAGCACTGTTCTTCCCAAACTGACAGCTTTCCCAAAGGACTTAAAGTGTCACAGCCCAATCACTGGACTGCCCTTCGAACAAACCGAAACAGATGCAGCAAGCCCACTCCATTCATTTCATTCATTCCTTTCCACCTACATTAAATTGTTTTGACAAGCCAGGACAAACAGCAAGGCTTCCCAGCACGTGACCCAGGGTTTTGCAGTGCCAGGAGCCTGAACGGAGACAAGCGGCAAGTGAAACAATTGTTCGGCTCAGAACGATTCAATAAGCTTTTCTTGGCTGTTTCCATTTATCCATGTACTTCCTCTCAGATTACTTTTGGTCAGGAAAAAAAAAAAAAAAAAAATCAGAGGTGTTTACATTATTCCATGTAAAACACAGACCTTGGTCATTCAGGATAAACCAGGTACAGGTTTACTCTTTCGTTACGTGTGCTTAATTTACAGCAGCATGAACTACATTCACAACTGTTACTACCCCTTTCTATCCTTGGATTTTTTTACATTTATGTAAGGCAGCTAAGTACAAGCCCAAAGCCACCCCTCACCCCCAGTATTAGTTATTGTACCAAGCCACAACAAAGCAAGCTCATCAAGAAAACAAGGTCTATACTCCTTTGGCAATTATTTTGAGCCAAGGTTTAATGTCTATTCAGAAAATACATTTCTGATACCTAAACTAATCTTACATTTCAGTTGGGTTGCTTACATAGTCACCAAGTCTATGGAATCATTTCTCATACATTTTCCTTTCTAACTTTCCACAGTACATCTGAAGTCACACACCTGCAGAGCACATCACGCTACCACAAAACATGACTCAGACACCTGAAGGAGACACCTGAGCAAGGCATCATATCCTCCTCAGGCCAGTGAGCTTCATTCAGACCAAGATCAACTAAGGGTTTCACCTCCACTGTCCATTTTTACTAGCTGACACCAAATGGTCTAAGCTAGGTTCTAGAACAATTCAGCTAGCATAAAATAGACACATCTATACAGAAGAGGCACACCACACTCCACTCAAATACATGCTACAGGATACCAGGCCAAGTGGGTAACAAGAGAAATACTCCACACAGGAGGAACTAGGTCTAACTCATGTTACATGTCCCCAAAGGTAATTTTCTCTTTCTTAATATCAAGTACGATAACATCACCAAAGTGCCAGGCAATCTATACACAACAGAACAAACCTGATTCAGAAAACTTGACAGCTTTCTGCATGTACTACCATTAGATCCAGAAACTCTGCATAGTTATATTGCAGGGAAAGTTGGCAAGGTTAGGTTGGTTTGCTGCAGGTTTTGTTTGTTTGGAGAAGGGGGAGGCAGAGAGGCATTGACAGTGTTTTGGGTTTTTTCCTTCCAACTATACTGGCCCAACAATATGTAGCTCTTATCCAAAGAGATGTACTAGAGATACCACTTGAAAAGTTAGTAGTAATAAACTGTCAAGTGGTGTGATCTGAAAATGCACAGCCATGACAGACTTCAAAGTGTTGTTCAATTATAGTCAGTCTGAATCAAAACCAAGGTAAATTATCTGTGATGAGACTACAGCAAGCAGCATTTTATCAGGCTCTCCCAAAGTCTGAAAATTTGAGAGGAAGACACTGCTGCTACCAGCCTATTATTCAGATGAAGAAGTAGTATACAGAAGAGACAAATGTTCTTCTGTGTGCATTTCTGCAGCATATGAGAAAGGCTTTGCAAGCCTTTTAGGCAAGGTTAATGAGGGGTCATCAGAGGAGAAGCTAGCAAGACTGTTTTCTGATATTCAGCACTGTTAATGGAAGGGAGGCTTTGTGGGCTGCAGTGTTCTCATCCTGAAAAAATCTAGCAGTTAGAGAAAAGGGCACAGCGACCACTGAGCCAGATTAACAAAATATCAACAAAGAATCCACTGATTTTTAAAATCATCCTGCATTACTCAGTTGGTACCCAGAAATGGAAGTCTCTGCATGTAACTGCATGTACTTTTGTGTCAACACAAACCATTTCAGGGTTTTCCACTAGGCGGAGAGAAAAAAAAGCAGAAGGAGGCTCAAAATGCACCCCTGTGCAGTAGCTGACATGGAAATTGAACAAGCAGTGCCACAGATACTTCCACCAATAAACCTTTCTGCAAGCCACTAAACACAAACTGTTAAACAGAGCTGAAGAGCTGCTGTTATGAAAGCACGCATCCCAGCTAAACAACTCTAGTTCCTTCCGTTGCTTCTCATTAAGGCTTGTTCTCTAGACTCTTCACCAGCTTCCTGACTCTTGTTTGCATGTGCTCCAGAACCTCAGTATCTTTCTTGTAGTAAAGGCTCCAAAACTTTGCGCCTCTCCTCCTTATCTTAGTTTGAAGACAGAAGACAAAGTTCCTGAGGACAGGTAGAGAAGTGAAGGACAATTCTCATTTAACACTTATTAACTAAAAGTACAATTTCACATTACTGCTTGGCAAGTCTCCACAGGAATAACCAATTTTATATAAGTTACAGACAAACTTGCTGGAATAAGCAAATCATCTTGAGAAAGATAACAGTAAAGTCTAAGAGGTACATGTAACACAATGGAAAAGATCAGGCTTAAATCTGTTAAAAGTTTTAAAGTTCCTGAATAAGGGTAAATACTTCTTTGTAGGCTTCTTACACTACACAAGACATTAAAAATGCTTTAAGTTTCAAGAAACCACACAAGCAGGTACCCTAAGTGAAACATTGAGGTATTATTAATTGTCCAGTTTCCTGCTGAAAAGGACCTATCTGTATGTGCTCTTCTGTACTTTCATTTCTGGCATTTTACTGCACCACAATAGTAGCACAGCACAAAATTCACTAGAGGATGAGGTAGCTCTCTTAAGACACCAAAATGTACAATTGGTCCTTGTCCTTTCTCTTGACACTGACACAGGCAAGTGATGCTGTACGTTTGTTGCTGCTGTAATGAGATAAATTGCATTAATCTTGACAGATGATGCTGAGGTAAACTGATGGCTGGAAGAAGAGGAGGGAAATGAAACCCTCAGTGATCGGACAGAAGGGGAACAGACAGAAGCCTTTATCAGTCAGGGATTAGTCTTTAGAAGTCAATCATACATATCCCAAAAGAAGCAACACTTGAGTAAGCTTCAGACACTAAGAGATACAGCTTAGCCTTATCATGGAAGAAGAGGTATCTGCAGCTAAAGCCTGTGTGTGTGACAGGTACTAGCATGGCTTCCAATTTGTTCCTGCAACTGTGTATCAGTTTTGACAAAGCTATGACTCATCAACATGGGGGAAGGGGAGACAATGACGACATTCCTCTGATGTGGTCACTTCCTACTTTTACATATGCAGTAGCACCTGCACCAGCAACAGCAGTAGCAGCACCTAAGACAGCGGGTGGCAGCAATGGCAAAGACTTAACCTATGCTTGAAGAGACATCTTCACCAAATCTCACAGTGACAGAAAAGGCATCAGAACTGAAGTTTGTGTTTGCTTGCACCAAGTTATGGCACCATTAAACACAAGTGGCCTATAACTAGTCACAATTATATGGGCCTTTCGAGTCTTCAGCTAGAAAAGAGACTTGGCTAAAACCTTGAGTTTCCAGGATCCCAGAACTCCTAAGAATATTCAGAACAAGTCTACTGCTAATGCTGTTGCTACAGGAAGCAGGCAGTAAGAATTAACTAGAACAAGCAAAAATTCAAAAGATGCTTTAAATAAGTTAGGAACACTACATCAAAGATGAGCTCACTAACTTGGTGAGATACAAAGCCAAGATGCTTCATTTCCTCACACTGAACAAGCATCAGAAGTGGGATCAGAAGTGCAAGGAGTGTGCAAATACCAAAATAAACTGTAAACACACAAGTAGAGAAACACTTTTGCTTCTCTGTAGGACAAGAGTAGGTCAGAATGTCTCCCCTTTATGTAAGGTCACACAATACCTTGAAAGTATGACTCCAAATAATAAGTTTGTTACAGCAAGACTGTGAGAAAATCTATTTTCGGCCATGCCAAAAATGTCAACTTTGCTATGTCACAGCACTGCAATTCCACGTGCAGTATTGGCTTATGCCCAGTGCTCACCAGAGACAGATGCAAGCATGCTTCTTAGAGGCTGAGGCAGACAGACATACCTCAAGCCCCTCTTGAAAGTACGATGACAGGGAAGAGAACCTGTACAACTCCAAAAGGACTAGAATGATCTTGTCTGGATCAGAGACCTACGAAGAATTCAGTCAGTGTAGATGTTTAGGCCTCCACTTCAAATTTAGGAAGCATGAATATGACACACCCAGCAGTAGAGCACTTTGCTTTTCCCAGGAAAATTAAACACCACCTGTGAGTTTCGATTGGATTACTAACTTGTTTTCTAGATCTGGCGTGTGTGTGAACATACCCATTAACCCATGTCTGTGCTACTCCTCACTCACATCAGCACAAACATTCACAGACCAAGTAGGCCAAACCAAAGTACTGAACCAAATTCTGCTTCCACAGCAAACAATGACTAAGGCTAGTCAGTGCATTGCCTGATCCCACGGCTTCCTTTGGGAAGTCAGCATGCTTCAGCCATGAAAACCATACAGCAGCTTCAGAGTAAATGAAGCTTGTTTTTCCCTTTATTCTTCAAGCAATTTTTAGAAAAAAAAAAATTGAAAACAGTATATATAAAGTCTATTGTTTAGACATGACCTCCTCTGAAATCAGGTCCTCAGAAATCTTGTCAAAGAATGGCAAGTAACTGTTTCAGCTTCAGCCGCTTCTAATCTAGGGTTGCCCTGGGCAGCAGTTGTATTTCCTTACACAGAAGCCTCCAAAAAACGATGGCTAAAACTTTTATTCAATTTATTCATCCTAAGAGGCTAAACAGTAATCAAGTGACAGTAATTTAGATGCTGGTCTATATTAAAAGAAAAAAAAAAGCAGCACACCACAGAACTAGAACAGAGTGCTCATCCATTTATTTTTACTTCTAAATTGCTATCTGGCCCATGGAAGATAAATAGGTAAGTTTGCTGTTTGATATAGCCTCACAATAAGGCTTATGTTTATTATATACAGCTTATTACAAAATTGAAGTGTTAGTTGAACTGAATTCTTGATGAGCTACTAAGCAACTGGACTATCTTGTCGCTTGGCTCAAATGCCTCATTAAAAGTTTTGATGCTCACGTCAGTTCCTATTTCACACCAAACTGACTCTTTCATCAGTGAAAGAAGGTACATCCAATCATCTCAGCTGAATTTTACCATAGAAATACAGTTCTCCATCCAAGACATAACAATACTGTGAGAAAAAAAATACCTAACAACTCCTCCATAAGCTATTCAGGTTATTTTGCAGATTTAGTAACTCAATACATCTAAACAACAACTGTTCCACGTATTTCTGTGACTGTAAGAGTCCTGTTATGACTAAGTATATGTCTAAGACATTAGAATGAACCCTTGAATGGTTCTGATAAAGGCAAATCCATTTAAAGAATCAAAAATACATTAAATTCTTCATCCTGTATATTTCACAAGGCTGTGGATGAAAAGGAAGAGTTACCTACAGCCACTTCTCAGTATGCTGAAAGTCTGCATTAATATGCTCATCAGAAACCACACATAACCATCAAGATGACTTCAAATATTTATTAAGAACAAAGTAGGAAGTACACAGGAACTAGCAATGTTCCTGTGCCTCTGACTAGTTCTCTCAAAAAAATGTCAGCACGAAACCTAGAGGCAATGAACTTAAATTGTCCACACAAGTATTTAAGAGCAGTCCCTGTTAAGCCTGCCCCCTGCACTCTAATTGCAAAACGAACTCGTATCTGCCTGCAGTACACTTTAGCTTCAAGCTGACGCACTACGTTGGTGCATACATTGCATGTGCAGTCTGATGACAGCAGAAGAGCTAGTCGGCTCAGCTTTGCTTCTTCTGCAAACACTTCCAAAAAGAGTACTTCACAAAACTGTGGATTACTACCAGTTATGACAGGATGACTTATGCAGTGTAGGCCAAGTACTGGCAAGCAATGGAAAATCCTGACAATAATCACTTGAGAAGTCCATGCCAGACATCTCTCAGAAATAAGCTTCTCATTCATTGATCCGTCATGAATTCATCATAAATCTCAAAAATTGCTGTCAGGCATTCTGCATGTTGTTCCAAGGCAGACATAAAAAAAAAAAAAGAGATCTTGTGGACAGAAAGAGCCATGAGGATGACTGGAAGACTTAAGCATCTCCTCTAGGAAGAGAGACAGAAACCTGGGGCTGTTTAGTCTGAAGAAGGCTGAGAGAAGATCTCATCAATGTATACAAATGTCTGGGGGGTGGGGGCCAAGGGGAGGGGGCCAAGCTCTTTTTGGTGGCGCACAGCAATAGTATCCATTGTTCCCTGTTCTAACTAGAACTTAGAAAGTGTCACCTCCACATGAGAAGAAACATCCTTACAGTGAGGGTGACAGAGCCCTGCAGCAGGCTTGCCAGAGAGGTTGTGGAGTCTCCTTCTCTGGAGACTTTCCAAACTCACCTAGATGCATTCCTGTCTGAACTACCCTAGGTGATCCTGCCTCAGCAGGGAGGTTGAACTCAATCTCTGGAGGTCCCTTCCAACCTCTAAAGTTCTGTGAATCTGTCAAAGCAGAAACTGCAGGTTTTGTGGGGTGACATAAGTTTCCATTATAGGTGAGGTCTCAGAAATATCTTGCATAAATATTCTATTAGCACTAGTATTTCACAAATGAAGATTCAAAGCACTCCACCAATGTGTTTTAATTTTTGTTAATCCTTGCTGCATCAATGATTCAGTCTCCCTGTGATCTATCAGAATGCCCATCTTCATCTCAGGCTTCCCATAAGAGGAAGCTGTAATAATTTAACCATGCTTACTTGGCAGGTTGACTTAGAAAACTATGTTTGGATATCATTTGCAGGTTTGCTGCAGACTTTCATATCAATACCATATATGCAAGGGAGTTTTGTTTACAACTCACTGTGGACATCTATCTTGGCAAATCCAGTGCAAGAGCTACACCTAAGACACCACTCAAAGTGAAAAATATTTCAGATTATCAAATGTATCACTAACATGTAAAATTAAAATTATGTACATGAACTTTCACAGTGCAAGGAAATAGAACATAGCTGAGTCAGGAGAAAGAAAACACTCAAATATTTAACAGTGGGGAAGTGGTAGGATGAACAATTAATACTGGCATGGTAAAGCATATTCTGTATCCAGAAACATAATTGGCTTTACAGTTCAACCCTGAAAAATGTTACTGAAGTACTGTCTTTATAGAAACTGGGGAGAGGAAAACCAACCTACCACCAAAGAAAAACAACCAACAATCACACAAACCAAACACCACAAAACCCCCTAGAAGTTGGGGGTGAGGAAAATCTAAGTGTTGGACTGATCTCTAAGAAAAGTCTTTGACAACTACAATTTAGTGGTGCAAAACAGCTGAAGTATTATCAACAATCATCTCCAAGGTGATTCAAAGCAGACAGCTAGGGAAAAGTGCTAGAAGTTTCAGATGACCATTCACGACGTCTTTCCTGGAATTTGGGGACTGCACAGGATATTACTGCTATTGGCAAGGCTACTCTGTATTAAACAAGATTTCCCCCTCCCCTCCACCAGACTACTGCTGGAAATATCTTGCACTGCCAGAAGACCTAGAAGACCTCAGATATTCACCATAACCTATCTATGAATCAGCTGCTTGAACTGGTACAGCTTATCCAAAACATTTGTTTCTCATTACATTGTATTTGACTCACATACTGTCTGTCCTTCGTCTTGTGCCACTTTATTTCAATTGTTTGAACAGGAATACTGAAGGAATTTCTTGAAGACAAGCAGTAACCCCTGAGGATGTCATGGTCCAAAGGGCCTGCCTTAAATGGGTCATCACAACCTGGAAACAGGATTCCTTGTTATCCATTTACCTCCTACTTTGTCACAATGAGGAATTCTACCTGCAATTCAAAATTTAATCTAGTTGGGAACTAAAGGGCATCACCCCAAAAATGAAGTTAAAGACTGAAATATGCTTTTCATGCAGGAAAACAGCTGATGGTTGATATTCTGTGCATCACACAGCAGAATTATTTATTATTAATCACGCTCAACATCAAAAACTTTTCCCTAGCACCACAGCTCCATCTGAACACAAAAAGCCACACAAGCTGGAATTGAAAGGCAAGATGATTGTCAGAAGATCTGCACAAATACACTGGTTCTGCATCCCTTGCTTCAGTGGCAACGCTACCGTTCTGTGGAATTAAGTCATTAACTCAATTTGAGACATTCCATAATTCTCCTTCAATTTCTTCTTGCCTTACTACAGAACCCCAAACAACATCCCAGTAAAACAATTAAGTAAGCTAAAGACAGTATCATAAGTAAAAGATACTGACACTTGACTTTACTCTTGAATCCACCAGTCAATAGTTTAAACAGGCACACATGCTCTTGCTAGAAAAATTACTCAATTATCTTTCTCCACTCTTGAAACAACTGAACCTATACAAGCCTTTTTTTCCACAGGCAGACACAAGATCCAGATAAGTCTCTGGAGCGGTATCTAATAGAGCAGCCATAGTCATTTTTCAGAACATGAGCCTTCTGACCAGGCAATGGATGCAAGCAGAAGCAGGAAGACATCCATATAAACAGTCTGGAAACACCTATCAACAAGTTCGTTTACCCAGCCTTTTTCTACTCCCAC
The DNA here is from genome assembly GCA_013399055.1 of Ramphastos sulfuratus. NCBI lineage: Eukaryota > Metazoa > Chordata > Aves > Piciformes > Ramphastidae > Ramphastos > Ramphastos sulfuratus. The sequence goes on along the minus strand of WBNM01038913.1, from coordinate 46,552 downwards.
ATCTTCTATTAACTCAGACAATTCAAGTGCCATAGCAAACATTCTGGTCACAATTCTAATGTTTCACTGCTCAGTATCTAGAGATCTTATTGAAAACCTCACCAATTCCCCTGAAGAGTTTCAGGCAGCTTTGGATTTTTTTCTCCTTTACACTAAGAATGATTCTTCCACAGGACAGCTACAATCCAAGTAGAGACCTCAGTACTTTTAATGGACAGCTGTGTGACACAGTCTCTTGGGAGTTCCATTCTAAGACCTAAGGGATGCTAATGGATCAAAACGTGGAAGTGTCATTACAAAGTTCTAAATCCTCAAAACCTAAGAAAAATCTTGGAACGTTTTTCCTCACTACCACCACAAGTTTTGTACTTAGAACTTCAGGTTTCTCAGTTTGGGCCACAACACTGAAGTAGTACAAAAGAAGCAGAAAGGGAAGAAAAATAATTTATCCACTTCTCATTCTCTACTTTTTCATCAGAAGTGCTGCTACAGGGTTTGAAAATAGTGAAAAAATGCTTCAGTAGCCAGTAATATTATTAGAATACAGAGTAGCAAGTTTTGAAACTCAGAATTTATGAATAACTGCACCAGCACCAATGCTTAACAGCCTACAATTATGAAAGGGGGACAAGTCAAACAGGTTGTCTAATAAGCAGGAGCTGGATAGATAATCTGAGCTGCAGTCCTATCTTCAAAGCTATTAGTAGGCTAAAAAAAAAAAAAAGACTTCTTCAGAGAGAGTTGCAACATATCTGTCCATCGGAAACTGACAATCCCCTTGCAATTTCACTTTGCAAGTAATAAAATCCAGACTGCATAGCAAACAAAGAACTGCAGTTTTCCCCCACCACGCCACTTGCTCTTGCCCTAAGCTACAGAGGCTGCTAGGTTTTTGATGCTATTTTAATCTCTTCTATGCTTCCAATACATGCTGAGCCCCACAGAAACTTTCTTGTAACTTCCAATTCCAGAGTATACTTTCTCAGACAGACCTAGCCTGTACTTAATCACCTTCAAGTGACTAAGGTTCAACATAGCCAACTTGTTTGGCTCTACATCTGCAGAGCAAATGCTTAATACAAATTGGAGATAGTCTGAGCACATTCAACATACTAAATTGCTGACTCAGTCCAAAGGACTCCATTTCAGAATTAGTCACACATACAAGGCTAACTGAAATTTGTGCCACTATGAACTCTTCTTATCTCAACTGATTTCGGTGTGCTTGCACCTAAATAAGGACTTCACAAGAGATCTACTGGCAGTGATCAGCTTTGTAGAAATAGGACACTTCTCTGCAAAACTTATGCTCTTTCCAACGACAGACAATAGGATGGTGAAATTTTAAGACCACAGAAGAGATTATAGCTACGACTATTCAAATTTCATTTTTTAAAATGAAGAAAACAATTTCCAGGTAATCCTATAACTTTTCCTAATATAAGCTCCTGACAGTCCTTCCTTCCAAAGCACTTTAAAGTTTCCACTTCCCCAGAGGGGCAAACAATATTAAACATAGCACAGACCTGGCTCTGATAAAAAAAGAATTTCCATACAATGTAACAAACACTAGAATAAAACTAAATGCAGTCAAGAACCACTCTGATTATAGCTATGTTTAGAATGTTCAGATTTTTTTGCACTTGCTTTATTTACATATATTTATTTGGACTTTTATTTCGCCCCTCCCTCTGCACACAATCCCCTCTGATGTGATTATCATCATTAAAAAGCAAACAAACTATCCCACAAACATTTCTAACACTGTAGTATATATAGCAACGGTGCTTGCTAGTGGCCCTATTTCATTTAAATATTACACAGCAAGTCTAGTTTGATGTGAAAAATCCAAACTAAACATACAAAAGCCTGTATTTTAAAATATATTAAAGAGAAAAGGATAAAGATAATTGCAAATCCAGTGAAAATAAATATAGCTCATTCTATCCGTATCAGCATTCCCTCAAGTCCTGTGGGAAAGCAGACAGATTTTGACACGGGTATTTGTTTTACAAGGTACATTTAAATTCTGCAAATTGATAACCAAAGGTATTTGAGCAGCGTTTTCAGAGATATTTGCATCCCACTAACTACAACACACCTGTACCAAATCTAGTTTTCCATTATCTGAACATTGAGGTTAATAGCTGCAAGCCTGCTGCCTCTGCAAAAATAAAGGCTGCTATTCCACAGAAGATTTTCTACTAGAAGATCTTAATTCTTCTTCCTTCAGAGAAGTTTACATCCTAATGGAGCAAGCCATTTCTGAGGATACTAAACCAGCTTAATCAGCTGCAACACAAACAAGGGCAATTATGTTGTACATCTTCTGTCTAGCATTTCCCATCCTGAAGGTTTGACTTGCACAGGCTGTACATATATCATACATTTGTTAAACCATAAAGCAAACAGGCACTGTAAGCTGAACAAATTGCTTCATACAGCATCATATGGATGACAACACAGACTACTGGCAGCCTAGATTATGGAGCAAGTATTTAGATTTTAGAAAAGACAGTTTCCAAGTAAGCCTAATCTAGGAAGTGACACTTATTTTTACACTTTATTATCTAAAAAACTATTTACCTGGAAATACCTGCTCAGTGTGAAGACTGCCTACCTGTCTCAACACTGCATTTAGGTCCCTCTTTCACAGTGTTGAAGTACAAAAGTTTAAGGGATCAACAGATGCAACAAAGCATGTGCTCTTCTCTGCAGCATCTGTACCACCCTGGCTGAAGCTTCTTAAACAATTAGGCTTGAGACAGACACTTGGCTTGGAAACTTACAGCCTGGGTGATTAAGGTACACACCAGCTGGGAAACAAAGTGGGATCTTATGACAGGATTCCAATTTAATTGGTGCTACCTAGTGCATTAGTCCTATGTCTCCTGGCAAAGAATTTAAAAGCAGACAATTACTATGTAAATATAGAGCATTACCAAAGACACCTTGCAAAATTACAGACCATTAGAGATCCCAACTCAAGGAACATACCTACTTATGATATAGAGCTGACCTCTTAAATCTGCTTAATTGACATGACTCTGCAATCCAAAAAGTAACTGAGTTTAGTAAGTAGCCAACACTGGATGAGTAAACTGCATTCACATTGTCAAGAGAAAACAACTGACTAACACTCATGTCAAGCCCAAGCATCATTTGCACTGCACTAAATTACAGTTAGAGAATCCAATGCGTTGCATCCCAGAGTCCTGAGGGAACTGAGTGCTGTAGTTGCCAAGCCAGTCTCCACAGCATTTTAAAACTCACAACAGTCAGGTGCAGTCCCTGGGGACTGGAAGAAGGGAAATACTGCACCCATTTTTGAAAGGGGTAGAAAAGAGGACCCTGCAAGTTACCAACCTGTCAGCCTCATCTCTCTGCCTGGGAAGATGATGGATGTCATCCTCCTAGAAGCTATACAGGAACACCTCCCTGTGCTCTGTGTGATTGGAGACAGCCAGCACAGCTTCACCAAGGGCACATCCTGCCTCACCAACCTAGTGGCTTTCTACAATGGGATGACTGCATCAGTGGACAAAGGGGAGACCAACAGATGTCATCTACCTGGACTTCTGTAAAGCCTTTTCCACACTCCCCCCACAAGATCCTTCTCTCTGAAGAGATGGATTTGCTGGATGGAGCATTCAGTGGTTGATTGATTGCATCCAAAGGGTAGATTTAGGTTGGACATCAAGAGAAAGTTCTTTACAATGACAGCAGCAAAATACTAGAACAGGTTGCCCAAAGAGGCAGTGGAGGCTCCATCCCTGGAGACATTTAAGGCCAAACTTGACAGGGCCCTGAGCAACCTATCTAGTTAAAGATGTTCCTGCTCGCTGCAGGGGGGCTGTACAAGATGACCTTCGAGGGTCCCTTCCAACCTAAACGCATTCTGTGATTCTGTGTGTTATAATATAGTCCAGAACTGTGGAATCTGTTGTCTAAGGCAGACTCTTTCATTGCAATTACAAGTCCAGGTTAAAACAAAAAGATCATTAAACAAAATTTATTTCAGGAGGATCTCCAGTGCCAAGGTTTGAGCTCATCTGGAAAAAGATACATATTGTCCCTTAGATTAAGGTCAGCAGTTCCACAAAAGGAACTCGGCCCATCGCAAATGTGAAAGACACACATGCTGACTTCCTTGCTTCCAGAAGAAGCAAAATAGGTACCAACCTGCCAATTATACCAGCTAATGACTGCAGAAATTCAGATACAGATTAAAATTAATTTTAGGCACTGTCACCAAGTCTTGCACCAAACATTCAAATACTAAATCATGGTAGGTTTTCTGCCAGCAATGCCCAGAAGAGCTGCAAAAGCAAGCAAAGTATTTCTTCACATTGCTTCACACAAAGAACTCCCCAAAACAATATCCTCTACGCAACTTCATCTCATTGCTACTATAATGCTTGAATTTTCAGTGTACTGTTCTAATGCTTTTCAAATACAGTTACTGAAATGAGCTAACACTGACTACTTCTCCATTTGCAGAATAATCACAGAACACTATTAACGTTCTACAAGTTCCATTTAAGGAGAAGAAAAAACAGCAAGACAGCAAACTACCCATTACACATGATCTCCTTGGCTCTCAGGATTGAAGAAAAGCACACCTGATATCCACAGCATGTAAGGTACAATAACCTAATATTGCTCCACATCAATAACTATGGAAAGTAGCTGCAGTGCCACTCAAGTCTACTGGTAAGCTTTCTCCTGTACTTTGGTTCTCCCTGAATCACTTCTCTCAGGGAACGTGGCACAATTGGCATGGAGTAACCTGTTAGGTCTCAGGTACTAATGATACTGTAGCTTATACAGCACCATTAGTGCTAGTCAAATGTTGAATTAAAAACTTAGCCACAAAAGAGGTGAAGCCAAGACTCTTCATCCAATCAAACTTCTTTTCCTCAGACTCTAGAGCAGAAATCATGACAGAACACCGACAAAAAGTATTTCAATAGAAACAGTAACCAAAAAAACCCACACACAAAAACCCCAATAAACAAACCCAACACAAACCTCCCCCTGTGCTATTATTTGGTGTCTCCAACTTACACCATCACCCACAGTCCTATTAGATACTCCAGGATAACATGGGCATGTGGCTAAATACAAATAGCTTCTGCACTTCCACCATTCAAGAACAACTAAAACTCAAATGCAATAGTCACAAATACTTCCAAACCCATGAAACTAAACAGATGAACAGGTGAATTAATTAATCTGTTTCCCCAATAAGACAGTCAGCCCCTCAGTTTTGATGACTATTTCCAAAGATATGATGAAGTGCACAGCACCATGACCCTTGATCTCTGCTTGACCAAAGTCATCAGTCAACATTCAAGATTTTTTGTTATCCTACCATGTCCAACAGACTGTTCGAAAGCCACAGGAGACAGCGAGGTTATTAGCTATATCTGCTATCTCCATGAGCACACACTGACGACTCCCAGACCCTCAAACTGCAAACCTGACACTCAACTATAAAACGGCCACGAGGTTCCACTTACTAATGCTTTGACACCAAAGCAAGATATCCCACTCCGATGCGTGGCTGAAAATAAAAACAAGCACAAATGTTTATCAGAACATGATCTCTCTGACAACTTACTTTACAAGAAGTCAGAGAACAGGGCAAGCTGAAGTTCATTATGAGTCTGAAGCAAAAAAGTTGCAGACATATATATTTTAAAGTACCATCCACATGTCTACAAACAGCATGCTCTCAGTTCCCATCATCTAGACCAACTGCACAGATTCAAGCACAACAGAAGAGCACACGCAATTCAAAGGCCACAGAGTGCTCATTAAAAGGATTGCAAAACAGGTTCAGCCTAACTCCTACTATATTCCCCAAAACACATACAGCTGCACATCACTTTTGTACTGGCTGCAAGGGCTTCTATGGCACCAGCACTGCCTCAGCAACTTCCACACATCAGAAGAAAACCACTTCTGAGACAAGTGAGACCTATGCAGGCAAAGCAATTCAACCAGACAATCTTTTGGGGGGTTATTTTGGGTTTTATTGGTAAGATGGTTTGGGGGATGCTTTTTATTTGCTGAGGTCTGTGGTGCCTAGAAGCTAACGGTGTGATCAACTTCATTTATCTTTCCATTGTCTAAAAAGTGTTAACCATGGACATTAAAAATATCTTAATTAATCCTTCAAACTAGAAAGCTTTTCAAACAAACAGGCACAACTCCTCTCAAGGTTTGAGAAAAAGGTGAGTCTACTAAAACATAGCAAGCTTCTCTGTGCAGGTTTGTTGGGTTGGGGTTTTTTTGTTTGATTTGTATTTGTCGGTTTTGTTTGGTTGGGGGGGGTTAAGTCTGTAGTCATTGCAAATATGTTTTACATCTAATTCAGTTTTAGCCTTATATGCTGCAACCTTCGGTGATCAAGAACTACAATCTCAATATACTTTAGTTTTCTGCAGAAAAGCTATTTTAAGAAGTTAATGACCATACCCATTCTCCCATTAAAGTGTTTTTTTAGTCATGCACTTTGTACTCAAGGGGTTTTTTTATGGCACTTTGTTTCACATTATGCTTAGCAGCCCATGCAACACATTGCATTTTGCAACCAAACAGCCAATGGCCATTGGCAGACTTCCACCTCCCTTTTCTCAGTATTACTGAAATACAGCAAGGTTTATTTGCACATGGATGGCAGCAAAACCCCTCAACCATCTGCAAAGTCAAGTTAAGCGCCTTAATTATCATTGTCAATTAGTTTTATTATGACTCTCATTATACTTGATTCATTGTTAACTAGGATCACATAGGTATCTCAGCTTTTTTGGTAGAAATCCACATTGAAGAAATCTGAAGGTTATCAACTGGCCAGAAGACTACTGGGTAATAGTGTGGATAAATGTTCTTACTTAATAAAACTACAGAAGGAAAGGAGACAATTAGGAGATCTCAAACCAATCTTTTAGCTACTCCAGGAACAGCATCAGTAAAATCCAGAATCAGTGGATGAAACGCTATCAGCAATTTAAGGGAGGACTTCTGTAATACTCTAGAAAAAGAATTGTAACTTCATCAGCAAAAGGAATTTGCATTTTACTGGTCCAACTTCATTCTTCCTCACTAAAAGGAGTCTCAGACTGTTTCTCACAGTTTTAGTACAGCTTTATTTCAATCTAAGAGCACACATATAGCCTGCTAAACTGACAATTTGGTCACCATCCTGTGATCCCAGTGACTTCTGGTGAACTCACAGCTGTTGGACTGAGTATTTATACACGAAACAACTGATGTATTTCCATCTGCTCTTCATGACAAGAGGATGACTATATAGAATGGCAAAGCGCTCCTGCTTCCAAGCAAAATTTAGGGAAGAGGAAAGGGAAACTGCTGAGCTGGACTGCCCTTGACCCACAGCAAACAGACAACTCAGCTGTCACTTATGTTTTGGTCATTTGAGAAGCAGCAGTAAGTATATCTGAAATAAGACACCCTATTCAGCTGAAGCTCAATCTAGTCCATGGATTTTTTTCCCTTCCTGGAAAGAGATTTGGCTTGAGAAGGGGGAAGGGAGAAGGCAAGAGTATAATGCAAATTCCCAAGAGAACCATAAGCACACTTCCATGTATAAGACTGATTTACCAGCTGGAAGACGTGAGTTTGGAAGAAGACAGCTCCAGAAATAAAAGTTTAGATGCAAGGTTTAACCATGCTCATTATTCTTTTACATAGGACAACCAAACACTGACAGAAACAAAAATCTGCCTGATTCCGCAGTGCCAAGTGAGGTGAAAAAAATAAAAATCCTTGTTTTTGTCAGATGATTTATAAAGGGACCGCTGGAGAATTCAGGAAGGCCCAAGTTAGAAAATGAAGCAAAAAAATTACATTGGCAATGACTGATACAGTGTTTTGTTGGGTGGGAGGAATGAGAATACTTCCTGAACAGGTAAGAAGCCAGAACAATTACCATTACAACACAGGAACAAGAAAAACAAAGATACCATTTCCCTGCATATTATTGCCAGGGAAGATAAGGACAGAAGTCAAAGGGAAAGTGGAAAATTGTTTTCTACATAGTCAACTAACTCATTCTTTCCATTCTAAATTCCAATGACAACTTCCTCAGATTTCATACTCCTTAAGTGACAACGAAACATCACTATGCTTACAGCCTGCTGCTTTTTAACTGCATCCATCCATACCAGCTTAGTTACCATGACTAATCAATAACATCCTTACCTGGTATTTATCAGTGATTTTAGATAAAACAAGTTGTGCTCCTTTGAATTTTACAAGTTTATCCAAACTACATAGTTTGTTGTAAAACATGTATCAGGATAGGATCAGAAGTTGAGCAACACAGCCTTGGATATGATACAACAGTAAAATCACACAACGCCAGCATACTTTAGAAACTCAATATAGTCTTATGAACTGCTGCATTAGAGGCCCCGACTGTGTTCTGACAGAGGTCAAATCTCTAAAGAACTGCAGTGAAACAAAGCTTCAGTTAAACTATTCAGAATTCCAACCAGCAATTTGCAACAATGGTAAATATCAGAGGTTACCACAAAAGAATTTTGGGAATTATTTTGCTGATGTTGAAAGCACAGCTAGCTGCTTTGGTACAGCTGATCCTGCCTTACTTCCTTTGGTTAGCCTGACCTAATCTAAATCTACTTAAGCTTTCTTCACAGAACTGAACCACTTCTTTGCTTTGTGTTAATTTTTTTATGTGGAAAAAGATTACCAGGGTTCTTGCAGATTCTTCTAAACCAGATTATCAGCAGACTCCAATACAGAATCACAGAAATATTCAGGTCAGAATATTGGGATCACCAAGTTCAACCAATAACCTTATCCCACAAGGTTCACTCCTAAACCATATCCCCAATCACCACATTTAAGTGACCTTTAAACACATCAAAAGTTGGTATCTCCACCTCCCTGCACAGCCCAAAAACCCTATTGCTTACATGGACTAGAATCTAAGGATGCTTTCTCTCACATGCCCAAGGAGTAACGGCATCTTATGGTATGGGTTTAAAGGCAGAAACCATCTACAGCAGAACTACAACAGTTTTCCCAGCATTTAGGGCAACAATGCTTTAGCAAAGCTTCTTTTTCTTGTTCAACACAAGACTTTAGAGCCATTCATCTGTCTTTTTCAAAAACAGATCCAGGAAACCTACTGGAACAGCCAGTCTTCTACCACTAACCAGGTCACCTAAACCCTTTAAAACATTGGGACTGTAATTTACAATCCATTACAAAATACTAAAAACCCCACAATAAACAGCAACAAAATGTTCATCATTACTCACTGCTGCTCTTACAAAGCTCCAAGTCTAAATACATGCATAAAATTAAATCTTTGTGTAAATTACACAAGCAGTTAATCCACAAGCCTGTAAAACACTGAGAAACTGAGGTATATCAAGAGTAGGTAGCTTATTACAAAACTAAGAATATAAAAGGAGGTATTTTAGTGTAAAGCAGTGAAGTATTCCACAGGTTTCAGTACACACATTGTATGAAATGGTATTTTCATGACCTAGCCATCCAAAGCAATGGGAATTTTCAGAATCAGTTGTTTTAAACTTGTATGTTTGGTCCCATATACATTTTCAGAAACAGGGGTGTTTGCTACTCCTAACACGTGTCTAAGAAATATCTTTTCAACTTTCAAAGTTCCTTAGAAGAAACCACTTAAGTCAACAGTAATGACAGATCTAAGTCTCCAATACCAATAAATCAAACCTCAATTCCACACAGCTTCCGGGGACTTGCCAAAATTTGAGGGGTAATATTTCATGCTGGACAAGAAGAAGAAAAACATTTTTTAAATTCAAGGTATAGACAAATGGTCATTTTTCCTATCTGAAGTGTTATCTCACACAGCTATTCATGTTCTGATGCCCTGACACGCTGTAATTTGTGCTGTATTACTGTTACAGATTTCTCTTTTTGTTGTTTAACCTCCACACACATATACAGTTCCACAACAAGCCCTATACCATATCTGATGCACCTATGCAAACACCTTTGAAACTCTGGGGGCAACAACTACAAATGAAAAATCATGTCTGTCGAAAAACGAAAAAAATTAAGTGAAGGGTATACCATAATAAGCTCTAATTGTCTAACCTGACAGTAGTTAAGTCTTGCTTTATTGGCATACTACCTGAATAAATCAGGAAACTCACTTGGACAAAAGTATATACCTTACTGACATCCAGATGAAAGGGACAAATTATAAACTATAGGAACATTCTTATATAGTTGCATTACAATCTAAAGCAACTGGAAAGATCTGTTCCCCTATGCAGAGAGAAAAAATGCAATCCCTAAACAAAAGGATGCTAACTACTTATATTTATTCTGTACATGAAACTTTAAGCAGAAATGCAACTTGAAGCAGAATTCTCTAGGGTCTTCTCACTTTCTGCAAACTCAAGATGACTACAACTTGAAAATTCCTTGTTCCTCCTCCTCAATTTTCTCACAATTATTTTGCCAAAATCACTGAAAAGCACTGAACGCTCAAGCAGGTAGTCTATGAAACCTACAAGAATCTCTAGGAAACACAAGCATGTTTTCATAGAGGAAGCTTAAGTATTAAAGGCAGTTTTTTATGACTAGTCTTCAGGTCACAATCTATCAGTGTACTATAGTGTTTAAGTCTTCAGCAGCAACCCAGAGCCTCTTCATGAATTTGTTCCTGAGGATAAATACTGCATTTCTCAGATTTTACATCAAACTTGACATTTGATTTCTCAGGTTTGACATCAACAGAAGAAATCATACCATTCCCTGAACTGGCTCACAGCCATCATCAAGAGAAAAAAAGAAAAAAAAAAGTCAAGCACCCCATGTAATTTTCTCCTCCCAGATACAGCCAACCTGAAATGCACTCTGAGAAACATTAAAAAAAAAAAATCACTCAAAAGCATCAAGCTGCTTGTCTGCAGGTAAAAAGATCAAGCCACACATAAAGGAAATAGAGAAAGCCACAGAAAAAAACACAAGCATTCCAAAACCTCAACTTAAAGTCTTATTTTTGTATCAGGCATTTCTGCAGCTTTGCCAGTTTCAGCACACTGTTCCTGGCAAACCTAACCCACTGAGCCCAAATCATGCTAAATGCAAATAAAACCCATGTCCTCAAAGGTCATGCTACATACTACCAAGCCCTACTTGTCCACCTCCAGAAAAAAGCAATACAAAAAGAAAAATTACTTTCCAGACAATCATTCTTACTCTAAGATACTTGTCTGAATTGACTGCTTCAAGAAACTTCCAATTCAGGTTTAGTCTCACAGATTTTTCCGTTATGGAAGACCCAAAAGCTTCAGATCCAAATCAACAATAGCAAAGCAAAGCACACTAACTTACCATCTCTCATTTTTATTTAGATAGACAACTTCTATTACCCAAAAAATGCACACCCTAAGCAGCTGAATGATGAAAGAGACAAAGCAAAAATAGTTTAACGATGGAAAGTATCTGGAAGAATAAAAAAGTCTCACTGAAGAGAGGCAAATTTGAAAACAGACACAGTCACAGTTTGCAACATTTGAGCAAAACCTGCTAACAGTTCAGAAATTGCCATTAACAGATGCATATTACATAAGTGCACACAGATTTGCAGATCCTTAAGATAATCAGCCTGGATCGCTGAAGCTTTTAATAGCAATATTTGTGGGTTATTGTTCATATGTCATTAGTTATTGCCAGGATAGAAGCGGTCAAAATACATTCAGGGTGGGGTCAAACCTACCAGCAGCAGTCAACAAGACAGAAGCAAGTTACAGGGTCACTAGAAGAGAGGAAAATGTCCAAGTAAAACTGAGTAACATCAGCAGCTGAATAGTCTTACATGACTATTGACTTGCCAACACCAGATAGAAACCATCAAATTGTTGGTACCAGCTTTGTGCTACCTTCTGTTTAGCTCAGCATTCCTACCTATTGTTTCAAATTTACCACAATGACATACAACAAGGTCAGTATTCCTATTCTTCTCAAATTCACCTAAACCTTGCTAATAAACTCTCAACCAATTTTTCCATTTGTAGCCTTTTGCTCTGTGTTCCCAGCCACAAACAAGCTACCACAACCCACCACCTTCAACCACTGAGTGAAATTAGGAACAGCTATAACCATCCAGGTCAAAAAATACATAGTCCATAACAGCTCAACAGAAACAAACCTCCCTCATACAAGAGGTCCAATAAAGCTTGTTTTACACATCATCTGCTATCCTGAAGCAGAAACACAGCAGTTCAGTGAATAGCTGTTAAAAGATTCTATCAATGACTGCTTATTAACATAGGCAATAGGATCAGAGCCATTCATGGACCATGGTTCAAAACACAACTTGTGATGTGGATGTTATCAGAGCTGACAAAGCTTCCCCTATGCTTCGATCTTACTGAAAACAGGCAAGAAGGAGCCCTGCTAAGCACTTGCAAAATTATAAGACTTGAACAGCATCACAGTGACCCTGTCCTGAGAACAAATACTCACAGAATCACTGCCCAGACCAGTTACTCAGACTACTATCAATAGACAAACCAGTCTGTTTCAGAATCATGTTCCTGGGCACAACTGAGTACAAAAAGAAATGGCATCTTCTACATTAATATACACAGTGCTGGTCAAAGCATTCATCCCAGTATCACTGACATGTTAGGTAAAAGTTCATAGATGCTCTAGTTAAAAGGTAGATAAGCGTCAAGGGAGCAGGGGGAGATTTCTAGATTCTAATCTTGTGGGCAGCATTCCCAAAGATTCTGCTTAGACCTCAAATGGCAAACCCAAACTCAGCAAAGTTGTCCCTCAGTGATTTAGAATTCATTATCCTCATAACTGCTTACTACTTTCATGAAATGTTAATACTTAAATACTTTCTGTAAGACAAAATGAAAATATATATTAACACCATTTTTTTCAGCAAAGTACAACCTGCTAAATAAATGTTAGGTTGCTTGTAATCTATGCAAAGTAACAGACAGTGCTGCTTGGAATTACCCAGGCAAATCTGAAAGTGCTTGAGAGTAATATGGATATGTGCAATGTAGCTGTCATCATCAGGTGCAAATAATTAGGATGACGTTCAGAAGTATGTTTGAAAACTATCTGAATTCTTATGGCCACTTTATCACACCCCGATTACTATACTCTTACTTATTTGGAAAAAAAAGTTGCAAATATTTGTAAGGATCTTGTTGCAAGGATCTCCTTTTGGGTTGAAAGGATAGCATCATGCACCACAGAACATTATTAACAAAAACTTTATTCTTTGTCACACTGAATTAAATATTCTGCAGACTGTACCCATAGGACAAGTGAGCAAGCTCCCTCTCTCAAAGATGATCTCAACTATACCATACATTCAATCCTAGTCATCTCTTCACTTCCATTCGCTCTCCTGAGGGAAATGAGTGCAATCAAAATCATACATTGCTAAGTGTGGGTATGACAAATTCTAAATACGCTGAGGAAGATAGAAATAAGGATACCTGTAGTATCTTGACTAGAGACATTCTAACACTGCTTGAGGTTCAATACATAGCCTAAATTATATGGTCAGTCATTGGAATAAGTTGCCCAGAGAGCTGGTAAAGTCACTGTCCTTGGATGTGTTCAAAAGCATGTAGAGGTGCCACTTCAGAACATGACTTAATGGCCATGGTGGTGTTGGTGTTAAGTCAACGATTGGACTCAAATCTTATCCAATCTATGATACTATGAAGTCAGCTAGAATAAAGTCCTGGAGACTGCAAGCAGCTTCCAGAAAATTACTTATAAAGCCACTATAAACTTTTAGTCCATTCATTAGGACAATAATTTTAATGCTATATTTCAAAAGATTTTCAGATGGCTTATATTAGATAAAAGCCTTCAACTACTCCAAGAAATCTATTTTCAAGCCATGCTACAAATTCTACTTTTCAGAATAGGAATTGCTTCAAGTATACTGGAAGAGCATTTTTCCAGATGTGGTATATACTCATCATGATCAAGTTCAAACCATGGAATCATTATCTAAATTTGTAAGAGTCAAACCCAGTAACTATACACCATTCCAAAAAACCCCACATGCTCTGCCAAGAGAAAGTCCTATAGCCAGCTGCATAAGCACTGCAAACTTGCTCAATATTAATAATTTTTCTTATGGCCCAAATGTTACAGCCATTATGTAGACTAAAACGATCTTGAAAATGTGAACTTAAAGACTGAAACAGAAAAATACCTCTACTGAAGAACCAATTAGCAATCAAAAAAAAAACCCCAAACTTGTTATCTTTACAGGAAATGAGTTTCTGAATACATGCATGACAGGAAGCAAAGCTACCACTGCTTAGCAAAAACTTTGTGACATGCAGTATGGAGAACCTGGGTGAGCTGAAGCTGTGCTGTTTAGCAAGCTGCTGGTATCAAACAAACCACAACAACAACAAAAAAAAAAAATTTAAAACACACCACCACGTGGCCCAGAGGGATATTGCTAACCAAAAGACACCAAATCAACACTGCATCCATGGAGACTATTACAGATCTATTACTGCTTGTTTTATTTATTACTCTGCCAGACAGTTCTCAAAGGACTCTACTCTGTACAGTATGTCTCCAGGGAGTTATCAGGTGGAGGGGTTCTTTTCCATTTCCAAGAAATATTACAGTCTTGTTACTTTTCCTTAGCCCTCAAAAGTGTAGCTGTGAAGTTAATTTTAAAACCACAACAGCCCAAAACAAATCTTATTTAAAAGATTTAATTCAGCAGCTCTCAAATCCACCCAAACTGACAACAAGAACCTGTTTGTTTCCATAAGAAATGCTGCATTTTCAGAAAGTTCTTATCCGATTATACTCGCTGCCTCGCAACCAGGCAGTTACAAATTGAACCACAGCCATCTCCAAAAGTGATATCCCTTTGAGGTAAGATTATTTTCCTAAGTAGAGGTCTCATAACAGCTGCAGCTCCACAAAGTACTTTAAGCTCCCTTCTCTCTTTCAGGGTCACCTTTGTAAACTCCGAGGGAGCCGGACCACTGTTTATACTTCTGCAGGTAATTAGTCTGGCTCCCTTCCCATGTCATTTATCAAGTTGTCAATTGTATCAATTACAGCACAAACACTCAGGATTATGGCTTGGTTTTGTTCTTTAGACAAAGAAGAAACTCACATCAGAGATTTCCAGTCGGGAAGTAACAGTAACTCGTTCAACCCTGCCACACGGAAAACAGAAAATGTAGATTTCACTGCACAAAATTTCAAGCTCTATGTGCACTCTTGAAGGTACTTGAAAAACATTGTGTCACCTGAAAGTGCTGTAAAATGCGTAGTGGGGGTACAGGTTTTTGCTTTCAATGGTTTGGAATCTGTAGAGCTGAGAACTGAACGATGTTCACCAGTAATTGCCACATTCCTTTATTCATCTACTTTGGTGACAACTAAGTATTTAAGCCAGAAGTAGTCATCAGCAGGAGGCACACTACTGCTGTTTTATGTGGCTACAGTCATTGTATACAGCTCGCAGACTAGTATCTGAAACACTGATGTGAAGGGTGGGCATTTGGGTCACCATACTGCATTAGACTTGAGTTTGATCTTTCAGTAAAAGTTTTATAAAATATATATTAAAATATTCCAAATTAAACTACAGTGAGCGCTTTCAAAGAGCATACATTTGTTCCAAGAAGTTGTCTATTTCTCCAGAACTAACAGAAAGCGTCTCCCAGCAGCGCTTGACAGACAGGTTCACACCTCTGAACTTCCTCTCACTGCACAAAGGTTTTGATCTGGTTTTCCACATTGTTTTAAGGTAGCTACACAATTGTGCATCAGAGGTAACATCTTTGCAGTCAGGCTTTCTAGCGAGCAATATGCAATCAGCTTTTAAAAAAAAGCAGACTACAGGATGCCACAGTTATGTGATACAAGACCTTTTTTGGTTGTCAGACTTGCACATGCAGCTTCTGAAACGTTCCCAGCTCAGCCAGCCCAGAAAGCAAAGCGATTTTTAAGAATTATACTGTGACTTCAGTAAGCTGATATGTCATGGCAAGCCTGCAGTGGAGTCTATTCTCTAGAGTATAGAAACTACATTCCATTGCTGCCTGCTGACCTAAAAATCATTATTAAATACAGCTTTAAGTCTACAAGATAAAGTTAAATCTGAAGTGTCTTTAAAAGTGAAGATACACATTGTATCCAAGCAACTTCCTGTACTGTGGGTTTTAACTTTCATGCATTGTTACACTCAAAACTCCTAATATATCAAAGTATTATTCAGCACCTCACTACTTCTTGCAATAAAGTGACAACCAGTTGCGTTACCATTTTTAACACAACGCACCAAAGAATCTCACAGTTCACATTCAGTTATGGCATTATGCTTGTTCTCAAGGGGTTTTCACTGCTACTGCCTACGTAAAGAAAAATCTATTTGGAAATTGGAGTATTGGTACACTACACATCATCTCTCTAACACTCTGCAATAGAACTGCATACATGTAGCCTATGCTAATTTCTTACTCAGGTGATTTAGAACTAAGTGTAACCAAATTCACATGTAGCTTCCCCTCAATATAGTAGCAACATACTCTTCTTGCACCTCCTGAATTATTTTTTTATCCTCAAAAGGTCTACCTCAATTAGAGACAGCCATCAACTCCTTTTCCCCTTCAGTAGCTCATGTCAGCACAGCAACTGCTGACTGACCAACCTACCCTTTCTGTCAAAGAAATACAAGGGACATGAGATACAGCACATATCAGACAAGCAGTGTGCATTCTCCAAAGCAAGCAGTTTTCCAGTAATGTGCTTTCAATATATTTCTAGTAAGTTTCTAAATCATTCTTCAAGAGAAGACACTGTCCAAATGAAAGGTGGTAAGTGAAAGATAACTCTTCAAATGCACAGTCCAAAACCCAAAGCAACTCACCCAACTACCTCAGTATTATCAAGTGTGCTTTGGTATCTGGAAACTTACTTATCTAAAATTATCTACAACAGTAATTCTAGATATAAGATTCTGCAGCCCAGCAACTGGCTGCATCACCCTGCATTGTTCTGTAAACCAGAAGTTAAAATGACAGCCTCAATTTCAAACCAACTCAAACTGAAAAAGAGTGACTCACAGGATGACACATTACCCCTAAAATTTGGCTGTTACAGTCAGTTATGTGACTTTTGCTACCTTTGGTAAAAGAGCATTATTTTGCATAGATAAACTTAACGCAACAGGAAAAGGCATCACATTTTAGTCAGTTCACCCTAACTGTACATAGGTGACAAAAGATTCACTGCTCAGAAATGTAATTTTAAGAGACTAACCAGTAACACCATTGTACAAGAATTAAATTAAAACAAGTAACAGCAGCAGTAAGCCAAATTTCTACCTAAACCTGATCATTAAGGCAGTAACCCTAACTACAGCTTCATTCAATTTAAGAGATGTGCTAATGACAACAGTAGGAGGCACACTTGACTCAGAATAACTGGAGTTGAGCATATACAATGGGAATAAAAGTATTTAAAGACTAACATTACACCAAGAACTTCCTTGCAGTAACTGAAGTTGAGCACTGACCCTAAGCTGTTGCTGCAGAGCTCTTGACAGCTCCACTATGCTGATGGCAGGGCAGAAATTTCACATTTAAATACCTACATCCAGTATTTAAGTCAGGCTCAGCTGCATTTTTCTTCATATAGACAGGCCACAAAGCAAACCAGGATGGTCCAGTCAGTCACATATTTGTTAAGATTTTAACACATCTCTAAGTAACCTCAAAGCATACTCAATTCCTTCAAATCAAATCTTCCTATCTTTCACAGATCCAAGAAAAACTAGCCTTGGCCAGGACCTTTCTTGTCTGAGATACTAAGAACACCATTACATCACCCATGAAGTTTCAGCTCTATTGCCTTCTACTTCTTCCACAGATCAGCACATCGATATTCTCCAGAGAATGACCGTCAACTTAGGAACTCAAGCTGCTTTTCATAAAGAACATCCGAACTCCTTTTGAAAGGAAACATACTGATAATGTCAGTTTACACTTCCTTGCTACAAAGCACATATGTCAAAACTAGGTATAGCTGCATTATTCAGCATTAAAGAAATCAATCAGCCAAAGACCAAGACCAACACAGGAGACTTTGGCCCACAAGACTGCTACTACAGATTTTGCCCCAATATTGAAACACTGGAGTCTGAGCTGAAAGCAGCTGGCATTTCACTTCCTTCTAAAGAGCAGAGATTTTAAAGCAAGTGAAGCATTCTAGATATGCTGGGAAAGCCTTAACAGAATATGCATCCAAAGCCTCTGCAGAAGTACAAACTGTTACACACCTTGCAATCAAGAACTGTGATACACCTTTATCAGCATCAGACAAGCCATGAGACGAACAATTTAGTGTGTGTAATCATGCTAAGCAGCCCCATTCCAGCAGCACTACAGCAGCGCCGTTTAGAAGACTGCAGAGAAGTTGAACACCTGCAGTGCCTGCGCTTGCTAGCATGAATACAGAGAAGAAAAGCTCTGCTATTGCCAGGGAACATTATTTCACCATACTTGAAAGTACCCATCAGGTAGTTATGTTAGTGTAACACATAGAAGATGTTAATTCACATTTCCATAATAAACTAATCATGCTTTGAAAGTTCACAAATCCTTAAACCATGGCATTCTAGATGTCATTGGTTTTCCAAGTCTCAGTCCATCTTTGAGAATCCAGGACATCTTTGATACAAATCACACAGAACAAATATCTCCAACCTGTCAACAACTATATTTTCCTCAAGAAAAAGAGGATGTACCCATCATATCAGTCAATACAAAGTTCCTCCTTTTATTTCTAGATGCAAACATTAAACCAGAACTTAATCTCAAAACATTCCAAAGTCTAGATCCTTTAGCAAATACTTTGAACAGCTATTTCAGACTTTTTTGTATGTTGCTTCCTTGCCAGAGGAAAACAACAGCCTTCAGAATAACTCAACACAAGGCACTCCTGTAGTTAATCTACAAACAAAACATGAAATACTTGCCCCTTACAAATATTTTTATTCATACTTTCTGGAATCTATCATCTTAAATACTAGTCATTAGTTCTTCGATCAATTGAAAGCTCAGCAACATGCCCTTTACGAACAAGCTCCTTCATTAAATTACTTCAAAGAAGGTCTGTCTTCAGACAAGTTTGTCCACATGGTACTGATGACGATCAAGACACTTCAGAGGCAGTTAGTGAAAAGTGACTGATGTCAAACTAACATTACTCTGCTCAGTAAGTGTGAAGATTAGTATCATTTCAAGCATTAAAGTCAAGGAACTCTAAAACTGCACCGGTAGTTCCAAAGGAAAGTGATGGAACTTTGGTGGATTACTGATCTCTTCTCAAACCGCACATGAAAATCTTAAGCAGAGCCCAACACAGGATGACTTCACTTCTTTAATTTCAAATTAATGCTTGTTAAACCACTACACAAGTCCCTAGCTAGCATGCAGGAGTGTGGCATGCTTAAGGATCACTTCCACAGTCAATAAGGACAACGGCAATAGCAATGAAAAAAAATACTGGTAGACTACTTAAGCAACCATGTAAAAACAAACAAAAAAACAAAACAAGAAATCCCTTAATAAAAATCTTCCAGAGTGAATGGAACAGAAAGGAGAGAGGAAGAAAGTTTTGGTGCAGATACTGCAGTCACTTGAGAGCAGCTAACTGCTTAAAATTCCCACAAAGACTTCTGGGATTTTGACCTAATGCTCTTCTGTCTGCCCTAAATTGGATGAGTAGAACGCACACAATAATAAAGCCTTACTACATGAATCCCTCTATGAATGGCACCAAAACCCAAAATTTCAAAATAAGCACTGCCCTTTTAATTTAACACCAAGTATTTGTTCCTGATACTCCAAGCTCTTCCCACTTTGTTGCACAGCAACCTGTCTCTCAGTTATACAAACTGACTTGAATGAAACTAAGAGTGTTCCAGCCATCGTTAGACTGGGCTTCCACAGAAACCTGTCTCTGTTCAGGATAGAAGCACAGTGGAAGACTAGTGCCTCAGTCCAGTTTAATCCACCATTCATTTGGAAAAGTTAAACTCCAGAGCTGGGTTTTTAAACTTCAGAAAGGAGACCATTTCTTTCCTTGTGCCTGCATTGTGTGAACCCTACAATTCAGAATGAAAAAGATCAACTTTGCTAAACTAAATGATGCAACACACTGCATGACTTTGGGCACATTCTAGTTATCTCCTACAAGAACACACTGCCACAAACATATGAAACATCTATGAAATTAACACCTTAATATTTTTTTCTAAGAAAAACACATAAACAGATTTTGAAAAGTTAAGGCTAGCTCAAGTTGACATTCACTTACATATTTTCCCTCTTCCTCCCTGGAGCTGTGCACAAAATGTTTTTGCAATCCTCCGAGCTACCTTTTGGAGGTGTAAAATGCAAGACACTCTAAGAAACGGAACTGTAGTACATTTCCTGATGATAATGCTAAAAGAAGTCTTCAGAGAACAGAGTACTTAAAAGCATTAAAAGCCTAATTGACTCTAAGGAATACCTTTACCTTTCTTCCAAAGGAGTACCTCAAATAAGGCCTGCAGTTCCCTGTCCAAATTAAGCAGATCTCAAGCTGACGGATTTTATCTCCTTGCAAGTACACAGCCTAGCACCTGGGAGAATGACTATGCTTTGCTAATTCACAATCTTTATTTATTTTACCTGCAGCTCACACCAGGCGACTTCCACAGTGGTATCTGTATCAAGACCTTTATACACAGTCTTAAAAGAGCCTCTTCCAATCTCGATGTCAAACTTCAGGAAGCGGCCATCCGGAGAGATGCCCACTGCCTTGGTCTCAAGCTCTTCGATGTCTTCCTGCTGTGCTGCTCTCCGTTCCTCAAATTCCCGGCTAGCAGCTGACGCGCTGCCAGCGGCACTGGTGGGGGGCAGAGCGGTTGTGTCGTCCTCCTCCTCCTTGGGCAGCAGCGGGGTGGCATCCTTCGTGGCACGGGGCTCCTGAGCAGACTGTCCTTCCTGGGGAAGAGAGGCAGGCAGCGGCGGCGACTGCAGCAGCGAGGGGGCCTGCGTGGCGCTGACAGCGATGAAAGAAGTCCGGCTAGCACACTCCGGAGGAGAGACCAAAGGAGCGGCGCTGCCTCCTGAGACAGGGGCCGAGGACGCTGCGGGCTGCAAACTGGGTAGCTCCAAGGCCGTAGCGTTGGAGTCGCAGATCACGCTACGTCGGAAAAAGCGGTGCTCAGTGGCTGCCGCCCCTCGGCTGTCCTTGTCCATGGTGTGGCGGCGGCGCCGGTACTCCTCACTACGGCCTCCGCAGCTTGCTCCGCCGCCTGGTCCGCTGGACCCGGAGCCTCCGTGCTCTGCGGCGGCTCCCAGCTTCTCTCCGACAGAGCTGTCCGAACTGGAACCGTTCTTGGGCAGCGGTGGCGGTGGAGCCAGGAAGCGAGGGGCTGGGGTGCCGCTCTCTGCGGCGCCCCCCGACATTCTGCCCCGGGGAGCGCTGCTAGGGTGAAGCGGCGGCGAAGGACAGGAGAGGGAAGAAGCCGGTCACTGAGCGGGGAGCGCGCCTGTCCGCGGCTGCCGTTGCAGCTGCAACAGAGGAGGGTCCCAAGGGCTCCTCACGGCGGAGCTGGGAGGCGGATGCTGGGGAGGCTGGGCTGGCGGGGTGGGTTCCCGGTCAGTGTCTGCATCCATTCTGCAGCGGGAAGCCGGGCAGCGGGGCCGACATGGAGCAGCAGGAGCGGAGACAGGGCGCGGGGATGGGAGCAGCGAGGGGAGAAAAAACCCCAAGCACCGGGCCCGGGCGCTGAGGGAGGCGCCTGAGGCAGGCCCCTGACTGGTGAGAAGCCGGTGCCTCGCCCGGCGGCTTTAAAGCAAAGGGAGAGCGCCACAATTATTCCCCGTGATGGAAAGAAAGCGAGGTAGGTCCAGACGCCCCCCGGAGCGCGGACCTACGGGGAGGGGAAGGTGCTGGGAGACGAGGTAAGAGGGGCAGGCCCCGCACGCCGGCCGCAAAAGCTGCCGCGCTCAGTCACTCGCACGGAGCGGGGGGGAGGCCTGGGCAGGCCCAGCGCTCTCACCCCGGCGAGGGGGCAGGGAAAGGGGTCCCGGGGACTCAACCTCGCCTCCCAGGGGCGCCCATGGCAGCCGCGGCCTCCACCTCTCGGCAGGCAGCCACCGCCCGCGCGCCGCCGTCCCGCGCTCCCTCCAGCAGTCACCGCCGCCTCACACGGAGCCGGAAACCCTCCTCCTGCCCCCCGCCTGCGGCGCGCAGCCTCTCCTCACCCGGGGGCCGCCCGACCGCTGGCCACAGGTGAGCCAAGTCCAGGTGGCGCCCCGCGCCGCGGCAGACAGGAGGTAGCGGGAGCCGCCGCGGCTGCCTCGGGGACGTCTCCGCGCTAAATGGCGACGGGAGCCCGAAACCGACACACAGGAGCGGGGGAGGGGGCGGGGAGCGCCAGCGCCGCCGGCCACGCCCCCTTCCGCGCCGTCCGTGCGCAGGCGCGCGCGCCAAAGCCGAGGCGGCTGCTGGGGCCCTCGTCTCACCGCGACCAGGGAGAGGTGGCAGCTCCCGGCGTGCAGCGCGCCGAGCCTCACGGCAGTTGTAGTTTCTCCCTCTCAGCTGGAAGAGCTGCCTGAGGCTGCCCTCGGACAAGCGTGCGCAGGAGTGCCTAGAGCCGGGGGACTGATGTGGCATCGGGGAGCGAGGCTGCTCCTCTGTTCTTGCTCTTTCCAGACTGGGGCGGCTGCGCCAGGGTGTGATGCCGGTCTCTCCTCCAGCCACCCGGCCTTCAGAGCGGCCTGTGCGGGAGCCGTGGGCCGGGGTGGGCTAGGTCACGGGAGGGTCAACAGACGCTGAGTCCGTACCCGTGGCTTGCTTCCTCAAGTCCAATTAATACATAATATAAATTCTTTATTTAGTTTTGTGTTTTCAAACGGCTTTTAATTTTTTTTTTTACAACTGTTCTCAATGTATCCTTGGTGCATCGGAATAATCTGTGAACGAGTGCACCCTTGGGGGCTTTCTCAGCTTAGGTCACCTGAAGAGGCATTAATTGCCTGTCAATCGCAAAGGCAAATAACTGCCATGGAAAGGTATGCTCTCCGAAACTGGATTTCCAGCCTTTGCCTTGAAATGGTTGTCCTATGGCAGTTTCAGCCATGACTGGGGCTGCTGTGGTTAAATGAAGGCTGTAGAGCAGCCAGTGAGAGCACATGTGGAGAGGGACAGAAACCGGAGACGTGCAGGTTAACAAAGTACCGGCACACACAAGTCATCTAGTTTATTTATGCCATGTTCCTCTTTTTTATTAATAAACCAAAACCAAGCACTTTCCTTCTTACGAGAGCAGACTTCTGAAGTCAAAGGGAAGGTACTGAAGGAGTACCAAATTATTTTGTACAACACCATTCAGGCAACTGCAAATCAAAAATCATGTTAAGGAAATAAAAAATTAGGACATTTCCTTATCTAAATAAGAAGTTCCCAGCAACAACCCTGGCATTTCAAATACTTTTTGTTTAAGTTACTTTTAAACCAGCAGTTTAGAGGAAGTTGTATGTTGCTGATGCCTTAACTCCTTCTGTGCAACATAACAGAAATGACACTTTCAGACCTCCCTAGCCCTCNATTTAAGGCCAGGCTGGATGAGACTCTGGACAGCCTGATGTAGTGTGAGGTGTCCCTGCCCATGGCAGAGGGGTTGGAACTAGATGATCTTTGTGGTCCCTTCCAACCTTGACTGTTTCTATGATTCTAACTCATAATTCAATTTACTTCATCTTCCTCTGCACTGCCAGGACCAATGTCGCCAGAAATTGACCATTCAGATCTCTAATACCAAGCAGGGCTCAGCTCCACTCAACACTCAGCTACAGATATTAGTGCATCTCTCTAGAAACCAGAGCAAACATTCATTTGTAGCATCAGCAGATGTATCNCCCTCGTCTCACCGCGACCAGGGAGAGGTGGCAGCTCCCGGCGTGCAGCGCGCCGAGCCTCACGGCAGTTGTAGTTTCTCCCTCTCAGCTGGAAGAGCTGCCTGAGGCTGCCCTCGGACAAGCGTGCGCAGGAGTGCCTAGAGCCGGGGGACTGATGTGGCATCGGGGAGCGAGGCTGCTCCTCTGTTCTTGCTCTTTCCAGACTGGGGCGGCTGCGCCAGGGTGTGATGCCGGTCTCTCCTCCAGCCACCCGGCCTTCAGAGCGGCCTGTGCGGGAGCCGTGGGCCGGGGTGGGCTAGGTCACGGGAGGGTCAACAGACGCTGAGTCCGTACCCGTGGCTTGCTTCCTCAAGTCCAATTAATACATAATATAAATTCTTTATTTAGTTTTGTGTTTTCAAACGGCTTTTAATTTTTTTTTTTACAACTGTTCTCAATGTATCCTTGGTGCATCGGAATAATCTGTGAACGAGTGCACCCTTGGGGGCTTTCTCAGCTTAGGTCACCTGAAGAGGCATTAATTGCCTGTCAATCGCAAAGGCAAATAACTGCCATGGAAAGGTATGCTCTCCGAAACTGGATTTCCAGCCTTTGCCTTGAAATGGTTGTCCTATGGCAGTTTCAGCCATGACTGGGGCTGCTGTGGTTAAATGAAGGCTGTAGAGCAGCCAGTGAGAGCACATGTGGAGAGGGACAGAAACCGGAGACGTGCAGGTTAACAAAGTACCGGCACACACAAGTCATCTAGTTTATTTATGCCATGTTCCTCTTTTTTATTAATAAACCAAAACCAAGCACTTTCCTTCTTACGAGAGCAGACTTCTGAAGTCAAAGGGAAGGTACTGAAGGAGTACCAAATTATTTTGTACAACACCATTCAGGCAACTGCAAATCAAAAATCATGTTAAGGAAATAAAAAATTAGGACATTTCCTTATCTAAATAAGAAGTTCCCAGCAACAACCCTGGCATTTCAAATACTTTTTGTTTAAGTTACTTTTAAACCAGCAGTTTAGAGGAAGTTGTATGTTGCTGATGCCTTAACTCCTTCTGTGCAACATAACAGAAATGACACTTTCAGACCTCCCTAGCCCTCAGCCATAAAACACCATTCCAAAAAATCCTCACGTGCTTGTATTCCTCATATACAAAATGTAATGCCACACAAGAATCAGAATATAGCTGAGGTTTGTACACCTTTCTCTACAACAAACTATAGCACAGTTTTCACAAAGAGGACAAAACATGCTTTGTTGTGCAGCTCTTCTGTAGAGACTTCTGCATGGCTTAGGCTTTCTGGAGCTTACTTGCACTGAAAAAAGTTACTTTATTTAGTATATTCGTTAGAGTGCCACTTGAATTGCATGGGTACGAGAGCCAACACTCTCTGTAACAATGACAACCTGAACTAGAGTCATACGATTCGCATCCAGGAGCGATGGGATCAAAACTGATTAACTCCTATGAGGGGAGACTGAGGGAGTTGGGGATGTTCAGTCTGGAGAGGAGAAGGCTCTGAGGTGACCTTATTGTGGCCTTTCAGTATCTTAAGGGGGCTACAAGAGAGCTGGGGAGGGACTTTTTAGGATGTCAGGGAGTGATAGGACTGGGAGGAATGGAACAAAGCTAGAAATGGGCAGATTCAGACTGGATGTTAGGAAGAAGTTCTTCAGCATGAGGGTGGTAGGAGCCTGGAATGGGTTGCCCAGGGAAGTGGTGGAAGCCTCATCCCTGGAGGTATTTAAGGCCAGGCTGGATGAGACTCTGGACAGCCTGATGTAGTGTGAGGTGTCCCTGCCCATGGCAGAGGGGTTGGAACTAGATGATCTTTGTGGTCCCTTCCAACCTTGACTGTTTCTATGATTCTAACTCATAATTCAATTTACTTCATCTTCCTCTGCACTGCCAGGACCAATGTCGCCAGAAATTGACCATTCAGATCTCTAATACCAAGCAGGGCTCAGCTCCACTCAACACTCAGCTACAGATATTAGTGCATCTCTCTAGAAACCAGAGCAAACATTCATTTGTAGCATCAGCAGATGTATCCATGCTAACTTTATACTACTAAAAGTAGTAGCAGATAGTTGATCTAGTTGAGGATGCCCTGCTTACTGCAGAGGAGGTTGGGCTAGATGACCTTTGGAGGTGCTTTCCAACCTAGACCATTCTGTGGTTCTACAATAGTATCAGACCTCCAGCAGGGGCTGGCAACCAAAGCTCCATCACCCACCCTGGTCTGTGCCTCTACATCTTTATGACTATTTTTGCCTTCTGGACCTACATTAAAGCAGAGAGCTGTATTCCCCCACTGCCCATTGCATATTTACTAATCCTCTGGATGGGTTAAATAGGAGTAGCTAGCAAACCTTGCTTCAGGTTGATGTCCTATGTAACTTGATGAGCATATACCTAAAATAATACAGTGATAAACCATTCTTTCTGGTGTAAGCCTAAAGAGCTGTTTGGTGAATTCCACTTGCATCGCCAGTACTCTTTGGCAACCAACTCCCAGGTCTGCACCCAGCCATGTAACATATGATCTACTGCAAGAGGTAGATGGGCTGCAGCTGGGAAACCTCTGCCCTGTGCTCTACACATGTGCCTTAAATGAGACCTTCTGCGTAGCCCCTTTCTTACTCAAATGCCTTTCACCCATTGTTCTTAAATATATTTTCCTTTAGTTAATTAATCAAAAGCTTTGCGAGAGAGACCTGCAGCACAGCAACGCATAGCCACAAGGGCCTTGAGGCAGTCTTGTGCTAAAAAAAATCATAGCAGTTATGTGAAAAAGCACCTCCCCAGTGTCTGATCCAGCACATTCCTTAGTAATCTTGCAATTGAAGAAGGTTATTCCTCTGAGCCCAGCATGTTCAGTGCAAGGTCCCTAACACTCAGCCCTTCTCACTAACTCCTCTTCTGGGCAGAGATAGTTTTAGCAATTAGCTCGGCAGAAAGAAAAAAAAGCTGAGCAGCTGACTTGGGGGTGGGAATGATAGATTTTGTCTTTTTTGGCTGAAGTGGAATGGTACTGGCAGTTATATTTTATGTGGGTGGTGTTTAAATTTTGTCGTTCTAAAAAAAAAAAAAAAAAAAAGACTAATGTAATAAAGAGTGTGGGCTTGCTTTCCCTTCAATTCTATTTCTCTTAATCTGTAAAACTGTGTTTACACTAAATGGAAAATTTCAGTATTGCAGCAAGATTTAATAAAGCATTAAAGTAAATTCTATGTGTATACTACATTTAGAAACAAGTAATTAACATAGTTTTGGTGCCAGTGTTCCTCAACCAATTAAAAATTATTCTTTTACCCATCGCTGTGAGAAAAATTTGCAGAAATAAGGGGCCCGACTATACTTGAGAAATTACAGGCAAAGAGACTTAAAAAATCTTTTGATTATATCCAAAGAGCTGACACTTGACGTAGTGAAAACATCGTTCTTTTGTCAAGCCTCTTGTAGTTACAGTCATCTTGCCTGGAACTATAATAATTTAAAAAATTACTCTGAATGGAGTGTGAGTTTGAAGTTGACTGAATCAGAAACTTTTCTTTTTGTTTTGCTTTCTTCAGTGAAATTTCATTCACTGTTGGCATTCATGGCCTGCCTGCCCATGTGACAAAGTATTAATGTGAAACAGCTATTCTCTGTTTTCTCTTATGCAATACCTTATGCAATGCAGAAGTCTATGCCATGATTTTGATCCATGTGATTTTATTCCATAACCTAAGTGCTTTTTGCAGCCAGCTGTTCATCTCAGGTTTATTGCATGTTACCAGGTAGCTGCTATAGTGCCATATAATGGCAGTGACAATCCACATTCTTCTACCAGTTTCTTCTTTTGCCTTCGCATTTCTCAAATCTAGGCATCTGCCACAGTGTTCACTTTTTTTTCCTTAATGCTGGAAGTTAGCGAAGTTTCATGTTCGAGAAAATAGAGTATTTAACTTTCTATACATTCTTGATTGCAAAGTCATTCTAATTTTTTGTTTGTTTGGGGTTTTTTGTTGTTGTTGTTTGTTTGTTTTATTCTTTTATGCTTAGTGATCATAGAATCATAGAATGTCAGGGGCTGGAAGTGACCTCAAAAGATCATCCAGTCCAGTCCCCCTGCCAAAGCAGGATCACCTAGAGCAGATCACACTGGAATGCATCCAGACGGGTTTTGAATATCTCCATAGAGGGGGACTCCACAACCTCCAGGGGCAGCTGGTTGCAGTGCTCTGTCACCCTCACAGTGATGTTTAATTCTTGCAAGTAGCTCTGAAACTCAGGTTGATTATGAAATCATTGCAGCCATCTCTAGCATCTATGGGTAGTTTAAGTCTTCAGACTGTAGTAGATGATCCATCAAGTGGTGTTGGATGGTGAGTCCAACGTCTGAAGATGGGTAGTATCTCCATAAGCAAGGAGCACGGGAACTGAAAAAGAATACATCTTAGAGATCTCAAAACTAAGCATCTCTATTTATGCTCTTCTGGCTTACAGAGTCTGCATACAGAGTTCTGCAGGAAGACAGGTGAACACTGGCAAAGACAACCAAGCAGAGTGTAACCTCTAATTAAAGGATTAGTGAAAGAGGCAGCCAGACTGTATAAGACTGAATCCAGAGATAGAGACATTTCTTATTTATTGCTTGAGAAAATGGCTCCAGCCCTGCACCATAAAACTGGAGCACAGCATGTGTTTCTTCATCAGACTGAAACCTGTGTTTCCTTTTCACCCACTCGTCCACCCGCATCCTAGCTACTAGAATAGAAAGCATAACTCCTTCCTCCCCTTCCTTCACCTGAATTTTATTCTTTTCACTGAGTTATATTAGAGATAACAGTTATTGTTTGTGCACTATTTCGAACTATCAGGCTGCAAAGGCAGGTGTTGTGGCCAAATTCAATATCAGTCCTACTGGGATCAGGGAAAAATTACTGCTCACTCCGTTGTTTGTCATCTTCATGGCTGTTCTTGTGATGTTTCTTTATGAAAGCTTGTGGAGTAGCCTAACAGTGAATAAATGTTGTGGAAGCAGAGCTGTTTGCTGAAATCAGCATTGTGTTCTTCCTTTTTCTGTGTCTTTAGTCATTGCTGAGTATACAACATTTACCTTTATTCTCTCTCTAAGGCTTTAGGGAATTCTGTGGTTCACAGCAGTGTCACAACACTTCTAAAGCGAGCACGGAAGCAGGGGCACTGCTGTAATGAAGAGGAGCTCTTTGATGAAGGTAGGTGGAGGGATGTGCGAAAAAGATGATGATGCTGTGTTTGCAACTGAAGCTGATAGTAATGCTGTGCAGCAGTCAACCTGCCCTGCTAGCTGTTCAGCACTCACAAGCTGATGAAAATCAATCATTCTCACAGCAGGTCCAGTCTTGCTTCTCTCCATCAAAGTACAAAAATAAAATACTAGTTGCCTCAGTCAAAGCAGAGGAAGGCTTTTAGTCCAGTTTAAAGAACTTCCTTGTGCCCTTCAAAAGGACAGCCTGGTCAAAATGCAAAGCATTAGTCTGTTCCTGTGTCATTTATCCCAGCTCCAGTACTGGAAGGTCATCATCACCTCTGACAGTTGTTGAGCGTTTCTGAGGATGAGTGCTCTCAGTGACCACTGACACTGGGGAAAGCAAAGGGCACTCAGCTCCTCATAGTGGGACTCAACACCTTGCAGAATTGAGCCCTTGGTAAGGCAGGAGTCCTAAAGAAATAAAGAGAACATGTAATCCTTTGGCTGAAGGGAGCAATATAAATTTGGAATAACCTACTCAGCTCACTCAGCACGAGGGGTGTTTGGCATGCTGTGCACGGGACAGCGCTGTCCACTGGTGGACTCACTCAGCGGCTTCTCTTGCCCTCTGTGGGGCCCAGGGGTGAAGGAGCAAAGCTGAAACATAACCCATTCTGGCAGTCCACAGCTGATGCATGGCCTACCATAGTGGTTGTCAGTAGGGGAAGTGTTTATTGATGATATAAGCATGCTGGTAATAAAACTGACTTACAAAAAAAAAAAAAAGCTCCTCACCTGAATAACCTCTGCCTCACATGTGCAAAATTTTCACATTCATATTGGTTTCAGTGATGTAATTACAATCTAATGAGAAAATATCTAGTGTAAACAAGCTCCTGGGGACCACTGCCAGGTGACACGGGTTAGAGCAGCTCTCATGTCGCTCAAATCTGTGTCCAAGGCTGGGCTGTAGCAGAGTCAGGGAGCCTTGCAGATAGCACTAGATCTTTTACTGTGCTTGATCTTAAGTGAAATGCTCTAGGGAATCTTCTTCATGTTCATCAGAGCTCTCAGGAGACTGGTGAATATTTTAAAGCTCTGAGTGAGAGGTCTGTATTTGAAAACTGATATAAAGGAGAAAAGGTCTTAGCTTCCTTTGCATCCAGGTGACACTACTGAAATATGGACAGCCCCAATAGGACTGCCACAAATCACTGATGACTGACTTCACTGCAAGGTACCAGC
The DNA here is from genome assembly GCA_013399055.1 of Ramphastos sulfuratus. Taxonomy (NCBI): domain Eukaryota; kingdom Metazoa; phylum Chordata; class Aves; order Piciformes; family Ramphastidae; genus Ramphastos; species Ramphastos sulfuratus. The sequence goes on along the minus strand of WBNM01038913.1, from coordinate 16,103 downwards.
CTCTCCAAACTAATGACCACACAAGAATTCGTCGAGCAGGCTTAACTATAGCAGGGTGGAAATTAATAGTTCAGTCTTTGAGATGTGACAAAACTGGTTTTAGAAGTGTTTCAAACATGAGACATCTTTGTTTTAATGTCTTTCTCGTAGAAACAGCTTGACCAATTCTTCTGCTTCGTAGACCAACACAATGGTTCTGCTTTTGCAGTACTGAAGCATCATTCTTTTAAAATATTTCTGTTTCCTATTCTCATTCTCTGAAAATAACTTCCCATTCCTATACATCCCTCCACAAACTATCAACTGCCATCAATAACTGGAAAGCAAAGTTGTTGCCTTGTGAGGACACAAGCAACATCACACTAAGGACCAGTAGCAGTGATGCTTTTCTGCTCAGACAACTCCTCAACTACCTGAGGCAGATAGAGCAAAGCCCCAGGAAACAGGCATGTTTAGACACAGCCATGGGTTCAAAACTTCCAGCTACACAAAGTTCAAGTGGACAGATTGTCTACAGCAACACTAGTGTAAAGGAAAAATTATTCAAAACTGATGAGTCAGACTAATTTCCTGTAGCTTGCTCCACCCTCTTCGGGATGCAGTGCTTCTCCCCGTGCCTGCAACCTGAACCTTGAGCTCTCTTAAGTCCCGGCACCTTGTACCTCCATCGGTAGCCTCTCCACTGTGGCTGGAGACACGGCACACAGATGTGTATTGTCAGGACCCAAATCTGCAAACACTTCAGCTGAGCACTAGCACTTAGTCCTATGAAGCATTGACTTTTTACAGTGCACACAGCAGTGAGTGTCTGAAGGATCAGGCTCTTAGTGATTATGTGATTACAGGTACAGCAGTTAAGATGCAAAACGAGGCAGGTCTTGGAAATGTAAATCATTCTGGTCTCTCCTAAAGTACTAAAAATCTCAAATTCAATCATCAGAAACTAAAATTAGAGCCCCAGTCAAGTGACAGTGATTACACAACATTCATTGCAAGGTTTGCCAGGATTTTTCAAGCAGAAAAAGAGCCAGAAGGAAATACAGATCCACTCATTAGGACTTGAATATCACAGTCAGTAAATTACTTTTTAAAAACATCTTGCATTACAGGGAATATGTAATCTCAGGGGAACCAATCAGTCTCTGAGCAGCTTACACTTTTGGCAGCAGCCCAAGATACCGTCAGGCACAAGTCGCACAAATGTCTGAGTTTCTGTAAATACTGCACTCAACATCTGCACAAAATTTCTTTCTAATTGTAAAAAAAAAAAAACAAGCAACAACAACAACAACAACAACAAGCAGCTAGTTGATGCTATGTTTCTTTGCCCAAAATTCAAACCTCAGACACAGCAGAAAAATGATGGCTGTTCTTTGGATCTGAATCCTTTTCACCCCCTCACTTGACTGGACATACAACATCACACATGATAGACCATACATTGACAGTCATTTGGAACATAAAAGCAACAAAAAGGAGGACAGTTAGAGTGCTGGGATGATTTTGTCTTTATAAAGTCATTATTTACCTCCTTAAAGGTCTCAAAGTTCTGTTAAATTTTTCATTACCATGTAGTTATTATCAAGGATTAGAAATGTGATTATTTGGGCATTGTAAGAGTCACTAAATATTTAAAGCATTAAACTCCAAAGAAGGTTAATGTAATGCAGGAAAGTAACATTAGAACTACAGAGTGAATTGTGGAATGGAAAAATGGAAAAGTTTGAATATATTTGAATGTGGAATAACCTCCCAGTAAGACACATCTGATGCTGCATTGCTTGACATTGTTTCAGTGATGATCCCAAAAAGACAGTCAAAATCTACTGAGTTAAAACAGGTAAGATGTGAGACATGTTGGACATGAAACTATCTACCTCTGCAAGCTGCTATAAACCAAGTCCATCACCCTGATATTGGAGTAATGAGTTCATCATCATCAGTAAATGGCATAGCTGGAAACACTTGGTTGAGGAAATAAACCAACACATCTCTTCATTGTCATGTCCTGGTTATATGGACACTTTCTTGGTCATCTACCTCTCCTATTTCCAAACCAAGACATACTCTCTCTTTAGTGCCTGTAAACCCAGTAACATCTGCACACCATGTCAGAAGGCTAAGCTGCTCATATCACTTTATCAGTGCTGTTGAGAGCCTTGTACAGGACAGAGAAGTAACCTCCACTGCGGTGCAGTTGCTGACCTGCTTGTTAGCAGCTCAGCTGCCTGATTCAGAGGGTCTTAAAATGCAAGCTGACAACAACATGCTCTAAATGTTGGACTAAGCATTTCAGACTCCATATTTAGCTTACTGTCTTGATTCCTTTTCCTTTCAAGTCTGCTTAGAAAGAATGAAATCTTTTGCCTTTAAAAAGCTGATTATAGACATCATTTATTTAAACCTGTAGTGGCAGTGCAAGCTTTACTTTTTTCAGGGGACAGCTTTAGTCTGGACACATGATATTGGCAGTTCTAGAATCCTAGCGTAATCCTAACTTTTTGCTTGAGTCTCATTAAGTCTTCACAAGGTAAGCCAAAAACTATATATGGGAATTTACCTTGTTCAATCCTCTGTTACTACTCAGAAGTTTACTCTGTAGATTTTGAGAGCATTATACTTGCTCAGGATCTGTAGATATCCCATACCCCTAAATGCTTCCTTCCAAACAGACTCCTGTACATCCAGGATTTTGAGAGGACCAACACAAAACCCTGCGGAGAGAGGTAGTGTTTCAGGTGCTATAGCAAGGGGTGAGTAGGAAGTTTGAACATATCTGTCAAAGAGAAAAGCAGGAGAAAGGCAGCTCTCAAATTCTGGGGCATTGTGAATTCAGGAGGAGGATGAAATACTGAGGCAGCAGGTGAAAAAAAAAAAGTTATTGAAACCCTTGCAAAAGGTTTTGTAATTTTTTTCTGTTTCAATAAAGTGGTTTTCATGGTATGAGTAAATATTACCACTATCATGGTCAGGATAGAAGACTGCTGAAGGCAGACCACTGCATATTTTCATGATGTCATGAGAAAGGAAGAAAAAGAAGAAGAGCTTAGCTGAGCACAAGTAATTGCATTTCCTGCAGCAGTGTCAGTTTTTAGCTTCCAGCTTAAAAAATGTCCTTTTATTCTTCACACTTATCAGCATGAAGCTGACCCACTAACACATTCAACCTTGCCCCTTCTCTGTGATCCCCAAGCAGTTCACATCTTATCCACGTTACTGAGACACTCATTACCTATTTCTTAGTCATCTATGGATTGTTTTCCTACCTGAATGCTAGATTGCACAATGGGAACGATTGCTGCTTACCTAATGTTTGTTATAAAACTTGTGACAGCATTTTTTCCTTGCTGCTCTACCAGAGGAAGTAGCATTTGATCTGGAATGCTGTGCTGAGTGTCAACATGAGAGCTGTTTTAAAAGAGCTGAGAAGTATGCTGTCAGGAAAATGTTTCCAGGCCTACCTTTCCTCCCACATCCAACTATGTTGAAATAATCAAATGCTATACCACTTTTGCTAGGGAAGAGGATGACTAACAGCAGATAATTGCTGCTCAATCTGTTGTCCTCAGCAGCTATTGGTCTGAATCACACCTGCTGGCGTGGAGTGGCACTTTGCAGTGCTGTGCTCTGGACGCAATTTGATTTTCAGGGTCTTCCTTCAGAGGCAGTGACTGAGCAGGTGAGTTTATATATTAAGGTGCCATCACAGAGGCTGCTACCACTCAGCAGATGGCCTGAACATCCTGGCTTTGACCTTCTCTGAGTCAGCCCTGTCTTGCTGGGGACCCTGAACCAGCCCATGTCACCCTGAATGGAAAGGAAAAGGCGGTTACTAATTTATTCCTGCTTCATCCCTCTGCAGCAGAGACTGAGCCTAGCTCAGTGGTACCAGATATTAGTTTCTGTTTTCTTCCTAGTTGCTGCTGCAGTAGCCAAGAGTTGGCAGAGGGCCTTCTGTATCGTATTTGATCTGTTGACACTTGCAGCAGTGCTGGACTCTTAACACTGTAGGAGTTTCCGTCTGGAGAAATATGGTAGCCCTTCCTGCCTCCTCATTCCACTCCCTACGGAAAACCTCCCTCTTGTTTTCCCAAATTCTAGGCCAAATAAAATATACCAAAATAACACTGGAGACAGAGAAGGAATATCTTGCCTCAAACTTGGCCTCAGAGCAATACATGCAACCATTACAAGTGAAGTCACACGGGTGGAATCTCAGCAGGGTTTCATCAGCAAGGACTACAGGTTCGCCCTGGCCGCTGTGCAAACAGATGTCCCCCTTGTTTGCGGTGGTCAGAATGCCACTTTTGCCTCCTTCCATGCTAGGTTAAGTTCACGAGAGTACAGGCAGTGTACTTTTCAACTGGCTAACTTAAAACTTTCTAGGAAAGAAAAGGCCAGAAGGTCTTGAACTGTTGTGCTGCAGCTGCCTGCTGGCCAATGTGCTGTGACATTTCACCTTGCGTGGAGGAGAGAGGCGGGGAAGGACTTCTTTTATCAGAGCTGTTTAGAGATTCTGCCTACCTCTTAAAGATTTGTATTAACTCAGAGATGTCCTCCTGAGTAATCATGGAATTCTGCTGCAGTTGTGTAATGCATTCAACACCTGACTGGGTCGAAGGTTGGACTGGATGACCTCTGAAGTCTCTTCCACCCGGATGTTTTCTCCTATGATTCTGTGGCACGTGAGCCAGGGAGTGACTTTCTCTAGCATAACCCACTCCCCACCAAGCAACTGGTGTTATCCTGTCAGTGCAGAACTCAGCTCTTTCATAAGGAAACCTCTTGCATGTGGGGCAGCAAGGCCCTACACAGCAATACTGCAGGGCATCCTTTCTTACTTACAGTTCCTCAGTGTCATTCCAGGTTCGAGCCATTACATCATCTCACCATCAAAGAAGCTGGGATTTGTCCCAGAGCTGATGATGTAGTCTAGCATGTTCTTTACTTAGAAGTAAGATAAGCATTATTATCAAGCTTCTGTCATCACTCTCACCTGGGACACCTTAAGGCGTCATCCTCCCGCACGGTTAGATTAATGGTGCAGTCTTTTTAAGTGAGACAGAGGAGAGCTCTCTAAAATCCAGCTTCTCTCTTTCTGCTGAAATGTGTGTTGGAAAAACATATTATTAAGGAAATCACTGTTTAATTTGCCCTGTCTTCAGTGATTTTCATCCCTGTGTGCAATCAGCATCAAGACAATATTTCTAGTGATGATAGCCATGTACTGTATGCTCTATTTCAGCTCTTTTTAGGCAGTTTTAATCTCTTCCCAGTTTCCATCTGCCTTCCGGTTTGACAAAGGCCTCATGGCTTCTCAGAGACACCTATGCACTGATTAGGTGGGATGCAAGTGTTTGACATGGAACTGTTCTCCTGGGGATATTTCCATTTCAGGTATAGGCTGAGAACAGGGTTACTGACTGGTTGTGAACACTTGTAGGACATGAACTGAAAGGCCAACAGGGATCATAATGTATTGATTTGAGCTTCCCAGGAGACTCAAAATACAGCTAACAGAAACAAATACAATAATAATAGGATGCCTTCCCCACTCCTCCCCTTTGGAAAGAAAGGAATTAGATAGAGAGAGAGAAGGGGTAAAACACCCAAGGAACAGTCTTGCTTCAATATGGAATTTAAAAGGAAAAACTTTAACAATAAATAAAAAGGTATTTAAAGTAGGGCAGTTACAAAGAGGTATAGGGAAGGGAAAAGAACAAGATGCAAAAAAATGTATATACAACCAGATTGATGACAGTGGATGGAGGTAGATTCAGGAAGGGATGTCCCCTATATGGACATAGCAAGGAGTGAGGGCCGCTGTTTATACAGGGGTTCCAGACAGGAAGCAGGAATGGGCTAACCACTATGCCTGGGGGCAGATACAGACCCATCCCCTGGGAAGGGAAAGGAGGACCTGGAGTCAAGTTCAGGCCACACACACACACCCCAGGAGGGTTAACCCTTTACACATGACCACAGTCCCATTGGACACCTTGTTTATCCTGAGCTGCAGAATGACACTGCTTCACTCACGTATGATAAGCCTAACTGATTCGGCCACATTGGAATGATAGACATGTTCAGCATATAAACAAAGTCCTAATGATGGTCTTCTGCAATTTGTCTCAAGTTCTCTATGGGTGTTGCCAAGTCAGCTGGTACAGGCAGCAAGCTAATTTATACCTGATTAAGTGCTCAGCCTCCATTTTTTTCCTTCANTACCATTCTATGATTCTTCTCCTCACCTGATACTGGTCTACTGTTTTCAGTAGATGCAAATTGCTTGTCAAAAATGTGTATATCAAATCTATTATCTTGGAAAGAAGTTCCCCCTAACGGCCTAGCAGCCTCTCAGTGGCAGCACTGTTTGGCAAACATGCAGGAAAGACCTGCACGTCCCTAGCTGGCCTTTCACACTGGGCTGCAGTGTGCACTCACCTTCATACAGAAACACTGAGGTGCTGATCACGAGACCCCTACTTGTGGATCTGCCAGTTCCAACAACGACCTGGATCACAGCAATTCATAAAGCATGCTCTAGGTATCCACAGAGCCTTCAAGGTAACAGAGCCATAGGATGATTGGTTAAGCAACAAGAAGAAGAATGTTTTTCAAAAATCAAATACTAAAATGTGCAGGGAATCCAGCACTAGTCCACATTCACTGCTATTCCAGTCCTCCTTCTCTTACCTAACTTCCTCCTGTGTGAACTGCAGACTTCCTCAACTAGTTCCTGACAAACAGCCTTGCTCTGTTTTTTGTATCCTATGCCCCACATTCTCAGAATTTTTCCTATAGATGTTTTTGGCTGACATTTTTCACCTCTTTAGCTTGTTTTGAACACATTCCCTCGCTCTTGCACCCAGCTCCTCCTCTGGTTCTCCACCTCTGTCTGCCTTTCCATCCTGCCATCTCGCCTTGGGTGTCCTCACCACTTGCCCTCTCCTCTGAGCCTGCAAAGACCTTTAAGAACAGGTTAGACACACACTTACCAGAAATAGCATAAGCACAGTTCATTCTGCCTTCAGGCAGGAAGCCAATTAAAGGACTTACTGTGGCCCCTTCCAGACCTGCATCTTTCTGATTCTATTATCCTTTGCATTAGTGGGAGAGCAGTAATGGAGCCACACTTCTTGGCACAAACGATTCTGACTGTTAGCTTGGACTCTTGGGCTTGCAGCTGGAGTTCCCCCTTTGACCGTCTGCAGGGTGGCACAGGCTGCAGCTGGTGCTTCAGTGATGACTTAACCATCTAAGCTTCTGCTCTCCACGAAGTTATCAAATCACTTTGGTTTTCAGCCATTCTAGGTTTTCAAAGTAACTGCCAATGCTTATTATAACAGGGGTCTTTCAGCTGAACTTCCCTGCTCTTCCTTTTCACTTTTATTTTAAATCTCTTGAGGCAAACATCACTCCTGTGCACTAAAACCTTGCAGCCCTTGCAGAGGTCAGTTGGGCTGCAGATGTGGAACTGAGAATAATCCCATTCTTTTTGTCATATTGTGTGGATTTTATTTTTTTGTTTTTCTCCTTGTTATACCATTCCAATGATATTTGTATTTGTCTTTTTGGGAATCCTGCAGAAAACATAGGCAGTATTCAACATTCCATAGTATATCCTGTAAGCATTTTAAGTACATCAGCAAATAAATTTGCTGTCAGGTGTGCAGGTAGAATACTTCAGTTAAGGAATACAACCCTTCCAAAGTTATTCCTTTTCTCCTATATTAAATTCCTTGGTAAACAGGTTCATAAAGAGAAAGGGGG
>WBNM01038910.1:213914-360129 GCA_013399055.1 Ramphastos sulfuratus | reverse complement strand
TTTCTTTCTTCCTTTTTCTTTATCTTGCTTTCTTGCTTCCTTTTTCTTATTTTTCTTTTTCTCTTTTTCTCTTTTTTTTTTTTTCCCTCCTTTTTATTTCAGACGGTGTGTCCGATTCTAAACTAATTTTTACAACCATTTATTGTCCACTAAGGATCAATGTCCATTGTCCCTTGATACAGTCAATCACAGACCAGAAGGGTCAGGTAACACATAGATCTCCCACTGGCTATAAATGTGGCAATAAAACCTAGACGCAAAATAATTTGCAATATTCAGTATTTCCTGCCTCAGCAAGGTTTACCTGGAAGTGCAAACATGACAGACCTGTTTGTGCATTAGTTTAGACCTCGCCCCACTGACTTGTTTCAGCCAAGCTGTGCCCAGACTTTCTTAGCATACACATGGCATGCCCTGTTGTGAATGAATACACTGAAAGCCACGCTGTTCTTCACACCCACACAGTGTGACAGAAATGTTTACAAAAGGAGGACTGCTCTTAGTAATCACTCCAAAATTTTAAAGTGCAAATGCCAACTCAGAATGGCCTTCTGCCTCGCTTACTATTGTTGAATGCTCTGCTAGTCCTTCCCCGTGGTTGCCCTATGGGAATGTGGGGTCTTTATCTCAAGTTGTCTTCTGTATTTTTATGTTTGTGCTTTACCTTATTTTGGAAGATTCTTTTAAGATGCGATCCACATTTGCTCGGCCTCAGGGCTTAAAGGTTTCTCCTCTGTTCTGGGCAAACCTTGGCCACTATCAGTCAGCAGAGGCTGGTTTTAGAGCATTTACTCTAGAAACTGGGGAAACTTGTGTCTTCAATTTATGGTTTCCTAATGGGCCAAAGACAGCTCTCTAAGCCAGTGAGCCCCAGGGCAAAATTCCCCACCCTACCTCAACCATAATCTCAGCCATGTCTTGGTGTGAAGAAATCACTGTCACATCACGGTATTGTGATCTGATCCTCAGTCACTGAGCTCTGTTACATCATCTGATGTTCAGTTTGGTTGAGAGGTTTCCTCTTTGTTGTTTACTATTCCCTGACAAGACATAATCTGAGTTACTTGGAGCTGAGTTGCTTGCACTCTAGTTTCAGAGGGGCTGAAGTTTGTACCTGCATATCTGGGTTGAAATCTTTCGGCCAAGATAAGCACCCCATTTTGCGAGTGAAGTTCTCAGGTAGTGCCCGCGCCTTAAAGAAATTATCAATTAAACATGCTATATATCATTATTGTCCTTAAATTTAGCTAGGAATTGTGTAAAATGGAGTTTGGGTGAGTTACCGAAGTTCAGTGGGAGATCTGTTTCAGGATCAGAAGCAGTTAAGTCACAGCACAGTGTCTTTATTAATAGTCCGTTCTCTTTTTCTCTAAACTACTTTGCAGTTTATAATCTCAGATTGTTGGCCTCATGGAGATCAGAAATAAAACATACGTATCTAAAAACTTAATGTGATGTTTCACCTCCGAGGTTGAAACAAGTAATAGAAGCTGTGTGCAAGTTTAAGCTAGGTGTTGTAGGAATATATGATAATGGGTTTGGGTTAACTGATGGTCCGTGCAATTCCATATGATGGTCCATCTAGCCCCATGTTCTGCCTCTGACAGAGCAGTATGAGGTAGTGCTTTGAAAGACCAGTTTTTGCCATATGTCCTTCTTGTATCCATACAGACATTCACAGCTGCTGGATGTCAGGAGGAAGTTCTTTACAGTGAGGGTGGTGAGACACCTGGAACAGGTTGCCCAGGGAGGTGTTCAAGGCCAGGCTGGATGAGGCCTTGAGTGACCTGTACTAGTGGGAGGTGTCCCTGCCTATGGCAGGGGGTTGGAACTAGATGATCTTTTAGGTCCCTTCCAACCTTACCATTCTATGATTCTATGATTAAGGATGGTAGGTGTAAAATCAAGTCTAGCATGGGTGTTCAAAGTATTGAGGGTGCTAGATTCTCAAGTTCTTCTCATGCTGTAAGCAGTGCACTACCAGAAGTGGCATGAACCACTAGAAGGCAGCTCTTTTCCTGACCTTATCACCATCTTGGACCAAATTCCTGTAAAAACATCCTCTGCTGTGATTCAGAGTTTTTTTCAGCCTTCACTTGCTATATAACTTCCTTTCAGTATTTGAGCTGACCTAAATCCAAAACTTTAAGGGACTCTGTTTCAGATTCGGAAGCAGAGATTGAAGAGCTCTTGGAGTTTGAAGGAGCTTGGATTTGAAATTGTGGTCCTGACACATCATTAATTTTAAGATTGTTTTCCCAGCAAACCTAGACTTTCCATTCCCAGTTGAAGATCATTTACCATTGACTGCATGGTGAATTATAGTAGTGGAATGAGGCAGAGAAATGTGTCGATATCAGATGTAACAACAAGCAGTCAGTCAGATTTGAACCTGCGCCAAGCTACACAACTCTAGCCTTGAAATTGTTAAAACAAAGAAGTTCATTACATTTAATGATCAAGTGTCCTTCGGATTTCTGAGGAATTTATGTTAACCATTTATATTGCTCAGCTCTAATATAAATGACAAACTCCAGGAAAATCCTCTTAAAATTAAATCGAAAATGTGGGGGGTGGGTATATATATAGTTATAGTTATAGTTATAGTTGTAGTTATTTTGCTTCAAGGAAATACCTGTTTTCCAGACATGTCTTCAAACAATTCATGTCTGAACAGAAAAAACAAATAAGGCATAGCAGACACTACAAGATTTTGTTGTGTGGAAGAGCAGGGGAAGGGATTTAAAAAACAAACCAAAAAAAAAAGAGTTGAATTTCCTGAAGTGCCTTTGCTTATGCCATGTAGCTATCACATTACTGTCTACCAAAGCAGAGCTTTAGCACAGTGCTCTGATGCAGAAGGTCCTCTAATAGAATAGACCTGATGTGCTTCACTGAAAATATTGTGGAAAATTTGGAGGGATATTCTACAATTTCTGAGGCAGTGCAAAGAACATTCTGCTTATCATGCAGTGCCCAAAGCAAACTTCTAGGTTTGAAGTGCTTCGTTTTTATCAGTGGAAAGAAATAATAATTTATGAGGCGTTTGGTGGTATCTTTATCACCAGATGTTAACTGTGGGCAAATCCAGCCACCACGAAGTGAAACTCTTTCTAGGTTTCCCTCTCACTCACTTAGGCAATCTAGCAGTGCTTCAGCAAAAAGTAAACCTTATTTATCCTTAGAATCATTTCCTCTATAGTGAGATGTAGAAAGTACATCAAAAGGCATAATTACCTTCTGATAGCTATCCCAAACCATTTTGTTTCATATTGTTGTAATTGAGGTGACCCTTGGTAGTTGGGCCAGTATCCAAACATGACATTTCATAAGATTAATGACATTTTCCTTCTTGGTGTGTATTTTGAGAGCTGAAAACAGCACTGTGTAGTGTTTAAATGGGATAACAACTTGAACAGGTGTGCCATGTGCTGTCTGGAGTCTCCCCACCTCTGAAGTCCACTTCCTAAGCTCAGACCTTGGTCTCATACTTGCTGTCGGTTTATCTGTCCGAATTCTCAAGAACTGTTAGATCTGGAGGAGAGACACCAGGAATTTGTATCTCGCAGCTACTAGATCTTCTAACACTGCTCACTGCTCTGTTCGTTTCCCCAGAAAAATTGTTACGGAAAGGGAAAAGCAGAGCAAGGCTGAAAGGGGTTGAGTTTTAGAGGAGCAGGTTGTGTTTCATGACATTCTCATTCCAGATAGCACTGAAGTGTGTATGCTCAGTAATCCCACATCTTTCAATTAGTCTGTTGATGCCCTGAAGTTTTTCTTCTCTTTTAAAAAAATGTTCTCCTTTTTGTTTGTTCTTTCCTAGACCCTAGGCAGGCGCAGTCATCCCCACCATGGTCTTATGACCAGTCTTACCCATCCTATTTGAGCCAGATGACTTCACCATCCATTCACTCCACAACTCCTCTGTCCTCCACTCGAGGTACAGGACTTCCAGCCATTACTGATGTGCCCAGACGCCTCTCAGGTAAAGACTGTGTTTTGCCTAAAACAGTTACACGGATAGGAGCAGGACTGGCAGAGACCTCTGTGGCCTCAGACAAACTTTAATAAGAAGAGCAAACTCAGTCGATGATAACAAGGTTACTGCATGGTGGGTGGGGTGTCAAAGTCCCTTTTTTTTCCAAGTGGAAAGGCTGCTGTGTTGCTCTGAGCATGTATCATTTGAATGTCTCTAGGTCAGAACAGATTCTTTTAAAATTGCGAATCTGAGTCTGTGAACAAATCCTCTTTCTTTTTTTTTTTTCTCTTGTAAGAGAATGTTTACTTGCATGTTTCAAAGCAATTGTGATATTCTCAGTTTTTTGGTGCTTTACTTTTGCGATGTGTGTAGCATTAGACATCCTGACAGATAAATGCCTTTATTTCTTCAGTAGTTAAGGCTAGGGTTCATTCTTATGCATTTCTATCCAGTAGTTCAAAAAAAGCCTGTTTCCTTAGTTAATGTGTGCTTAAGATGCCTGTCAGAAACTAGATGAGTCACTTGAGGGCAAAGATTGGACAAATTGTGCTTTGGAATGATGCAGGAGAGAGGAAACATATTTTAGGAACATAGACAAGACAGTAGTGAGGAACAGAGACTTTTAAAATCAAACAAATGCAATGTGCAATTCATATCTAATGGTCTCAGTGATAAAACCATCTGTGTGGAGTAATCTTGATTCCCCTAGGGTAATATGGAGCCTGTCATGGCACACAGTCACCTTGTATATCTTGCCAAAAATGAGGAACCTTAGGGAAGGGAGGCTCAGTATAAAAACTCCGACTTGCAAGTGTGGAAATATGAGCAGCGTATGCCAAAAAAGCATGTGTAATATAAAGAAAGCTTTTATGATTCATTAATGAAAATGAAAGAATCAGTCTTATTACATCTCTTTTTTGCATGTTTGCAAGATATTATAATAATCTTGGATGCTGCTGCCATACACCTGTTTGACTTGCAGCCAGGTGAATTTCTTGCTGTTATATTTTGCTCTTCCACCAAGCTCATAGTGCTGGAAATGCAGATCACTCCACTGAACTGCATCACTGACAAGCTGAATTTCAGCCAGCAGATGTGTGGGATTTGATCAGTGTAGACTCCTTGATTTCTTTCATCTTGAAGGAGGAAAGTTTTTTGTTTTTTTTTTTTCTGAAACAAACAGCTGCAGAAGCCTCTGCGGTCCTAGCATGCTATGCCTCCTCAGAGATGCCAAATATCTCTATGTGGGCTGAGGGCTGGAGGAGCAGGTTCCTGCGGGCTCTGTGTGCGATGTGCTGACTTGGTTCAAAAAACTCGACTGGCTTGATGCTGAGGAAATGCTTTGATTGGCCCCAAACAGGTTCCCTTTGAGTCAGAGTCTCCTGACGGTCTGTGTTGTCAAATGGGTTATTTTTGCAACTGTGCCCCCAGCAATACCTCCAGGAGAGGCTCGACTGGGACCTCAGCAGCTGTACTGCTGCATACTTGCCCTGCAGCCCTTACTTGTCTGTGTATTCAGACGTGAGTGCCTGGCATGTGGGCACAGGCAGAATGACTAAAAGAGTTGGTTGTGTACTTTGTGTGGCTGTGGAATGAACTTTACTGCTGTACTCTGCAGTCAGTTGCCTTCCTGTTTCTTGCCCTTCACCTTTTGAGGTTTGACTGATGCCCTCGCAGTGCTTTTACCTTTTCCAAGTGTGGGGATCTTGCTTCCAGTTAGATTGAATATTGAAAAATGGAACTTCAGTCTTCTACAAGTAGCAGAGGTTGTTTGCAGTGTTTGCTGACATTGAGAAATACAGATTGGTGTTCCTAGGTGGAGGACAAGCGCTGATGCTGAGGCTGCAAGAGGCACATTGCAGTTCCAGAAGGAAAGCTTGCAGTTCCTTTCAAGGGTTTCAACCTAGCAGCGTCACAGGGAGAGAGGGCCAACCCCTTTTATGTATAAAGTAATGAGAGAAATGCAAGTTTAAAGCTGCTCCTTTCAGCAAACGATTCTCCCTTGCATAGGGAGAAACATGAATCTCCACTTACTTACTCTTTCAGAGCAGGACAGAGCTTTGATGGGGGAAATAAAAGACTGATGAGAAACACTAAAAATGTTAGAAGACTTCAGGCACTTCCAGTGCATGAGGGAGAGATTAGAGTTTTACAAGATCTTGAATAAAATCAAACTTTGCTTTCCATGCAGTGGCAGAAATCTGATTATCAAGGCTGTTAAAAATATACAAGGTAATGTTAATGAATGCCATATTTACTGCCTGTTACTTAATGTCATGCAGGAGGAAAAATGGATAAAGCTTCCCCCTTAGGCCTTAGATGTCACACCTATAGGCACAGAACCTCCTACCTGCCACAAGTTCACATCACCCAGTCCTTCCACAGACCACCATGGCTCTGATAACGGAATTGTGGACACCCAGATGTTGAAAATATACCATCTAATAAAGTAATTTGTCCTTCTAAAGGCTGGTTACTGGTTGTATTGTCAGTGGCAGCCCTCAGGAGTTATTTATGGTGGTACAACCATGACCAGAAAGACATCTATCCCATAGCCAGAACAGTAGTGTTCCTCCCTGTCCTGGTATTGATACGTTTCTTGGTGATGAGGACACCTGTGTTTCAATCCCATATTAGGTTGAGCATCAAGAAGATGTTTTGGGCTATAGGACAGGAGGTGACAGGGAACTGCTGTAGCAGTTCATGCAGTTCTCCATCCCATGGGAAAGGGGAAAAGGGCATCAGGCTGCAACCCTGGTATAATGTGGCTGAACTGGTCTTGTCAGTGTCTAGACTGATTTCTTGAAATGTTTGCATGCATGCTACAGGCACGTGCAGATGAGTGCCCGTGGCTGTCAAAATTCAAGTATTCGTCTTTTATTCTCTGAATGGGGATCAGTGCTGTATTTACAGTGTCATGCAGCTAATTAATCATGTGTCACACATATTCAGGCAGTATCCAGCAGCAGTAGCTGATAAGCAAAGCAAAAAAAAAAAAAAAAAGGATTATCTGGCATCCCTCATGCCACTTCTGAACCAGTTTCCTCTGGTGGGTAAGCCTCCTCCTCATATCAAGAATAAATAAAAAAATAAACTCATAGGCCATGCGATTGCCTTACTTTATTGCACAAACTTGATCATAAAAAGAGCATGATTCTCCCTCACATTTTATTAAAATATTTGTCTGCCCAGATTCGTCCAGAAGACGGTGAAAGTTGGTGGCCTAGACCATTAATATTCTTAATTAAATAATATCATAGTGGACCCATGGGAATATAAGAACATGGTCATTTTAGAGAGAGTTTTGCTTGAAGGATGTAGTCTCATTGCATGATTCATAGTCAATGCACTCAGGCTTTGTGTCCTATGTATAACCAAAGTGTATGTGGGATGGGGAGCATGAGTGTCTATTATGTAATTAATGTATATGATTCATATAAATACACATCACAGCCATTTTACATAAAGCTTTGGGACTGATCCAGCAAGTTCTCAACTCATGCGAGGTTCAGAGCAGGGACTACAGGTTGGGTTGTTCTACAGTCACAAGAGGACTGCTCTGCAGCAGGTGAAGGAGATATGGATATAGTTGTCTCCAGAGTAGACACCCATATATAAGACAATTGCATTCAGCTTCCTTTTGAGTCACTGAGGACAAACTGACATTTACAGGATTTGACCAGTCTGCAGATGAGTTTTACTGGTCCCTGACAGAGCCTTGGAAGAGCCTGTTTGTCTCCACAGGCTCTAAAGCAAGTCTAGGTGAGTAGTTCAGGTATGGGCATGTCTCATCAGATAGTCTGCCTTTGGTGGGGTAACTTAAGAGATTATTTAACTGTCCCGTAAACACATCCGTATGGCAGCCTTATTACACTTCAGTACTGGTTTAATGCTGCCATGGGCTGCCTCACCCTGACCTCTACCTGCTCTGTTACTGCAGGGTTTGAGCTTGAGAATACTGAGAAGGGAGATGAAGAGGCTTCTTCTTTGCTTACAATTTTCCTGGAGTTCCTCACCCTTCTGTCTAAATATAGTCTCTTGCTGTTTACTTCATGTTCGAGAGAAACTTGTGGGATCAAGTTCTTAACGTGCTGGAGGACCTGCCCTGCAGGTGTGACATGAACATAGTCAGTGCTGGCTGTGGAAGAGCCTGTCCTGTGCAAGTTTGTTTGACAAATGTCCATATGACATGAATCTAAATAGCAGGACAAATCATCAAACCTAACTTTTCCAGCCCTGGACTCATACTCTTTCCAGAGATTTGTCATCTATGGAGGCTGGACTCATGCCTTCATGCCCAGATTGTCCTGTGCCATGCACTGGAGTCCCTGAAGTGTTCAGAGTGTATTTTGATGTCTTTATATGTACTGTAGCACTAAACTGGGACATACTAAGACAGATGAGGAGCACACTGGGCTCAGACTCTAAACCAAAGAAGTTTGCAAGCCCATCTATGAGAAGTTAAACGTCCAGAAAGTAGTCTCTTTACCAATAAATCATACAGTGGTAGAGCCTGGTCTGTTAAATACCATTACTGTTAAATTGCCAGTGAGGTTGATTTTGGATGAGGTTGGCCAAGCATGGTTGCAAACAGGTCCCAGCTGTGGTTTGGAAATGAGCAGAATCCCAGACCTGTTTCTGTGGGCAGCTTGGAAGCAGCCACCCTGTTGTGGAGGTTAAAAGGATTTAGTATTACAGCTGTGGCCAGACCATCACAACTGGATTTAGAGCCAGATCCTGGATGTTTGATCATTCAAGAGTAGCCAAACTTTCCCATTAATTTGTCTTGCTCTGTAGATGCCGTCACATCATTTTGGATCATCCTGGGCCACAGATACTGAATTTAAGAAATATTCTTGTCTCAGCTCACTGAGGGATGGCAAGTACAAATGCAACCCTGCTAATGGTAGCCATGCCCTAATCAGTGACAATACTGTTGAATTCACAACTGAAATTTCGTCTTGCAAGCCTACAAGTCTTAAAATAAAACCCCACATATGATGGAAGCAGCTCCAGCTGAACCTCTGAATTTAGTATTTGAATATTAATTGCTCACAGCAAATGGTTTCTAGCTCTCTCAGGAGAGAATTATCTTTGAAAAATATTAACTTTAAGAAAGAAAAGTTGTTTGTCTTCTAAAGAGCTCAGAAAACTTTACAGCCACTAAGCAAAAACTCCAATTATGTGAAGTAGCCCCTAATTTCTGCTAACTTCATTAAATAGTAACTAGCTTTATTGTGGGTAATACATTTCAGGATAGATCCCTTAATAAGAGAAGGCATTAATGCTGTCTACAAAATAGAATTCTTTTCCCCTTTACATGCTCTGGGAAAAATAGTTAATCCCGTGGTTATTGCCAGGGACAGGCTTGGTGTTAGCAGCTCCTGAGATGAATGAGTAGTTCACGCTTCAGCAATATTGTCTCAGACTTTTGGCAAACCCAAGAAGCCAGCTCTGTTTGTAGTGTGCTCACTACACTGTGATGTTTTTCTTGGTGACTATAACAATTTTCACTCTGTGTTTTTTTGGGTTTTTTTTCATGGAGTTTGAAAGACTCAGAATTGTCTCTGTCTCCATTTCTCCTAGCTAGTTTTCAATACTTTCCCTGCGAGGCGACACTGAGTTAAAGCAAAGCAAAGAACTTAGAGGATCTTGGGTCTTCAGAAACAACCCACTCATTTTGGTACCCTCCCTAAACTTTTAAGTTGTCTCTTTTATTATTTTTCAGTGGTTCTACTTATTTTTTGTTTACCACAGGATTTCCATTTTTAGTCTTCTGCTCACTTGGTTCCACCTGAGAATCTAAGTAGCTTGGCACTCATCTGTGGGGTTTCAATACCAGCCTCTCTGCTGGGCAGAATCTCTCATTGGAGTAATTGTCCGGAGGATGAGTTGCATGATCCCTACCTTAAGGACAACAGCCAAATTTTTCTAGCGTGAGTGGCCTCAAATTAGGCACCTATACCCATATTTAGGTGGTGAAACAAGTGGGCTGATTGTCAGATGTTTTAATATTACAACGCGAATCTTTAAGCCATTTTCACTTACTTAAAATGGCTGTTGAGAGAGGAAATAAACAGGAAAACGAAGGCAGAAGAGTTTTATTCCTGAAATAAGAGATTTTTAAAATACCAAAAAGAAGCAAGTGGAATGTTTTTAAATGGAATAAATTTGTTGCTGATACAGGCAGGAAATAGCACACTCAAATATATGTGGATGTATAGATATATTTTTATCTGAGCTTTTTTTTGCAATGTGTTTTATATTTAGGACACATATCAAGATTTGCATCTGTTTCCAGAACTTGCTGCTAACAGTTAGTAATGATGCCAAAACATACTTTAGTTCCAGCTTGAGACCAAATGATACTCAGGGCTTTTTTTTTTTTATTACTAATTTAGAGTCTGATATTAATTAAGGAAATTTTCCATAAGTGCCAGATCTTTTCTGAAGAACTCATTAAAATTATATTAACTTAAACCGGAATCACAGTCTGAGCATGTTTTGTAATGATTATTCTTACTGACTCTGCTGGGTTTTGTAAACAGAATGCTAATTGGTAATGGGGCAATGAGGCACTCGATTCCAGACTTTCAAAAAGCCAGATCCTGAGCCACTACCTAGGTGTGTGCACCCAATAAAGTCAATAAGCTACTAACAGGAAAGCTGTGGGACCAAACTTTGTTTTATCCTTGTGCAAAAGTGAATGATGATTTCTCCATTCTCATGGTGGAATTGCCACTGGTTTTCTGTCTAAGATGGAGTCAGTGGCGGTGGCCAATGCAGGACCACATGTCCTAATACAGAGAGGGTGCCTAACACCATACATGAAGCTTTCTGGTACATATAGGGTAATCAAGATCACTTAGTTTGTTCTTGACTCTCACTGGCCTTGAGTCCTTGTTGCACTGTATTTGGTTTGATAAATTGAACAAGTTGAATTTATGAAACGGTTTAATGAAACACAGGACTATATGGTTCTTCTCAGACTGACTGTTTGGTACAAGATAGGCAGAAAATTATTTCAGGCTCTCCAGGAATTGTATGGTTTAAAAGGCCTGATTCTGCAAATCTTACACTAAAAAATACAATTCAACAGGCAAAACGTGCTGCTGGTAGAAATAGCTGGAGCTGCCTTGACTTTCAGTGAACTTCCCTCACATTCTGACCATGTGGGATTCAACCATACTGAATTTGGTCAGGAAGGGAGTGCTAGAGCCTAGCAGAGATTCACAACTCCTTCCTGAAGTGGTTTAGTAATGGTTGTTGGCCCCGTTTTACAAATGTCCATATCTCCTACCCTCTTGATGGATGTTTTAGCAGAAAATGATCCAGTGTCATGCCAGTTTGTCTGTCATGGCATTGACATTGGTGATATTTGGATTATACTGGTGACCAAAAGAAAAGGTAAGAGCCATGCAGACGGTTCTGGCTTTCTGTGGTTGTACAAACGAAAACAGTGTAGGCAGTGAAAGAGAGGAAGATGAATGAGATAAATCGAAGGTTCTCTCTTTCACATGGCTCATAAAGGATGTTATTAAGAGAGACGGTACTATTTTGTATGCATAAAGGGAGGGCATTTGGGGACACTAATCTGGAAATCTCTTAATATTTGCTTTCAGACCTACTCAAAAAAGAGCAAGGGAAGGGATCAAAGCAAGAGATCCTTCCTGAGCTCGGGACAGGTTCTCCATGTCCTCCGCAAGAGTGGTGTGTGGGTGATGCAGTCCCCTCAGGGGGAACTCGACCCTGCAACCATATGGTACTCAATGGTGCTTCTATGTCCAAGAAAAGGTTTTTTAGCAATGGCAGAGCTTTGTCTAAAAAGCTCAGAGAAAAATAAATTGATATAAGGAGCTTTCCGCATATGTATAGATTCATAGGTTATTAATACAGTGAAGCCTATGTGATCATCTACTTTAAACCAAACTATGAGATTTTCCCAGATTAGCTCTAATTTTGACTTGTGGTCAAACTTTGAGGGGGGAAAAAAAAGCAAAGAACAAAACTCAGTTGATCTTCATTTAAAAATATCTAGGGAAGCAAAATCCACCACAACCTTTGGTTACAGATGTTAATTAAGCTTGCTTTGGAAATGTGGGTCTTATTACTAGCCTGAATTTGTCTAACTTTAGTTTCCACTCATTTGAACTTGCTGTAACTTTGTCTGCCAGATTGCAGCATTGATTTTTATTTTTGAGATTCAAGCGAGTTCCTGTGGTGGTGACAGATATAGCAAGGAGGTGAGTATGAAATAAGGTGCCTGTGGTGGGTCTCAGGGAGATGGCAGAAGCCACAGGGAACTGGACATTTTGGGACACAGAACTGGTTTGACTTGCAAAGAGACTGGACGGGCACCATGCAAAAATATTTCGGTCATTTAAGTTTGCTGTGGGTTCATTGTGATCTATCAAATAGTGGAAATTCTCTTCTCTAGTCAATCAAACTCCTACAGTATTCACTGAAAATGAGTTATTTTTGGTTGAATTACTAGTGGGACTCTCCTTTTCCAACTCACCTGAGAAAATGCACCGAGAAAGCATTTTTTCCTGACTATGTGGGCTTCTGCAATTGCTTCAGGAATTTTTCTGCTTTTATATTTGCCGAATTATAATGTCCCTCACAATTTTTCTAACAAAATTAACTTAATTCAGCACCCACCACCCTATATGTGGATGCAGGAACCGGACAACAGGATACTCATTGTCATCCTAGTTTTCATATGCTGTTTAACCTTCCACTTTAAGAAATGGAATCACGTTTAGTTAGCATTTGCTGTGTCAGAAGCAAGGACAAGCCTGCAGTTCTGAGCTCAGTCTGTGGACTTGCTGAGTAGGAGACAATCAGCCAGATCAGCCTCTTTACTCTTCATGTTCATAATTATTCCCTGGACAAATTTGTGAAGAGAGGTTTGAAACTGTGTTAAAGCCTTGGAATTACTTGGACCAAGCAATGCTCTCATTGCATGGAAAAGTATAGTTCTGGTGAAAGAGGTATCATGCGCTTAATGTGGGGCGTTTTGTGGCATTTGAAATGTTCTTGTGGAGGAGGAAAGGAGTCAGCGTGCTATGTCTCTGGCCCATATCACCTCCAAGCTTCCTGGTCTTTTTTCCAAAGGTCTCTAACCACCCTTTTGTTCTGTGGTAGTTAGGTTTGCTGTACCATGTTATTTTGTAATATAGACTTGCTGAGCGTAAGCAGCTGGAGAAAACCTCCTTGGGCTCTTGTGAGAAAGATGAGCAACAATGCAGAGGGAAGTGGAGCACCAACAGTGAAAAACAGCCTGGGGGATTTAAACCAAGGATCAATTCTGAAAGCAAAATTTGAGGAATAGAGCATCTTGTGTCGATCTTTCTGCCTCTTAATGTGACATTTCTCTGATGATGAGAAGTGGAAGGTGGTATGCTTGAGTTAGGTGCAGCACCCACAAAGCCTCTTTCATTTAGCAGAGATGAAAAGTCCTACACAAGCTCTAGTGATGCCACATGCGTAGTTTCCATTCATTATTTTTAACAGCTATTTGGGCTATCACAGTCTGATCCATACACATCGCTGCTTTTTTTTTATGCCCTTTTCTATTAGACAAGCCCTGTCTAGAACTGGCAGAATATTATGAAATCAGCAACTTGGTTTAGTTTATGTACTTTGTCTGCACAAAAGGTTTGCTTTGAAAATAGGATTGGAACACAGGTACAGTACCAAATGTATAAGGTACGTCATGTTTAGTTGTCAGATGTCTGTAAAAACACAGCTTGTCATATTTAACTATGTGCTGAAATTGTTTTATGTTGTGTTGAAAGCTGAATGTCAGGCTGAACATTTTTCATAAACTGGAGAACAGTTCCCTTGCCAGTCTACTTGACAAGGCTTTGTATGAGGTTGTGACTTAAGCTGAAGCACCTAGGTTTGGCTACTGCAGACAATATGGTTCAGTGATCAAAGTACTGGTTGCATTTGTGACTAGCTGTTGGGCCTTTGCTTGACTCATTGCTGACCACACGATAGGCAGAAATTGCTAATATTGGTTGTATTGCAGTAGCATCCATGGCTAAAGATTGTACAATTAAAGAAGAGGAGGAAAAAAAAAGAGGTCAGCCCTGACCTCTATGAGTTTGCATTCTTAAATACAGTAAAACTGGTTGTAATATGTATAACAGTGCAAGATGGAATTGAAGAAACAAGAAGAGAACCACTGTCGTGATAGCAGTGGCTGAAGCCTCACCAGAGCTGGGTGGTAGTGAGCATGAGTCAGGAGAGAATGTAAAGATGATGTTTCAAATAGGGTACTGAGATATATCTGTGGCTGTTCACCCCTTCCTAAGCTTCAGGGGCAGCAGGAAAGAAAGCAAAAAGCTATTCATTATTGCTTATAAGAAAAGGTAAACAGTGCTGACCAATATCATCGCTGAAAAAGCTGAGTGGGATGAAAGATTGGCCCCAACAAGTTAGACCAAAGATCCACCTGGGACCCATTTCCTTCTCAGGATGGCCACAAGTGGTCACTCAGTTCCCCTGGAATGCAAACCGGAATACATACGTGTTCCCAAGCTGTAGAGATGTCCAAAGCTGGTCATTTCTTTCTGGATCGTTGTATTTAATAGCTGTCAATCTGTTGATTGATCTGTGGATCTGCTTAGCCTCATGTAGGTGGGAAATAACCCCTGAGCTACTGCTAGATCAATTATTTTCTATAGGTCTGTATTGTCATAGTCATATAGAACTGACAGGCACCTCATGAGATTGCATGGTTGCTGCCCCTCTATGCAGAAATAGGTTTGAACATCTACAGCTCATTCCTGTTAAGTATAGCCAGCTACTTATGTGTATTGCTACCATCAAAAGCAAAAATAAAACCATGTCCCATAGAGGGAAAAGTCCTAGCCAAAAAACTTCATTAAGACTGACATGCATCATTTCAGTGTAGTTAAATGGTTTCTAGAAAATAAACTAAAAAAAATCCAAAGAAAACCAAAACTAGTGTTATAAAAGAATATAAGAATCATTGCTTGAGAACTGTTGGAGGTTTATGAATGCATCTGGCCACTAAGTGGGAGTCATCACAGCAGCCTGATGAACAGATGTAGAGCTGCACAGGATTTCTCAGCAGTGTTGGAGGGAAGGTATAGAGGACAAACCTCTGTGAAAAGAAGCATAAACATTTAGATTGCCTCTAGGGTGCAGATTGCAAAGACTATGATCTGAAGAGATTGAGGACTGAAAATTAGGCTTTCTGCAAAGGTGGCAGATTTACCAAATAGGAAGGGAAGCAAGTGCCTCAAAAACATCAGGAGGGCTGCTGACCCAAAAAATCTCTGCAACACAAGCCTGAGATGAAATGGCTCATTGGAAGAGGCATCCTGCAGAAGCTCTTCAGAGGAAGTCCCCGGGAACTGTGATGTGGATGCTGGCATGGCTAGAGGAGCCACAGAAGAATGCTGGCAATGGGAAAAAGGCACCTCTCTTTTTCCTTTCTTCCCTCTTCCTCTCTCAAATATCTCCCTCTAAAGGGATTTTTTGTTTGTTTTTGTTTTCATTTTGATTCCTGCTAAAAGCCAACCTATGTTGTTTTTTTTCATGGGTGAAAGGGAGCACAAGGGAGGATCCAAGTACCACCGGAGCCTAATTAGGAGCCATCATATTAGATTCCAAAATTAGATAGGAAACTGAGTTTAAGGATTGTCCAAACCCAACCAGTTCCTAGTTTGGTCTGGCTCGCATAGGTGGGCCAGACTGGTTTGGAGCTGTTTTGAGGACAGGCTGCTTGCCCATGGAGGAAACTGTTCCAGCCACAGTGGAGCTGGAGCACAGCGCCTGGTCTTCAGCTGAGCCAGCTTCTGCTCTCACTGGCCTGCTCTGCAGATGCAGTGGAAGGACATTTAATTTAAAGCAATTGTGGCTGTTGCTTTCTCAAGTCAACAAAGACAACTGAAGACAGTAATTTGGGCTAACTTTGTATGCCTCCTTTTTATTTCAGATATCAGGATTGTATATGAAATTTTATTTTAAGCCAAGTTCCTTTTACTCTGACTTCCATGTTTTCTGTATCTTCATCTGTTGAAGAGCTTACAAAAAAATGTCTGATAGCTTTTGCCTTTAACTTTTGTAACTTCACAACATCTTCCAACAAAGGATTTCATAGTGTTTTTCAAACTGGGCTACTGACCTTTGTCACTTGGCTAGTGTGAATCATTAAAATATCCATGCTATAGCCAGCAAAATTTACCCAGGAAAATTGAATTACATGCTCAGAGTCACAAAAGAAATCATCAGCAAGAGCCAGAAAGCAATACATCACATTTCTCCTTTTAACAGCTTTAATGGGTAAGTAGGCTTTCTAAACTTCTAAATAACATATGCTGGGTTGGTTTGGTTTTTTTTTTTTTGCCAATGTGCAATTATCTTGTGCAATATCTCCATGATGCATTTATTTTTTGCCAGCCTAGTTAGAAGTTGTCCAAGCTGTCTCTTAAAATAAAGCTTAAAAGTGTGCATATCTACAACCTATGGCAAGTACAAGGCATTGAGTCTGAACTTAATCCTCTGCTACAGAATTATAATATCTCACACTTGCCATGAGCTGTGTCCATTTGCGTGACTGTTACTGTGGTTTATCTGAGATGTGGTAACTTGGACTTTAGGTTGAGACCATCAACAGTGATGGTGGTATAGCCTAAGCTGCCATACAGCAAACAGGCTAAAGCATGTTTATAATGTGAACTATTACAGACCAAAGTCTGTTTCTCTTTCTCATCAGCAGTTTCCTGGGAGGATAAAAGCCATGTTCTGAGTTTACACTATGGAGAAGAAGCATTTATTTAGAGGTGTTCAAAGTTGGGCTGTTTGAAGCTTCAGCTCAGCTGATGAATGGAGATGCTGTGTGGACAAGCTTATAATGGATTGAAATTTAGCTTGCAGTAGTTTGCCTTAACTTAGTAAGAAAATTGGGTTAGCTCTAAAATGAATGGGAAAATATACAGAGGGGTTTACACTGCTTTTATTAAATGAGATTGAAAATAGTTTATTGCTAAAGTGGGGCAATGCTGAATATACAAAGGGATACATACAATGCCTCTAGTCCTGCTATACATCTGTGTTTAGCTATGTGTCTCCTGATTAATTTGATGGCAGTTTGATATCTGATTGGGTATTGAGTGCCTAAATGCATGAATTGAAACCCTTGTAGCCCTTTGCACTGATCAGCATTTTTTACTCTTACACCTAAGAGCAGAAGCTCTGGTGACAACAGCCCAGCAGTTGCATGCAAAGATTCACTCTGTCTCCCCAAGGCTCCTGGTCACTTGGTGCAGGCTGTGTTGCATGATGGTGAATCCTCTGCGGCATATCAAAAACCACATCTCCACTCCTGTGATGCCCAGGGTTATGACGTCCAAGACTCACTCTCATGCTGCCCCATGAGATGGGCACAGCAGTTTGGCTTGGTGATTGCCCATACATCTCCCCACACAGGTTCTCCATGCCCTGAGACTCCCTTGAGACTCCCAAAATTCCTTTCACCAGTGACTCTTGAGTCACACTGATGTATCTGACAATTTTATCATGACCTGATGTTACTGTTGTTCATGCTACTTGGGTACATCTGTTCTCGCTGAAAGGGAAAAAACTCTAGCCATCACTGGGTGAGTTATTTCCCACTGTTTACACTACAGCAGGGTTATTTCACCTGCTGCTAAAATATAAGATGAAAATGCCTCCCCAGTATCTCCCCTCTTTTTCTGAGTACTCAGTTCTCTGTGGGATAAGCACCCTTATCCTCTTTGGAGCAGCTGCTCTTGTGGGCTCCCATGCAGCTCCCACTCTGTACACAAGCAGTTGCTTTCAGTTGCTCACCCACAGGATGAGGTGTGTGTTTGCCTGCTGGGGGCAGAGGACTTCATGCTGGGGAAGATAAAAAAACCACCATCATGGCCCTGAACGTGGTTAGTGACTGAGGACGAAAGATGGAGAAGCTACTTTTGAGGGAAAAAATGTGTTTTGAATTGTTTAGAGGAGGGGGTTTCATGTTTTGTGAATGTCTGGGGGCTGAGGAGGTGCCTTGTCTTCCTCCACGTACAATATTGTTCAAGCAAAAAGTAAATCGGACTATGTAGGTTTGTGAATGTAAGGGGTTTTGGCTAGAAGTGTAACAATTTGTAGGGTTTGATTTTTCTCTGGGGAAAGGGAAAAAAAAGGCATTTTTGAGAACAAGGCCTGGGTAACCAAAATAAGTTTGTTTTTGTTTAAATCGCTCAGCAGAGAAATCGTTTCTTGTCTATTGTTAAGAGAGAGGTTTAAATCAAAGGCAAATTCTACATATTCTAAAATATACAGACAACTCTTTGAAAGCAAAGCCAAGCAAAACTTTAAAAGAGACCTTCTCCTTGACGCAGAAGTTTTCAGTTAGTTTACTGTGCCGAGGCTTGAGTGGAAAGAAACAGCCTGAGAAACAAATCACACATCCCCAACTTTGGAGTCGAAAGTTGGGGAGAGCATCGTATTAATAGCACAGGAGACCTTTCCACAGAGCTTCTCGTCTGGGGCTTAGCTTCTCGTCTGGGGCTTTTCCAGCAGCAGCAAGGAAAAGCCTTGACTGTTTGTGGGGATTTTTGTGTTCGGACTTGACTGTGGAAGATTTCAGAAAGCTGCAGAGTGAGGGAGTGGAGGGCCTGATCCTGTCATGTTGGGTGGTCCCTCCTACCGCAAATAACCCTATTGAAAACAGAGGGACTATTTGTGGAGGCATTTGTTTGTCAGGAAAAGTAGGGTTTGTAGGATACGGCCCCAATTAGCATTCAGATTCCTGGTTATTGTGATAAAAACACTGTCACAGAGATGCACGTGGCAGTTCTTTCATTCCTATTTGAACTCTTGCCACTTGCTCCATGCTTCTTCCCACTTCCTCAGCCATGAAAAAGTTATTCCAGCACCATGCGAGCTTGGTTGAGCTGGCTGCTTCCTTCTTGCCCAGGACTGACTTGGCCTCCATCCCTTTGCCATGCCATTTGGGATAAGCAAGGCTTGGGCTCTGTGTTCCCTGGCTCCTGCTCAGTGGTACCCATCAGTGAGGGCACGCGAGGTTGCTCTGTACCTTTGGTTTCTGACTGCTGGAGCACATTAGGGAAATAGTATCCATGTATATAGCCTGACATCACTGCCTAAAATCGCCCCCACCATAAATTCTGCCTTAATATGACGCGGCTACACTCAACCTCATCCAGAGGATGTCCTTCTCAGGAGATTCAATTACCAAACAGTTTAGCACCCAGCTGTAGTTTCTGGAAACACTCTTGAATGCCCAACTGCATTATCAAAGAGTGGGTGTCCTTCCTGACCTGCATGCACTGGCACAGGCAGCATGACGGTGGCTGTGCTGGACTGGTGCAAGCTCAGCATGCTGATGGATGCCAAGAAGGATTTTGATAGCAGTGCCTTTATTTGGGGAAGGGAGAAACACTGTCCTTAGCTGTATTTTCGTATAGCTCCCTGTTTTGGTAGACATAAGTCATTACTGTTTTTTATGTATTAATTGCCTTTTTTTCCCCCTTAAACTGAAATAAGGAAATAAGGCTGAAAGAGTAGATTGGTCCTTTTTTTTAATTTTCTTTTTTTTTTTTTCCCTTTGGGTTAATCTGAGGCACACTGCCACATCTGAAGCCACTTGGCTTATTATGGATTTCATGGAAACTGATTCCCTAAAAGTGTTTCCATATGTGTGTTCCCAATATATCCTATCCTTTTCTAAATGGAAGTACAAACTCGCACACGAGCTGGAAATGGCTTCAGGATGTGACAGAGAAGTCATATGACTGGAGTGGCACTGTGTGTGGCCCTTTCTGAAAGACACGGTGTCCTGTGTGCTGGCTCCCATCCTACACTAGATCCAGTTTCAAAGAATATCTTCCTTCCCAGCTTCTTAAAAACTCTTAATCAAGAACCAGCAAGGAATCCTCTGTCCTCAGGAGGGGACACATAAGAGTTGAATGAGATGCGAAAGGAAGATTTGGATGAGGAGGGAGAAGAGAGGGGTTTAAAGGGTGAAGTAAAGAGCGATGCCAAGGCCTTCCTCCCCCTCCCCGCCCCTGCAAAACATAGTTTCTTTGTGTCTGCTTGGGGATCAGATGGTATTTCTGAGCTGCTAGCATGCAGTGGAAAAGTACAATTCATGACAACATTGGAAACAAATATTTATACTGGATAGTTAAGGCACATTTTTCTGGAGAAGAAAAAAAATGTTCTAAAGTAGACTGCCCCAATGTATATTATCTTCCCATTCACTGGATTTATGCAGGATTCCTGTACCAACGCTCACCACCTCTGCACATGCGTCGCAGCTCTCAGCCCTGCATTCTCACCCCCATGCTGTATACAACGCCGCTGAGGTTGCTATCCAAGAAAAGCCTCAAATGTTCCTTCTGATGCGTTTCTGCTCAGGCTGGTGAAAAACAGCAGCAGTTGAAGTTCAGACGGGAAAAATTGGAGAAAACTGAACCAAGAATGATACGTGCCTCTGTGTGTGTTTGTGCCATGCAGCGCTGGAGGGCTGCTGGACTTAGTACCAGGAAACTTTGTTTACTTTTTGCTTCCAGTGTAGCATGTAGATGGCCTGAGGCTTTAAACATGCAGGGGGATTTTGATACAATACCAATTCCTTTCCACCTGAATCACCTGTGACAGTTCCGGACTGAAGTCACTGGAATGAGATAGGAAAGACTGAGAAGTTCAGATGCTCCCCGTCACACCAAGTCAACGGGCATCCACAGGTGGAAGGTCAAACCCCACAAGCAGGGAACCTTTTCCTGTAATGTGACCATTTGTCCCCCTCCTGTGGTTCTCGTTAGAAAAGTCTAGGAGTCCTGGATGCGTGAAGTTTCACAAGGCAGCATCTATAAATGACAGTACTGACATAGCTTTCACAGCTCCATTTCTTTTCTTAACAGTCCATCTAGGACGAGTTTGGTTTTGCTTTTTTCCACATACGGGAGGAATTTCTACCCGCTGATGTTCCTAAATTTAAGATGAGCTACTTCTTGAAGTGCAGGCAGCAAGCACCTGTGTGTTTAGATATGTAGTCTCACTCAGCAAGACTTAGGTGCTTAAAGAAAACACCTCCTTCCAACGCAGTTCATCCAGCAGGAAAAAAAAAATTGAATTGAATGAGCAGGGCAGGTAATAATGGTGTCAGGGCTGGAGAAGTTCAGAGCCCCAATTTTGTCCTTAAACAATATAACAGCTCTCCTTGGGAAATACTCTCCTTTATTTGCATGAATGCTATGTTAATGGCTGCTGCTAATTACCTTATTTATGGGGTGTTTCTCCCCACAAAGGGCTTAGGTGCTGTGCCATAAATTCAGTGAAAAGATCTATCTGCGCATTAATCTACGGTATTTTAGGTGCCAAATTCCAGTGACCTAAATACCAGAAGGCATAAACACGCAGTTTACGCTGTGAACTGAGGTACCGGGGGACAGTGACACAAGATTCACTAGAATTAGGTTCTCATGTGTTGTGTGTGAGGCTCGGTAGGGGTTAAAATGTTCCTTCCTTCCTCTGACTTTTGTGAGACTGCTGTGCTTAATAATGTTTCAGTTTAAAAGGTCCCAACTAGGCCTTGAAGTTAACACCTTGTTGAGGTGAAGGAAAGAGAAGTGGGGGCTGCTTTACACCTCTTCTGCTGCTATTGTTTGCTCGGAGACTTGATTGCTGTTCTGCAAGGGTGACAGGAAAAAAATGAAAAAAAAAGGGATGTAAAATGATTTTTTTCCCATTATCTTGAGGTTTTGGTTTTTTTCCGTTTCTTTGCTTGCTTGTTGCCCCTTTTTTTTGTGTTTGTTTTTTTTAAAGGTTTTGTTTGTTTGGGTGGTTGGTTGGGTTTTTTTTTCTTCTTTTCTGAATTAAATGGAGGGAAAGAACATTTGAAAATCTACCATTTCCTATGATAAACAGTTGCAAATATCCAGACAATCTCAAAAGTGATCCGGGGAGGGAAAAGCCTTATGCATTATTTCTGCAGTGCTGCGGGACCCTCCCGCTGGCAGCATGTAGGCACATGTTCTGGGGTAGATGTGTGGGAGGAGTGTCCCTGAGCTCCAGCACAAAGCTGAGAACCCAGTTCGGG
The DNA here is from genome assembly GCA_013399055.1 of Ramphastos sulfuratus. Classification (NCBI taxonomy): domain Eukaryota; kingdom Metazoa; phylum Chordata; class Aves; order Piciformes; family Ramphastidae; genus Ramphastos; species Ramphastos sulfuratus. The sequence goes on along the minus strand of WBNM01038910.1, from coordinate 338,038 downwards.
TTTGCAGGATCAAGACCTAATGTCTACAACAAGGAGGTGGTTTGGGATCCCTGGGAACTGCAGTCTCAGGCTCCGTGCTGCAGTGGCATCCAGAGTGAAGGTGATACAGCAACTTTGGAGAGTTAAAGGTTTGCCTGGAAGAAGGCAGGAGAATGATCATCCTGTGTGTGATTCACTAAACACTTATTAACAGAGCCAGGTGACAAGAATTTAACAAAATGAAAAGGTAAATAACATTATCCCCAATACAGAAGGATGCTTGGGGAAAAAGGAAATGCAAATAAGAAATAACCAGTCCCCCCATCCAAACACCTTGCAAAGAATCCTTAAGATTGCAAAACTAAGTGCTCAGAAATTGGGAAATCTCAGTACTAATGTTGCCTGTGCAACTTTAAATCAGCCTCATTCTGCTTATGCAGTATATTACAGATTATAATTACAGGATCACATGATACTTTTCCCACGGGATTCCTGCCTCATTCAATGCACGGGATGGACAGTGTTAAACTAATGAGCAGCTCTTCAATATGTTTTCTTGTTCTTTGCATTTCCTGAGGCTTTGCTTATTTCAGAGCATTAAATTCTTCTATGAAGAAGGAATTCTTAATTTCTTGATGGGCTTTGCTCTTAAAATTTCTGCCATAGTATTTGGATACAGTTCATTACAGTATAATTTTCCCAAGAAGGAAAGAACCCAGTTTTTTAGAGTACTGAGACTAACTTGGGGGTCTCCTGTAATTCTGTGCACCTTCCGTGCCTTACCTACAGTATGGTTTTTTCCTATCTTTAGCCTCATGTTCAGACCTGAGTTGCTACTGGCTTCGGCTGCAGTCGTGAATATTCAGTGCACATGCAAATCAGAAGCCAACATCTTTGCTGGGGACAGAGAATGAGAGCTGTTAAAATATGATTTGGAGAGATTTCAAGTGAGTCACGTGTGAGCAGTATGGCAGAAACACATATAAAGTCCAGTTTGCTCAGGAAATAAGGAGGTCTCACCTTATTCACTTTAGCCCTTCTGATTTCTTGAAGCAGTGGATTTTGGGGATATATAGACAACGGTCTTCTCTATTTCTCATCTCTGTTACATCTCCAGAGGAAGTCAGCTTGTGTGCTGCGTGCAGGAGGGTTTGTGTAAAAGGTTTCCTGTAATCGAATGCTGTATCACAGTGCATATGCAGGAGTAACTTGAATGCTGGTATTTCCTAACTTTCTCACTCTTCACATGGTAGCCTCAATAATGTTCTTTTGTTTGTTTCTAGTTGTATTCATAGTTCCTCAGATTCTGAAAAAAGCAAACCCCAAGTAATACTACCTTCCCACATTTTTCTTTGCAATATCTACAGACATCCACATGGACCAGCGCTTAGTTCCTTTTATGCAGGCTCCAGTGAATGGAGCCACTGATGGACCAAGTCTTTATCAGGACTGCTGTGGGGATGGGTGGGGATGTCTCTGTGTTTTAGCAATATTTGCAGAAGAAATGCTGGGACTTGAAACTTCTGAATTTCATTCCAGTCTCTAGACAAGTGTCTTTGAAGGGGCACAGACTCTTCTGCCCATTTTTAGGCAGAATGCTTGAGATTTGTTCATATTTGGCTGGATTTTCATGACAATGTCTCTCACACAAAAGCCACTCCTGTTCCAAAGTTCAAGTCCCTACTTCAAAGAGTGGAACTGGTACAGCTTTTCAAAGGAAGGCTCCTCAGAGTTTAAGATTAGTAGAACAATGTATTTTTCCCAGCAGAAGAGTTTCAGATGAAATTTTAAAAACAAATAAATGCATAAATCACAATTTAGCCTGAGACAGACGCCCAGCATGGACGATTTCAGCCAGAACATTTAAAGTCTGGCAAAGCCGTAAGAGACTGAAAATTGTCTCATCGTGTGAAGTGTGTGGCATTCTTCATCAAGGCGATATTATCAGCTGTAAGTAATCCAAGCTGCACATATAATTCATAGAATTAGATGTTAGGGAAGGAAAAAGCAGCTTCAATAGATCAATTAGTGCTGTGGCCCAGCCCGAATAGAACTGTTGAACAAACTCCCATAAAATCTAGTATCTGATTCAGCAAATGTCTTGACACTGAAGTTCCCCAAAAGGTGAAGCATTTAGCTACTGGTAAATATACTTAAGTATATGTAGCTGAATTTCCTGAGACAGGCTATTCAGTGACTTTCAAATACAGCACTACTGTGTTTTCTCGCGTCCGGTGATTATGGATTGACTTGATGTGCTAGAAATTTCCCTATCAATAAGCAAAAGGGACCTTTTTTTTTTTTTTTTTTTTTTTATGGTAACCTTATAGCATAAAATGACAAAACAAATTGCAATATCTATGCATTATAAAATTAACTCATAGCCCTTTTAAAGTAGACATCAGCTTGCAGTACCCACAAGGAGTTAATCTATCCACAATACATTATGATCTTTAATAATTGGAAGTGATTGGCCAAAGTGCTGTAAACCTGGCAGAAATTTGTTGCCTTGTTTTCTGCAAACCACAAGCACAGCTTATTAATTGAGAAACGAACGTTAACCTGCATTAGCTGGCATCTGTAAACTGAAAAAGAGAAATGACCATAGTACACATTCAGCTGTAAATGGTAGAGCTGCAAAGCTGCAACAGGTAAAACTGGGTTTTAAGCACGAATGCAAAACCCTTTTAGTTAGCTGCTGGCAAATGGCCAAGTCTAGGGTTTTTAATGAGGCTTCTGCACCAAAATAAGTGAAACCACATGGAATTTTAATTCTTCTTATTCTAAATATGAAACACACTGGAGCAGTATTCTTGAATCTAGGATGTTAGCATATATATTGGCATATTAGTGTGACCACTTTTCTATTCTAAACATAAAGATCTCAGAAAACTTGAGGTAGGGTACATTAGGGAGGAATCAGCTTGGAAGTTTTAAAAACTGTTTAACTTGGACTCTTCTGCTTTTTTAGTTGTTTTTGAGAGGGTTTTGTGTGGGTTTTTTTAAGCACAGTGATCTGATTGGGCTGCATAGGAAAAGATTACTTGCTGTGCTTGTTGCCTTGTTTCTCTTTCTGATGGAACAAAATAAAGTCTCTTCACAAAAGTCCGATTTCACAATCTTGTGGCAAAGATGCAGGGTGGAGGATCTGCACTTCACCCATTTAATACAAGCTATCATGAGAGTGGGAATTCACAAATGCAAATTTTCTTGCTCTGGTGGAGGAAAAATTAGCATAAATCTTTAATCCTTCTGGGGAGTAGAATAAATAATGTACTTGCACCATCATGTTACTCTATTGCTAACTGACAATGCTATTTGTGCACAACTAGATATACAAAGATGGGTACCATACCTAGAAGACCTGTTTATTTTCCCAGTCCAGCAAAGAGAGGAACATACATAAATGAATATGCATCTAATGTTTGCAAGTTAGAACACAAGATTGTGGAGGTAAGAGGTTGCCCAGAGAGAGGCAGTGGAGTAGAATGAAAATGCACCAGTGAGGTTGCATAGCAGTGAGGATGGCAAGAAGCTGGATTTTAGAAGTAACTTGTTAAAACATTTCTGGATTAACTTAGACTTTAAAATAAACACCACACAAAACTTTCTGATCTCCAAAAGTATCTTTACAAAATGGAGATACAGAGGTCTGGGAACAAATGATGAGTTATGGAAACAGCAGAAGACGTTGGACAAAAGAGGGTTTGGAGAAGTGCGTGCAGGAGCTGTTGCAGACACAGCCATGGATGAGATAAGAAAGGGTTATGGTTATTTGGCCTTTGGGTAAATAGGACTGTGCTTTACAAGCAACAGTAAAAACAAACAAGTGTAGATTTACTAGAGTATGTAAGGAGGTCTGTAGCCCCATATTAGAAATGCCTATGTGTGGTGTGCACGTTTCCAGTCATTTAACACATACATGATCTCTAGGCAGCATTTTAATACGTAGAACTGTATGGATAGCTTGTTATTAATTAAAAAAAAATAGAATTGGTTGCAAAGAAACCAAAAAATGCCAGTGCTTTTCTATACCCTTACGCTCACACCAGTTCTAGCTTTGATTATAAAAGTTGTTTGGCTTCTATCAGGGTAAGCCAAGAGCAGCTCTGTTCATGTTGGGACAGTTGCAATAACCAAAAAAAAACCCCCAAAACCCCAAACCAAAACCAAACCAAACCAACACCAACGAAAAAAGGGAATATAAGCGGTAGCATATTGAAACTAAGTATTTTGAGCAGCTGGGGAAATTATGTTCTAACCTTATATTTCCAGATATGTATCAGACCTGTTCAGAATATAAAGGATAGTGTTCCAAAATTACAGCTTTGAATCTGGGTGGTATCGCCTCTGGCTATTGTTTGCAGTTGGGAACGAAAGAAGTTGCATCAAGTAGTAGTGTTTGCTGTAAAGGTACAAGTTATATTACATTCCATGGGACTGTGGTTTGGAGGAGTTGATGATGGAGACAGACCCATTCACCCCTAGGTCATTGATTCAGTTCCTGATAAAGATAATAGTAATCACATTGTCATCAGAGTTAAAAAACGTCTTTTACTGCCCATTTAAACTCTCTACAAATATCTTTTGAGATGGGAGATTATACTCCCTAGGTTTCAGGCTGCATGATTTGGATGTTGACTGGCTCTGATCCAGAACTTCCAGCCTGAACGCAAGCTGTGCCTGAGTTTTGCCCCCCATGCTGCTTTTAGATATCATAGAAGGTGTGGGTTAAACAAGCTGGTAGAACAGGACAGAATAGTGATCTAAATTACAAAGTGTGCCACACAAGGCAGCAGGATCTCTTGAGTCTGTGGCTTATGGTAGCAATCACTGTTGCGGGTGCTGTAGGGAGCAGAAGGGCTGGAGGGACTCTTCCTTCTTCACAGTAGTATTGGTAGGTCAAATTCAAAGCCTGTCAACAAGGAAAAGCATTGCTGCAGCTTACATTTAGGATACACAGGGTGTTTCAGTGTTTAGCATGTCAGTCTGGCATCTAGAAGGTGTTGTATTTTCTTCTAGGTAAACCAGATTTATAGACTGGTAAAGTGATGGGTGAGTCCATCTGTAAAGCTGTAGAAGTGTCGTTGGGAAGTACAGGGAGAGCTGATTTGTTTTAATGATTTTTCCCCCTTTATTTATACCTTGCTCTTTCCAGCTATCTCTCTATAATAATCTGTGTACCTATTGTACGCTGGCCCACACATTTCTCTGTCTCTTGCACTGTACTTCTACATTAAACTCTTTTTCCCTGTCCCTTTTCCCACACCCTTTTTGTTTTCCGCTTTTCTGGCTCTCAATGCAAGCTTTCACCATGTTCTGCTCCTGTCCATCCCACAGTCTCCTAAGCAGATCACCAAGCTACTAACGCTTGCTTTCCAGTTCTGCTCCAAAACATTGGGTGTTTGATGTGGGGTTAGAAATTAGGCAAAATGAGTTTACCCATCCCTGTTTTGCGTTAGACTCCAATTCACAGTGTTACCATCCAGACGTTCACAGTAGCCATAGACTGTGTGGTCTTTTTTGCAACCAGTCTGCCCAGACTACATACAAAAACAACTTTTTTTTTTTTCATTGGCAAAAGGAGTGTTTGGCTTGTAATTTTCCATCAACTGCACTGAAAAGTAAAATTTGCATCTTTGCTATCAGCACAGTGACCTTGTCTGTCCTTTAAATAAAACAATATTTTTCATCTATAAGAAGCAGCTGAGCAGATCTTCACTTAAATAAATTGGTTAAGGGCAATAAGCAGGGTTTAGTCACCCCTGGTGTAACTCTCCTGGTGTCAGTGGTGCAACTATGTGCTGCCAACTCTTCTAGTTCTATTACAAGTTGCATGGTAATTTCTGCTTTTCTCAAGACCCCAGATCCTGATGCCCCGTGTTGAGATGGGAATCTCAGCTCTCGTGTACAACCAGACCTGAGTTTCTCTAGATGCTATAACAAAAAACCAAAGACACATAACCCTCAAAGGTCAAAAACCAGAAAGTAAATCAACCCCAAATCCACATTTCTCTTTTTGTCTCTTTTTCAATCTCTTGATTTTTGAGATTATTTTTTTTTCCGGCCTGACTTGTGACATTCGAATGCTTCAGGTTGGCAATGCTGCTCCCTACATTGGCATTGTTGGAGTTAGACCAGGGATGAGTTTGGCCCAAAGCATGTAAAAGACAGGTTTATAACTCTTTTCCGTGCAATGTATTAATTGATATGATCTGCTGTTCTCTTGGGGGCCAGAAGAAGTGGGTTTTCTTAGAGAAATAGAATTCTATCATCACTTGGTACAAAAAATGGTATTTACAGAAATCTTTTCCCCCGTCTTCTGTTGTAATTTTTTAGGTGCTTCAGAGCTGGGCCCATTTTCAGATCCCAGGCAGTTCACAAGCATTTCATCCCTCACTGAGAGCCGCTTCTCCAACCCACGAATGCACTATCCAGCCACCTTTACCTATACACCGCCAGTCACCTCAGGCATGTCACTGGGTATGTCCGCAACCACTCACTACCATACCTACCTACCACCACCCTACCCCGGCTCTTCCCAAAACCAAAGTGGACCTTTCCAGACCAGCAGCACTCCATATCTCTACTATGGCACTTCGTCGGGATCATACCAGTTCCCCATGGTGCCAGGAGGGGACCGCTCCCCTTCCAGGATGCTTCCTCCATGCACCACCACGTCCAATGGCAGCACGCTGTTAAACCCTAACTTGCCCAACCAGAGTGATGGTGTGGAGGCGGATGGCAGCCACAGCAGCTCTCCAACCGTCTTGAATTCTAGTGGCAGAATGGATGAGTCTGTTTGGAGGCCATACTGAGATTTCTTCTGTAGCCGGCCTGACCTCTGCGAGCCAAAAAAATCCCCAAAACAAACAAACGGTCAACTAACTATGAAGTGCCTGTTTTTTGTGTTTGTTTGGTTTTTTTTTTTAAAAAGAATTTTTACCAATACATGTAACTGTGTAGATGGGATGATAATGGCCATAAATAACAAGAGTCACCAACACACCACAACCCATGTTTCAGATTATGTGGATCAAAGCACATATATATATATATATTTTTTTTTTCCTTGAAACCATTTTACCTTGTTTTATATTTAAAATGTACCTTTGAAGCACACACAAAAAAAAACCCCCCCCCCCAGGTTTTTTTTTTTTTTTGGTCTAGAATGTTGTGCTAACTAGTGAGTTCTTTTGCCAATGAGGAGAAAACGGACTCCCCAGCTATCAGGAGAAGCATGGTGATGCAAGGCAAAGGCTGCATTCCCCTTTATTTTTTTAATACCCCCCACCCCCAACCATGAACTCCAGATACAGTTGCAATCATACAACGTATGGGACCCTCTTCACACATGTAGTGCAATTCAACTGGCTTGTATTGGTGCACATAAAAAGAAAGCAAAGATTGAGTTGTTTCCATTTTGCCATGATACATTCAGATGAAAACAGCTGTCCCAAAAAACTCTGTCTGAGCCTTGCTGCAGATAATGGTTGGAACTTCTCTGTGTTCATTGCTTTTTTTTGGTTTGTTTTTGGGTACTTAAAGAGAACAAGTCTTCAAGTTAGGCTACGAAACCCTGAGATTTCCTTTTTTTGCTTTTGTATCCATTCATTCTGCCTTTGATTAGCCAAAAACCAAAAAAGAACAACCGAAACCTTCAGAAACGAAAAACAAAATGCTATTACTTATGCAAAATATCAAAATAGCAATATATATTATAAGAGCCAAAACGGTATACATAGTATTTGTGTTCGGCTATGTTATTTCCTTTTTTTAAATTTTTTTTTTAAATTATAAATGTGTAAAATTTGAGGTTGTTTGCTAACATGAATCATCATATAACTTTAAAAAATATTTATGATTATTTAATGACATTTGGACCCTTTAAATGTTTCTTAATGTAATGATATATTGACTTCGGTCTCTAAAAGTGTTTTTCGGTTTTCTAGTTTTCTTATTTTTATTTACTACATATCTGCAATGGTGTAAACTTCAAATCTTTACCCAACTCTGAAAAGCAGTTCCAGTGTGAACCAGTTTACAATGTGAGTAAAAATGACAAACCCAGCCCAAATGCATCCATATCAAATGATTCTGGATGTATTTTTTTGTATGAGTTATGAAGGAAATACTGTGTTTTACATTTTTATTAGCTGTCTGGTTGCCTTCAACACAGTCTTTCTTGCCTTTTAATCAGTTGTGGAGATGTTAGAAAAATGGTGGGAAAGATGAAATATTTTCTACCCTTCTCCTAATTTCTTCTTCTCCCAAGACTTTTACCAGAACTTAAACATTTGAAGATACTCATACTTAAAATAATTCTGTTTGGACAATGTGATTTGAATTTTGACAGCATTTGTTTTCTTTTCCGAAGAAAAATAAAAACAGTCTCAAAGCCCATGTTTTACAAATAATGAATATATCAGAAATGGGGGGAGAACTGGTGAAACTTTATCCCCTCCCTTTGCAATTTCAGCCCATTTGATGGAGTAAAAAGGTTCAAAACTTGAGACAGAAACTGCCTGGTAACGCATCACTGCACGTTAGCATTAAATGCTAGAGCCATAAGGATGCTGTGTTGACTTCGAAGCTGATGTGGCTATTGTACTAGAGGGACAAGCCCAAGGGCAGCAATACTTACCTCTGCAAATGCTGAAGAAAAAAAGTCACCTTAAAAGCCACCCTGGGACTCCCAGGTGTGATACAGGGAAAGCAAATTGCACCCAAAACCCTTAACCATCCCATCTGCCACTAGACTCTCCAGCAGAGAGTGTCGCAATAAATCATTGGTGAGCATAGCCATACAGAGCCCGACAACACCATCATCACCGCTCGGTAACAGCAAAGCTGTTAGACGAGTTGACATTAGCATGGTACATCCCTCTGACTTATGTGATGACGTGCTCTTAAAAAAAAGAAAAAAACCTCTTTGCCTTCTAAAGGTTGTATACCTAGTATGCTTAAAGTATAAGTAAGACACTTTTTTTCTTCTTCTAATACTTAGTTTTCCTTCAAAGATGGAAGCTGTAATTGATTCTATTTATTGTTGGTTTGTGGTAGCTTGAAGCATACCACTGTCCATTTATTTGTAACTGTAAAGTACGTTTGTTAGTCTCAGCAGCACTTAAAAAGCCAGTGTCTGGTTACACATTTCAGTTTTGTTTTTTGTGTAGTAAGCAAGAGAAAAAGATGTACTGCCAGTGCAAGCTGTTTCCTATTTAATAAAAGGTACTATATTTGTACATTATTTGTTATTGCTGAGAAGGGCTTTTTAAGGTTTACTGTATGCATATTAAGTAATTTTTAGGGTGCTTTTGTGTTGAAATGTTGTTGAGCGTGGCTGCAGGCAGCAACCCAGATTTTTTTTTTTTTTTTTAAGACTTTGTTGTAAAATACAAGCACTTGTTTTTTGTTTCTGGATAAATCCAGCACAGACCAGAATTTTATTTTGCTTGGTACTGACAGGATTCTGTTTGTGTCCCCGTGGTTTCTCAAATGGACCATTAGAGACAGACTTGGAAAATGTTTTCTCCTGGTTGAGGTGCACATGCCTGATCTGTGCCCTCATCTTCCCTGGTTATGTGGGCAAGCATCTGGCTCAGCCTGCTTGAGATAGGAAGGAATGGATTTTCTAATAACCTATGGACAGAAGAGCACCAACCGCTGGACATTCAGTACACTCCCATGCTCCTGAGCTCTCCCGGTGCCTTTTGGAAATCTGCCAGTACAACAGGCTGATCATGGAGGGAGTTGTACAGGCTGAGGCAGAGATGCTTATCAAAGCTTTCAGAAAATGCTTTCGAGTTTGCTTGGAGATACTCTTGAATTCAGGATTTCAGACCAAAAATTACCCCAACCAGGGATACCAGATTATTTGATGTTTTGTGAGGTGCTTAGCATCAACAGAAAGAAGTTTTGTCAAAGGTATGACATTCTTTCCCTTTGTCAACTGATAATCTTTGGCACTAGTCATAGATTTAAAGATAAAAAAATTAGCTTTTTTTAGTTTTCCATCTCTCTTATACTACCAAAGATTTACTTAGAGAACAACAGGCACTATGTCCCTTTTGCCAAACAGAGGATTAAACTGTCCTCTCCCTCCTCCTAAAGGTAATCAGATCAGGGTCAGCAGGTTGGGATGGATGAGTAAAGCAAATGGTTTAACCCACAGCATCATTCATGTGGTGTTGATCATTTCTTTGAAAGACCAGCTGCTGTGTCTTTCATAGCATTGAATGTTTTTTGCCAGAGGTCTCCTTAGCAAATATTTCCCAATTTCTGCAGGTACCATCTCAAGTGGAGAAAATTTTGCACTTTCACACTTAGCAAAGCAAAGCTCAGCTCTGTGTTGGGCTGCACACAGCCAAGAAGGCATGAGAAAAAGCAATAATTTAAACCTGGATCAGCCATGAGCTCAAAGAAGCCCCATTCTCTGAACCCCTGAGTCTCTTCTTGTTTTTAAATAGAACGCATTTCATTTTAACGTTTTGTGACAACTTTTTTAGGTGTTTGTTTACTTCCATGTTTACAGATAACCCTTTGCCTTCTTTTCTTTTTTTTTTTTTTTTTTTTTTTATCAGTACTTCTAAGTATATCAACCAAACCCACACTTTTACAGCAACTTTTGGTTTAGGTAAGATGAGTGACATTTTTTTTTTTTCCAATTTTTTTTTTAATTTGCTAAATATGCTTTACCAGTCTTGAATTTCTGCCAGAACAAAATATTTGTAGCATTTTGTGTAAATACAAGCTTTATTTTTTTTATTTTTTCAAATGCTGTCACCCAAGATTTGCTTTTCATGCACATATTGTACAAACACACTCTGCTTTATGCCACAGACTATGATTGTGGATTGGTTTACTTAAACTTCAAAGGGACTATTTGTATTGTATGTTGCAACTGTAAATTGAATTGTTTGGCATTTTCTCATGATTGTAATATTAATTTGAAGTTTGAATTTCATTTTCAATAAAATGGCTTTTTTTGTTAATGTCCTTCTATGATTCTTTTTCTTCCACTTTCTTCTCTTAGCACCAGGCAGGGTAAAGTACATACACAGTAGGACATGGTACCAACCCTTCTGTGGTGGCCCCATCAATTTCTGCAGCACTTAATTTTTCAATTAAATGTAAAAGACCAGTTCCCAGACCTATGGATGGTAAAGGACACCATCCCAAATGTTGCTTCTTTTCTCGAGTCTGCAAACTATCAAAATCTATGTCTTAAAGGAGTGCAAACTGCTCCATTCATTTTATTAGACTCTTAACTCTGAAACATTAGATGGGACATTAGCTAGGACACTACGGTGTTGCGGTGCTGTGGGCAGAGCTGGGAAGTATAGGAAAAGTTGGGATAGATTTCCAAATCAGAGAGGGAGGGATTGGAGTTTATGGCACATTTCCAGGAAGGGGTTGCATTATCCCCACCTCTACCTGATCAGACCTGAGGAATGCAGTTACAGATAATCTTCTGATTTGCATGGCTTGAGGCAAGAGCAGTTTCCAAGCAGCAAAAGATATATGTATGGACAGGGAGGAGACTGGGGGAGGAGGCTACTTTTCCTCCAGCCTAGTGACAGGGGTAGGAGGAGATGGAGCTAATGAAGGTGAGGTTAAGTTCACCCAAGGCTTACAACAGAAGGGGAAGAAGAGAGGACAGGAATTGTTTGCAAGTTTGCGGCTGGTTTCATAGTAAGTTTTTATCCTTTTTTAGCTATCTCTTGAGTTTGAAAAGTGAAATAGTAGCACAGACAGACAAGAGGTTATGATCATTTCACGAAATCTTTAACCTCTGAAATTTAACTATCACTAATGCTGATTTTGTGAACTCTTGTTGCTTTATCATGGACCTACACATATTTTTTTTTGTGTGGTGGTGAAGACTGAGGTAATGTTTGGGGTTTTTTAAGGGTGCTTTCATTCCAGTCCATAATCTGAGATACGATTTTAGGGAAACTTCATCCAAGAGTGAGGAATCAAGCAAACATCAATTTTCTGTGTTGTAATTACTATATAAATCATCTAGGGGGTACTTAGGCTAAAATATTTGTGCTAAGACTTTTTGGTTAACCTATCTCAGCTAGTCAGAGCACAGAGGGGCATTCATTATGTTCTTGCTTTCATAGTCATTTAATCCAGATGCTCATAAAGGGAAATAAGCATTTTTTCCCTATTTTGTATGATCAAGTGGTGGAACAGGGACCTAGGGAGGTTGTGCCACCTTTGTTCTAGGAGATTTACAGGGCCCAAATGGGTAAAGTGTGAAGGAACCTGGTCTGACCTTGGAGCAGAGGCTGCTATAAGCCAAAGGTTGGGCTGGAGACCTCCCACAGACTTCTCCAATTTATCCCATGGCCCTGTGAGTCAGGCCAGGAGCTATCTGCTACAGATTGTTGTCTAATCTAAGAACTGTTTATGTGACTGCACAGATAACACATACTCAGTCAAACCCAAAATGAATAGAGAGGTTTGAAAGAGTGAAATTCTCACATAGACATGTTATTGAGGAGTTACAGTGATTCTTCTGTCTTTTGTTGGTTCCTGGCACATTTCTCTGGGATAAAGGCTTCAAGAGCCAAATTATCCAAACTATCACTGGTCCAGTACAGGAATTCCCATTGTTTCTCATGCTGGAGGTGTTGCTTTAGATCTTTTTATTTGTTTACCCTTTTGCAGCTTAAGAAAGATGAGTTCTCTTGCCTTGATCAGCTGCCATGATCAGCATGGAGGGCTCCCCAATGTAGAGATGTGTAGTGGTAGGGAGAGATCAAACTCAAAGTACTTATAGGAGATAAGGTTTAAAGACACTTCCTACAAGGATAGTGAGTGTTGTCTTCCTCATCTTTTGGTGTCAGTAACTAGCTTCTTGCCTTTGGATTGTGAGGATCAAAGTCAACTCTGGATCACAGAAGTCAGGCCTTTGCTAGTTCCATGCAGTGTGCACACAGCAGACAGCATCTCGTACTACCTTTCCCTCTTGGTCGTTGGTTTAACTTTTTAATTTCCTGTAGCTGTGAGCAACACCAAAGGAGCTCAGAGCAGCCAAGGCCTAAATCAGCCTTTTTTTGTGTCAAACAAGCTCCTGGGGAGAGGTGGGGAGAGAAAGAGCAGGGTCTGACTTTATGGTTCAGTACCAAGCCCTGTGCTGGCACCAAATAAAAAATTCATCAAGCTGTTTACAAGGGAAAAGGAGGAAATAACCTCAGTTATATATCCAAGGACTGATATGCACCATTTAGTTACTTTCTGCATGATCAGGAGGAAATGAATAAGTATTTGGGGGTGAAATCCATCCCCTGGGTGACCACTTGCAGATGGCCAGTGCTTTGCCTAAATGACAGCAGTGCTCTGCAGTACTTGGGGGGTCCCACTAGATCATGTAGTTGAATAGGAAAGGGCATGGTGTGATGTGGGTGACCAGGTTTGCAGCTAAGACACTTGGCTAAATGCTTGCAGAGAGCAGCTCAAGAGCATTATTATCCAGAAATATTGGTTGGACAGGTTAAAATAATAAAATCCACAAGGAACGCAGATTTTGGGATAAGTGATGGAGATAATTGTATGGATAAAATACTGAGAGCAGGTTGAGCATTTCTACTCAACGTCTCAAAGAAAAGTTTTAGCATGAGCGTAAAGCAAAAACCTAAATATTCAGCATTCAGAAGGGCTTCTGTAATTATAATCTCCCTGGTGGTGCGGTACTGGTCTTGGATGTATGGAGCTCTTTATGATACTTCTATGGTCTTGGAATTGGGGAGATGTTGACATTTGCCCCTCTGGGAACAGGAAGGTGTTGGCCCCGGTAACAGATAATGTTTTGAAATAGAAAAAGAACAAAACCTAAGCTTCCAAAAGCATCTGGTGATGCAAACAAAGTAACCCTGTGACATCATTTAAAATTGAAACTCTCAGCCCTACCCTGCAACTTCCATACTGATGAACTGCATATATTACTAAGGGTAGATGCAGTCTGCATCTGTCTGTAGATGCAGCCTGTAGATGCAGCCTGTCAACTTTGTCTAAGTAACAAGTGCATTTTAATTTCCCTCATTGAGAATTCAAGTGGGCTTGAATTTTTTTTTACTGCAGTTCAAATGAGGGAATAAAACAAACTCTCTATCGATATATTAGTAAAAAGTCGTAAAGATAAGACAAATTAGTTTTCGTTCTGTATCTGGGAAACTTCAGCATCACATGTGAGTTTCCACACAGCTTTGGACTCCTCCTTTTATGCTTCAGTTTCCCTAAATATAGAACAGGGAATTTATTATTTCCCTGCTTCGTCAGAGAGTCCCATGGACTCAGTGTTTACGGAGAGCTTTGAACTCTTGTTGTTGTTTACCTCTTTTTACTACAAATCACTACAAAGTTCGGTCTCACACCAATGGATAGTGTCCTTTGAAACAGCACATTTCTAAACCACATGTTTAGAAAAGTTGACCCAGTTTCCAGACTGCTGATCTGGTCGAAAAACAATGCAAAGTTAAGGCCAAGTTGTGCTGTCCCAACAGACTTACTTGAGATTTGTGGTGGGGCAGGACAAAAAGCAGATATCACTGCAATCCATGGAGGCAACCCTTGGCCACTCCCTCCCAGTGGCTTGCTTGGGATGAGCAGATGGAGATTGTGGGATGTCCCAACACTTAGAGAAAAGCAAACAACCCATGTTAAAGTTCATATGCCACAGCAGCTTGCCAGTGATTAATACTCACCACAAGGCCAACTTCAGATGGTGATTACACCAGTAAAGATCAGCTGAAGTCCCTCTATTAATAGCTTTACTGTTTTGGGTGCAAACATTTTTTAACTTATAAATGTGTGTGTTATCAGTGAAGGGTCACCAAAATGCTGTTTGGAAGGAGTCTCTGTGGGTCTTCTAGTGCAAGGGAAGGTTGACACAGGACGACTACCACAGTATCCACTCAGCATAGCTGTGCTCAGCATGTCTTCATATCTTTCAAGTGAGATGAAGCTGGGGCTTTGTCAGAGCATCCCACCCCCACACTTCTTCTAACATTCACTCTCAACCTCCCAAAGTGCAAATGGTGAGTTTTCCCCCAGCCTCTGAATTTGGGTTTTTCTCTGCCTCTGGGTTTGTGCACAGAGGGTGCAGGAAGAGTTTAAAACCCTGTTGCACTTCTATAGGAGTCTAGTGTCTAGTGAGCTCTCCTTTCCATGACTTCAGGCCATGAGCTTGGAATAGTATTAAAAATAGTCAGAGCCTAAAGACCAAGACACCCGCTCACCCCCCAACTTGTTTACTTTTTCATTTCTGCAGTTGGATAACAAAGTCCTTAGTAGCTGAAAACGGTGCTGCTGCATCCAAATGCTGCAAAGAGCTGCTCCCAGGAAAGCACAAGTTCTATCACTTCTCTGGGGTGTGCAAGGCTGGATAGTAAACATCAGAAAATAGGAAGGAAAGACCGTGACAGGAGAGGAAAAAAAATCCCAAATAATCCAGACAGATCTTGGGAAACCTGGATGTGAAGGATCTTTGTCCTTTTATTGCCAGTAGTGATGTTCTCTTAACAGAGCAGGATGTTCTCATCTTTTAATAATAGCCAGGCCAGATGCTAAAATCTCTTCTGCAAATACTGTATAAGTGAGAAGCAAAACAGCTGATTTCTGTTAAGATGAATACACCAGGAGAATAAGCCAAAAAAAGTATGAGAAATCTCCAGAGGCCTGTTTTTGCAACATCGTTTGGCAGCCAAATCTCAAAGTTCGGGACTGAGAATCCAGCCTGTGCTTCTGTCCTGTTGCTGATCGGTCACCACATGTCGAGCGGCAATTCCTGCACTGCTCAGGGATTTGGAGCATTGCTGGCAGGGATCTCCTCCTGTACTTTAAAGAGCAGAAAAATCTACAGCCTTTGACGACACTGTAGAGAGTACCAGATGATTTGCTTGACTTGCTCCTTGCTGTAAAAAAAGTTTGTGTGCTTAGTTGAGGCCAGTGATTTAAAATGGCATCTTTTTTCCATATTTTTTTTGTACTTTCTCCCCCACCTTATTTCTTTAGTCTGCTTCATTTGTCTGGAAGAGATAATTCAAACTACTAGATAGAGGCAGAATTGTTGCTTTATAAGGCATCGTACTGAGCATTAAGAAGGATGCGTCTTACTCTCTTCACACTACCCTTCAATCATCTTTCCCTTATGTTCTGCACAAAACCTGCATTTCCCTCTGGACAGGGTTCTTTGAAATTACAGTAAAATCACTCACATTTGTAGTATGCTTATAGGTATTGGGTGGAATGTGTTAGAGAAATGAACATACATGGTGATGTGACATTTTGTGTTTCTGTAATGGGCCAATGTTCGAGAGTAGAAAGAATGAACTCTGCATCATGTTCACACATTTTTCTCATATACTGGAGGACAGTTCTTGAAAACAGTTCCTAGAAACCAGAAAAAACCCATTGTGAAACGATGGAGAGAACTCGTCCAATACTTAGGATTGCTGGCTAATGACTGCAGATAAAGATGTTTACGGAGAACTTGTGCAACCGTTTTCCTTGCCAGCGAGGGAAGGCTTTGTACGTGCCTCTACAAACCTCCCCATGTCTGCCTGATCAAGAGGATCCCCTCAGTTGCTATTTTCATAAGTTTCCAACTAAGAACGAATTTTGGTTGCTCCATTTAACAGGTGCAAGGACATATTTTTTTGTTTCTGTGCACTGATTTATAAATAAGATACTTTTGGGGGGGGGGGGGGGGGGTCATGTTAAGAATGGCATTTTCTTTGCTGTATGCATCTGCCCTCAGGGGCAGCTCACCTTCTTCTCCATGACAGAAAATACCAACAGATAACATGCTGATGAGCAGTAGTGTTACTTGTCTCTTGAATTTACTTATACGGGTATGTGTGGCATGGGACAGATCCTGTGCCCACTCTGTGTCAGCAGCACCTGTTGTGAAGGATGGAAAGAGGATCCTTCACTCATGGCTGAGGGCTTGTGTCCTGTGCTGGGTCAACTGGCTCCTCAGACACACCTGCCTCTATCAGACCTCGCCATCTGGAGAAAAAAACAGAGTAATTTAGGTCATCTGCAGCATGACAACCTAGAGACAGGAAAACACAAAACACTGGGTTGAACAGACCATAGTTGAGTAGAGCTGGCATCACCCCAAGTCTGTTTGAGTCCAATTGGTGGAGACTTGCACCCATTATTCCAGTGGGGCTGAGGGGTGAAATCCTGATGAAGGTGGATAAAAGAATGCATAGCATAAAGGAAAGCAGTCTCAGAGGCAAATCTCCATGTTCACATCTTGTCTTTCCTCTGGAAGTAGCAGGGTTCTGAAGACACCTCCTTACCCCCTGTTCCAGCTCCCCCAGAAGATTTTCGAAATCTTGAGTCAGTGTTCACATCTTTCATTTGGCTCTTTGTTTCTGTCAAAAACCAAAGCCACCATCAGAACCAGGTAGTGCTTTGGGGAAGTGTGGACTTGTTGAAGTCACTGCCACTTTTAATATCCTTGTTGGCCTTTTGGTATTTTAATTACTGCCTCACTAAAATATTTTAATTATCAGCTCATCCTGACCTATGGGAGACAATAGGAGCTGCACATAGGGATACATCTCTAAGTGCATAACCTGAACCCATCAGTGGTACACACAGACCTTTTCCCACACTGTTGTGTCCTTTCAAACCCACACAAAATCGGGGAAAATTATAGCAGCTTGGCTACTGCCTCTTAAAAATGTACATCTGACAGATGAAAGGACAATACTGAATTTGCAAAGGCCTGCTGCTAGAGACAATAATGACCACGGAACTCAGGCCTTGCAAGTTAAATAACAGTCATTTGTTTCTTTGTCACAGCTACAAATAGGAAATTAAACCTCAAAGACGGAAGACGTGAAGGTCAGAGGCGTACTTATACTCACATACAATTCAAGAAAGGGGGAAATAAAACTTTCCTCATATATGTCTTTATGCAGTATTGTAGTGCTTGCATGATGCTCAATATTAGAAAACGGAACATAAGAAAACTCCAGCTTCCCTGCTTGGAGAAGTACTCTAAAATGAACCTTTAGGCTTTGGGAGCTTTTGTTTTCTGTGCATATGAGTGAAACAGCACCTTGTGCCTGGACATATTTGGGGGTCTGTGTGTATGAGATGAGGTAAATTTGCCTTTCTAAGAAAAAGAGGAGGTTAAAGAGATGGAATCTACCTCTGGTTTTGTGTAGGAAAACCCATTGTTTCTGCAGAATTAATTTCTGTTTCCTAGGAAAACAAAGAATTTTGACTTCTAGATACATAGATTTGAAGGTCATGTGCTCAATTAAGTAGTAATGATGTTGATAATATTATACTCTTAATTGACACAGTGCTTTGGGATTCTCCTTTGTGCAGAACCCCATCTAAACCAGACACCCTCAACCCAAAATAATATGTATGATTGGAGGTTTCCAGGTAGTTTTGAATACTTCAGAAGGTGGAGGTAGACTTATTCTCCTTCGGTCAGTGGTTTGGTCATTTCAGTAGTAATGTATCCCACTGGTCCTCTGTAAAGTCTCATGTCTGGTACCACTGTTGTTGCAGATCAGTGAGACAAAGCAGTATCTTTATTAGATCAACCAACACAGCTGGAAAAAAAAGCCAACAAGTTCTTGGGCAAGGCATTTTTCAGACTCTAAATATGAAAGAAACCGGAGAAACTGGGGAAAATTGCACTGAGCTTACTGTAATGTTTTAAGTTATCTGAGACATGAAAGTAGAGCAGAGAGAGAGCTTGCAGTGGGACAGATGAGGGAAAAGAGCACCATAAAAGCAGTATTCCTATTGTATCTATAATGGCTGCTATCTAGTACAATTATGGATTTCAGTTCTTAGATTCATCTTGCACAGGTCTTTTGTTTTGTTTTTTTTTGTCACCTTTAGCTGTTGCTTTTGAGAGCTTATAGTCTATTGGTTGGTCTAATCAACTGCTCAAAAAGCTCTCTCTCCAAGACTGACTGTTTCTCCTTCAACAAATTTAAGTTCTTAGACTCCGACAACTTGAACTTTAAGTCTGTGACCTTTATTTCTCAGTATGAAGCCTGAGCACTGAGCCCCATATTATAAGAAGAGCATAACAAAACTTACGGTCAATGGGTTGTTTGTAGAGATGAAAGATCTTTCAAAGAGACCTTTCCCATCCCCGGCAGACAGCTGGGTGAGCATCACCTAACAGCATAGGCCAACAGCATCATGGCCTATATCAAAGTAGTGTGATCAGAAGGACAAAGGAAATTAATGTGCCCCTGGACTCAGCATTGGTGAGACCTCACCTCAAATACTGTGTTTCATTTTGGGCACCTCATGATGAGAAGGACATTCAGGTGCTGGAGCATGTCCAGAGAAGGACAACAAAGTTGGTGAAGGGTTTGGAGAACAAGTCTTACGAGGAGTGGCTGAGGCAACTGTAATTGTTCAGTCTGGAGAAAAATCAGGCTGAGGGGAGACCTTATTACTCTCTACAATTACTCGAAAGGAGGTTGTAGTGACATGGTTATTGACCTCTTCTCCCTCATATCAAGTGACTGAACAAGAGGAAATGGGCCCACATCGTGCCAGGAGAGGTTTATGTTGGAAATTAGGAGTTAGCAATTCTATCATTCTGTAACTGGTACGTTGACCATTATTGATAAGTTTTTGCATCTATTTCCTGCAGTGGAAGAAATTATACGTAGTCTTCTGCTTGATGTAGAAAAGCAGAGCATCCAGGAAAAATGAGGTGTCCTGCTCATTTGGGTCATGCTAATGGCTGTGATATATTGTAGATCAGATGTCTCTTTCTTTCAGCCAGCACCCCTGAGTCTCACCTGTGCAAAATTTAGCTACTCTGTGAGTTAGACTGAACCCTGAGAAAGCTGGGAGATGTTGCTTTTCGTATTTGATGCAAAGGAAACAACCCCTGTTGTTTTGACACTTTGACCCTCTGTTTTCTTATCAGCCATCACAGTGGTGTGCAAAGATGCTGAAGATAGCAGACGAAAAGGGCTGAACCACATGAAGCTAGTTTCGTTATTTGCGTTTTATTTGCTCTGACTACATCTGGGCTGTCGCATCCTGACTGTCTTGCTTATGTAGAAGTAACTTCTATGAATAGTTACCGTCCTTTCAAGCTGTTCCATGAATAAGGGAGCTCTAAGAACACAAGGCCCAGGTAGACAATGAGTGATTTTGTAAGGAAGTATGTCCTTCTGACAGTTTATGGGGTGTTTATGTTTAATATTCATCCCCTTTTGGAAAGAAACAGGGCTACTGATATTATGCCGTGCATAATCTGGGCAATATTTGACTATCCCTCTGCTGGTAGCCATTCAATATCTGACTATCCCTCTGCTGGTAGCATTTCAATATCTGACTATCCCTCTGCTAGTAGCCATTCCATGGCCAAAGTTCAGTGAAATTCAGCAATTTCAGAATTCCTGATTTCAAACACATTTCATGATGACGTCCCCCAGAGAGCAGAGGTTTTTCTGTCCAAGCGTAGGTTTGAGTACAGCCTTTATTGTGCAGCAAAGAGGAAAACCAAGACATGCTGTTGTACAGAAGAGTGAGCTCCTGTACACACCAACAAGGCTGGCTTGCTCTTCATGCAATGACCTGTTTTAAAACTTAATAGAACTAGGTTTTATTCTTTCATAATTTTACAGACCCAAAGTTTTAGGGCTAGACTAAGGCAACAGGAAATTCAGAGGCCTCAGAGCCCCCTAACAAGTTGATTTTCTTGAAATAGCTCATTGCCCCAAACTCAGCCACTACCTGCAACTGCCACTAAACATTACTGCTTGTTACAGCAACATGAAATAATTTAATCATGTCTGTAGAGTAACTTCATCATAGGATCCAAGTGCAGAATGTCTTTTCCATTGTACATGATCCTGCAGTTTACATCATTTTGACATGGTTCATTGGCTTCTAAAGGACATCTCCATAGCACCTGGGTCTGCCTTGTGTGCGTATCTTCACATGTAATTGTTGTCTGCTGAAAATTGTTTCAGGAGGCTTCTAAGCTCACTGCCTGATTGTTGAATATACTGAGGACTAGGACACCTCTTTAATGTTCAAGGACAAGATAATTTCAAAGACTGAGTCCATAGTAGGCAGTATAAGTGCTCCATAATGCTCTTTTCCTCTCCAACCATCAAATGTAGAATCACAGAATTGTTTTGGTTGGAAGACACCTTTAAGTTTATCAAGTCCAATCATCAGCCATTCACATTCGTGACTTGGATGCACTCTTGCCATGTCTCAACAATTTTTCTGGCTGAAAATTTGAGCTTGAACCATTTTCCTCTGCATCTGGATATTCTTTAAAGGTCATACAGGCTGGACAAATCACTGTATATCAGCGTGCCCCTGAACAGGACATCAGGCAGATCAGTACTACCCAGCCCTGGTATGTAGGCTCAGCTGCAGATGTGCTGTGTTTCCTGGTCACTTCTTCTAAAACCTGCAAGAAATTTTATTGTGTAGAAAGCTAAGAGCTTGTGAAGAGGCTTTGGTCTCACAAATATTGAAATAATCACAGAATTAAAGAATGGTAGGGGTTAGAAGGGACCTCTGGAGATCATCTAGTCCAACTCCCCTGCCAGTGCTGGTTCACCTAGAGCAAGGTTGCCTAGAACTGCATCCAGGTGGGTTTTGAATCTATTCAGAGGAGACTCCACAACATCTCTGGGCAGCCTCTTCCACTGCTGCCAGCTTCATAGTGAAGAAGTTTTTAATGCAACGCTAAAACTGAAACGGTGACTATCAGCAAAAGTGAGATAAAATGCATTTGCTGAAAGCCTGGTGAAAGAGATTTCAGGTTAATGTATTTGACCTTACACTTGCAGCTCAGTGTGCACAGCCTGTTGGTGTGGTGAAGCTGATATGGTGCAACTCATTGAATTGCAGTGACAGTTGTGTGCCTCAGCCCTCTGATTCTGCAAAACAAAGGATAAAATGTTTATCAGATTTGACCTAGATTTAGCCTTGATTTTTAAAAGCAGGCTTGTTGCTCTATGAATAAACTCAGGATGTTGAACATAAACATGTAGGAGAGAATGACTCTTCTCACTCAAGCCCTTAGAACTAGAAAAGGAGAGAATTAAGATTTTAAAAGAAAAGTCCCAGCAGTGTAGAAACAAGATGGGAAGATGCTTAATTTAAAACAGTTTAAGTTCCCACTTTGCATGTCCTCAGGAACACAAATATACCTGCACCGGCAATGGCCACATTGTGCGTCTGTGCACACCCTGTCCTTCTCATGAGTTTATTCCTCAGATTTTCTGTAGACTTGAGATAAAACTTGAGTCAGAAATTGAATCATGGGCCAGTCTGAGCCCTCAGTAAGAGCCAGCTGCTGTAGAAACCAGAGATGTCACCCTCTTCCAGGAACCGCGTGTGGGGTGTTTTCAGAGAAAAGGTTGAGCCCTCGCTTTCCGTCCACAAAAAGCAACTAACTGTTAAGGCAGGCCTGGCTACTTTCTAAAGATTTCTACTGTAGGCCAAACTTCTAGATATGAAAACAACACAGAGTGAGAGTAAATCTTTCCTTCTGGACACTAGTTGTTTGCAGAAGCTTTTCTTTTTATCTGGTTTGCCTGTCTGGGTGCTACCTGTTTGCACATTTAGGGCTTCTTTTGGTCAGTCCTTTGCACTCTTGACATCTGCCTGCACACTCATCCTGGTGCACTGACCTCCTAGCTTGCAAAGTTCATGTAACTTACCTAACTGTGGAAATTTGGGGTTCCCTTCTGGCTGAGCAACCTCCTGATGTTGGGCTGTAGCCTGGAAAGAACCTATGAGAACTACTGTTCCCAGCTGTGTCATGTAGTTGGTCCCTCGATGCCAGGCAGGCATTTTGTATTAGCTGGCTGCACTGCACACCCAGGTCCCCATCATCAAAGGCAACACATGTGCCTTCCAGAAGGAGATACTCTCCATCTGTGCTCAAAAATTAACTGGGGTAATGCTGGTGGATATGCTGAAAGGAGGGAACTCTGATTTTGGGGAAACCAGATAGCACTTAAAACTGCCGTTGTGTCCAAGTTGTCCTTGCATTTGCCCCTACCTAGAAATTCCTGTGTCCCCAGGCAGTCATCAGTAGAGATTAACTTTATTGAACAGTTTTTTGGATGGTGTTGCTATTACTTGTCTCTGGGTTAGGAGCTTAGCTGTGAGTGCCAAGGATTGACACCCCTTTGCCAAATAAAACCATAATGAGTGACACCCAGCATTTAGTCCCTATTCTGATCACCTTGGTTTTTATTTTTGTTATATCCATAGCACTTAATACGCTCAGCCCCCAGAAGAGAACAATCACATCCCATTCAGAATGGTCCTTGGCTTTGCTAACATGTGATCTATGCCTGGAAATGGCTTGGGAGAGTGTTACTTAACTGTAGCAGTGCTATGTATGTGTTCTTGTGCCCATTCCAGCATGCCAGGACTGTTTAATTTACTATATATAGTCATAGCATACGTGTACTTGAGTATATTCTCTCTACAGCCTGGTTCAGTGTAGAGGTTTCATGTAGCATACACTATAAAAAGTTTCTTTTTCAGATTTTTGTCTTGACATGAAAGTGTATTACAACATTTGCCATCAATAAAACACAATTCCTTCCATGTGAAAAGCATTACAGCCACAGTATGGTTATTGAGTGATGATACCTGGATGACGGAAATACACGAACAGGAAAGTGTACATAGGGAAACTTCAGAAATTATGCCAAGATTTTTTTATTTTTTAATTTTTTTTAACTCCAATGTCTGATAGCAGTGCAGATGTGTTTGGAGAATTCAGTTCATTTGTACTTGAAAGACAAAAAAGAAAGGAAAGGAAAGAGAAAAAGGCTGAGCTGAAAGAGAAATAAAAACAAGGCAGACAAAATGAGTAACTGAGGAGACTGGAACACACTGAAGATACATATGAAGAATAGATTGCACTCCTCTTGCTCTGTGGCCCAGTTTTGGGCCAAACCACTCATGCCCAAAACCAGGCATCAGGGTTTTCAGAAATTCCTTTTGCTCTCAGTTCGTCTCTCATGCCCAGGATAGTGTCCAATGCTGGGATGACAGGCACTGAAGGTACCATTAAAGTTGTCTTTGACTTTGACTCCTCGAGATAGGTCCTCCAGGTCAGGCTTGAGGACACTGGGGAAACTAAGTGGGAGGTTGCCCTATCTTGTAGAGTCTAAACCTAAGATGAGCAGCTGACTCTAAACTTGCTGAAACAGAGGGAAAAGCTCTCATGACTTTGTAAAGAGTTTGGATCAAGCCCTTCTCCTGAAACTGTGTCAAGACAGGGCCCTTCTACTGCCTCTAAATTTGTTTTTTACAAAAATGTTCCCATTAGCACCAAAATAAATGCTGTCTGTTTTGGTTTTAGGAAAAGTTTAGCTTTGAGAAAAAAAAACATGCTAATTGACTTGTTAAATAAACTTAGTAAGTATACATCTCCAAACCTTCCTGAAAGTAATGTAAATCACTGGTCCTGGGTTCCCAAGATGCAAGGCAAGTTGCTTGAATTTGGAATGCATAAACATTTAGTAGAAGAAATTGTGAGTTCAGAGAAAGTACAAACAACACACCCTGTTTGTTTGTGTGGCTGCTTTCTCGCAGGAGAACAACTGAGAAGCATGGAAAGGCTGGAGTGTCCTCAATGGTTCATGTACATAGCTGTGATCCAAAAGGGACAGAACAAAGACTTTCTTATTTATAGCTGAGCAACCGAAAGCAAAAGCACTCAAATGATGAAAAGGCAGTCTGCCATTGCTGAAGCTTCCAAACAGAACACAAACCATGGCTTATCGAAGGGCAGTAACAAAAAGGATTTTGCTGGGTGGAAATTAAGTGATGTTTTTCCAGTGAATCCACCATCACATAGTAATTTTTTTCTGGATTGGTCACACTTCATCAGAGCAGTGATTACAGATGGAGGGGAGGTGGGAGGAGAGACACGTGTCTACGTATGTGTGGAGGAAGCGCTCAGCAAAGCCCATGGTCTTATTATTTCCATTTTGCAGGAAATGCCAATACAACATGTCAGAGTCAAACTGTTACATGACATCACCAAGAGGCTAGATTTTGATTTAAGGAATGAGATAAGCTCTGCTCTTTGTGCTAACAGCTGCTTTTAATGTTTATTGAAAAAAAAAAAAAAAACCCCAAACCCCAAACCAAACCTGAAACTATATACGATAAATAAATAGGCTATTTCATCTACTGTAACAGGTTTTCTTCAACATCTTGCCACAGAATCAAATTACTTCATCTCTCTGCTGTGTTATATTTACACTTCTGCTGAAGCATTAGGAAATCAGAGATACTCAAATACACTGTAAAGAAAAGAGCAGTTATAGTGTGACACACTTTTTTCCTCTTATGAAACAGTTTTTCTAAAAGGAATTATTTTGTTTCAGGAAAGTGTCTTTTTTACATCTAAGATTTTTCTCAGGTTTAAAAAAAGAAAAAAAAAAGTTAGTATGAATTAAACTTTCTGACAGGAAGCCATTTTAATGGATCTTTTTTCCAGTTCTAGCTTTGCTTCTGCCTTGAGGCTTCCTGGTACTACAACAAATCCACCCCGTCCCAGAAATTATTTGATAATGCAGCTGATAATGCTTCAAAATTCAGTATTTATACCAAAGTGCCTGTAATCAGTAGCAGAAAGCCTGATCCCCTTTTAGCTACTCAATTTACATGTTTCAGTGTTACAACCTGCTATGGGCATGCAAAGCTCTTCCTCAACACAACATTGCTGTTAACTAGACCGCATCAGTTTCTGGTCTCCTGAGAGGATTGTTTTGGGCATGTTACTGGGGTGTGTTACCGGGAGCTGGGAGTGCTGGAGAAATCAGAGGTAGCACTGGTGATGCCAGGTTTAGGAGGCAGGCAGGTCCTTGGTTGTAAAGAGATGCCATGCTCAGCATGGGAGCAGAGAGGCAGCAAAACAGTTCAGCAAGTGATGAGACTTGAGCAGGAAGGAACTGAAAAGCTTGAAATATGCTACTCACCAATGACCTACTTCAACAGAGCTGGACCCACCTAACCCATTTGTGAATAGGACTTTCCAATTGAAAGATGGGACCTGCCACAATCCATGAAGATGAGGACATGTCATTGCTGATGAGGGGAGAAATGTCAAGGATGGAATGGGACAGGATCTTTTGGAAAATCACAGTCAGAAATCTCTAGGGAGATTATTTGACCTGGGATTGTTGCAGAAGTTGTTTACATTTGTGCATTTGAATAAAAAAGAAAGGTAAACACCTTTCAGGGAGAGAGGAAGGAGCTGTATAAATATATATAAATTCATATGAAACAGGCACATCCACCTTGGGTCATGCCACCTGCACAGTGGCTGGCACTTCCTCTCGTTGCACAGCAAAAGCTGGTTGTCAGAGGGAATAAGAGTGTGTATGAGGTTCAGATGGAGTCAAGATGAGATAAAAGGAGACTGTAGTCTTAAAGGGCATGGCTATCCAGATGTGCCTTCTTACAGCTCAGTCATATGGCTGAGTCTGTATCAGCAATAGTGTGGGCAGCAGAAATAGGGCAATAATTCTCCCCGTGTGACTGAGGCTTCTTCCCAAATACTGTGTTCAGTTTTGAGCCTCTCAATACAAGAAGGACATTGAGGTGCTGGAGTGTGCCAAAGAAGGGCAATGAGGCTGGCGAAGAGTCTAGATGGCCTGAGTTAACACAGCCCTCTCTTGCAAGCCCCTCTTCCCCACACAGAAGGGAGGGAAAGTAACACAAAAATATAGAGTTTACTGAGATGATGTGCTATATAATTACCTTATCAAAAGCAGAGGCAGCAACAGAAGCCAGTGATAAAACTTCTTGCCACCCAAATGCACATCACAGAAGACCAACACCCTAAAAGCTGGAAAATGAAGGGAGCATTGAAACAGGAGGCCTCTTGTGTTACAATCTGAATTTCAAGTCCCACGTTGCTTTGGTCCAGACAGCACTTTCATTTTGAAACTGACATGACAGCAGAATGATATTGGATACACATCAGCAGTTGCAACTCAACCCGTGACACTGGAGAACACATCTTATGAGAAGCGGCTGAGGGAACTGGGGTTGTTTAGTCTGGAGAAAGTGAGTCTCAGGGGACATGTTCTCTACAACTCCCTGAAAGGAGATTGTAGTGAGATGGGGGTTGGTCTCTTCTCCCAAGTAACAAATAATAGGATTAGAGAAAATGGCTTCAAACAGTGCCATTGGAGGTTTAGGTTGTGTATTAGGAAAAAAGTCTTCAGAGCAAACAAGGGCTGTCAAACCCTGGAACAGGCTGCCCAGAGAAGCAGTGGACTCACCAGCCCTGGAGGTATTTATGTGTAGTTGTGGTGCTGAGGAACTTGCTTTAGTGGTGGATTTAGCAGTGCTGGGTTAATAGTTAGACATGACATTCTTAAAGGTCTCTTCTAGCCAAAACAATTCTGTGATTCTATGACAAAGCAAGAGGCAACTCTGAAAAAGCAAAAGCAATGGCTAGAGGAACTGCAGGGACAGATGGTACTGAGTAAAGGTTTTGCTAAGGTGAAAAAAACCCTGTAGCACAGGGCACTTTGAAGGAACTCAATGGATTTGCATGCACTGATTGAACAAATTTAAGAGAAAATTAAAGAGAAAACAGAATTCAAGCTCTCAACCTGATTTACCCTTCCTACAATTTAAGGAAAATTTGGAGTACAACAAGTTAAAATTTGCCTTGCTGCTCTCCAAGCCACTTGTGTATCTGGGATTTATGAGAATTATATGGACAGAACAAGTGTGAAGGATCTGTCTGGCTCTGGGTCTGGGCAGTGAGCTCACTCAGTGCTGAGGCTCCCAAAATCACATAAGCATAGTTAAGCTCTTTACCTCTGCCAAGGGGCACAGTGGCAGGGACTTCAAAAAAGACTTGCTAATTCCCTCAAAGCAGGCCTCAATTCTTCTGGTTTTACGCTCAACCATTGCGATCAGGTGGAGCAAAGATGAACCTTGGGCGGAGAAGCAGCAGGCTCTCAGATCCTCTAATGAAAATCACTCTTGTTTTCTTTAGATTAGGAAAGGAGGTAGGGAGGAGAGGAAAAGAGGTGGTCTATCTGGGAGAGAAGGCAGAGATTGCTTGAAATAATTGATGCCAT
Organism: Ramphastos sulfuratus; assembly: GCA_013399055.1. Taxonomy (NCBI): domain Eukaryota; kingdom Metazoa; phylum Chordata; class Aves; order Piciformes; family Ramphastidae; genus Ramphastos; species Ramphastos sulfuratus. The sequence continues at coordinate 309,935 of WBNM01038910.1, read as the reverse complement.
ATGAGCACATTTTCTTGCAACTATCTGCAGCACTGAGCCATGATGGGCAATGAAAAGACAGTAAAGATGGTTATCCAAAGAAAAGGCATTTTAATGGTGAAATCAGTCTGAAAGGACACATTTATACTAATAAATTAAATAATTCAATGGACACATTGATCGTTGTTATTAGCATGGACATGCCCTAACAGAATCATTAGAAGGAGGTCTGGTCAAGCTTTTGGCTTGGGTTTTCCCATACAATGCCTGGCACAGCTCAGCAGTCAAAACAGATCAAGGACCATTCCCAATGGTCATTTGGTATGATTACCCTTATCTGGAGACTAAATTGAATGCCATGGACATGGGTCTGTTGGTCTTCTGTCCAAAGAATGAGTCCTGGTCCTTGTCTTTTTTGTTTGTTTGTTTGTTTGATGTGGCCAAGCATATTAATTTTGTTATCTTTCCAAAACATTTAGCTGCACCATATCATCACTGTGTCTGCATGCTCCCAATCCATGATGTATTTGTCTTTGCAACTCATCTGGTAGGTAGGAGAGAGCTATTAACCTTACGAAGCAAGGGGGAACAGAGGTGAAAGAAATTCTGTCTGCACACCAACACAAAGTAGTGTGGTCAGATGAAACTGACTTCAGTCAAATAAAGTTAAATATCATACATTGCATGGACCTTGAAATGGAGTAAATGCTGTTTCTTGGATCAACTCATAGCTTCCCAGTATGGAAGCTATGGTTTCATGTCTTCATGGTGGTTTTGACCCATACTAAGCAGTGGGCATTCACTTACCCATGTTGTGACCACACCAGTGCTCAGCTGGGAATGTGGAAATATAAACAAGTTGCTGCAGAGTAACCAAGGGTGTGAGCCTTCTCCTCCACCTCTGTACCTGTGTGTGCTTGCTACCCCTGAGGTACCAATGCTGAATATCAGGTACTGAGTACCCATCCCCTCTGCTGCAGAGGAACAGCCTGCTCCCAGGGCATCAGATGGTGAAAAAAAGGTACTTTCAATGGTGGAGATGACTCAGCTGGAGGTTCCACTGTTGCTCACCCTGTGAGAAATAGTTTATATGCTTGTATAAAGAGACTTGCCCCCAAATCACCCCAAAAGACTGCAGTAGAGGCAAGGGTGGAACTTGTCTGTACCAAACCACCCACCTTAACCACTGAGCTGCCCTTTCACGCTCCTCAGTTATTAACAAGCGTATTTCTTAAGCACCAGCACTATGTTCATAGCTATTAAAAATATAAAGGAGTTATAAGCTTTGACCTGCCTTCTGTTCCACCCGTGTCAGATAGCCACTGAAATGAAGAGGTGTTTATTTGCCTGGAAGTGTGGAGTCTTATGTCAGCTCCCAGCATAGGAAGTAATTTTGCTGGGGGTCTGATCTTGCCATGGGGGAGAGGACTGGAGTTTCTGTTTGAGCATAGTGCCTGCACTCTTAGCATACCTGGAAAATGATCCTGCTTCACAGCCAGTGCCGGTTCCTGGCCACCCCTGCTACACAGCAAGCTAAATTGGGAAACTAACCTTTTTTTTTTTTTTTTTTTTTTTCCCAATGTATGGCTGGCCTCCCCACCTTGCCACTCATGAATGCCTTTCTGAGTTAGCTGTGATTTGGAAAATTAATTGACTTGGAGCCTACTCCCAAAACAGCCTCAAATGCAGAACACCCAAGATGTGGTGGTAGCAAGGTCAGAGGAGGTGGGAAGTACTGTGAGAGAGGCAGCAAGCAATAAGCAGAGCAGAATATGGGCACCAGTGGAGAAATGTAAAAGGAAACCATTCAGATGAAACACAACCATAAGAGACAAGGCAAAGGGACCTTGGGAGGCTTTGGTATTTACTGGGCGAGCTGTCAATGCCTGTGGCAGGGAATGCCTCTGTCTCGCTGTGGGAGGTGAAGGTCTCCAGAGACCCCTTGCCTCAATCCAGGACATGCAAAGAGCACCCTAAGGACCATCTCCTGTGAGTGCAGAGAGTAGTGTCTTTACTGTGTGGAGAAATCTTAAATTATGTAGTTTATATCAAGCACACCATCTGCTTGGGAGTCAGTCCCTTAAGAGAAAAAAAAATGAGGGCCTGGTACAGCTCAGTAAGAGCTTTTCTCCTATGGCTGCAATGCTTTTTCTCTCATTTTATGAATCCTCATAGAGAAAGTGTTCTCAGAGCATGCCTGTTTTCTGCAATGCAGAGAGTGTGTCAAAACTGTGGCCTGCCTTAATATACTGAGGTTCAGCTCTTCAAAAGTAGCTGGGGAATGAAATCCCATGGAAAACTCTTAGTTAACAAAGCAGTGCTACTCTTCGAGGCCCACCTATGCAGCCCTGAACAAGTTGTGCAAACAAGATGGTTCAGACAGGCAACTGAGTGCTGGCAGTGAAATCCTTCCCATTCACAGCCAGCTGACAGATGGGAATGTTCTGTGAGGGCACTTACATCTTCCTTGGCTCATGAGGTGACATAGTCTAACACACACACCCCCCACCCCCCCACCCCCCACCGTGAATGAATGCATTCAGCTAAATCACATTAATTCCCATTTGAGGTGGCCTAGGGGCACATGCAGAGACAGTTACAGAGGCTCAGCTGATAGGGAATTTCTTAAGTTGCCATCGCTCCCATGTGCATTTGAATTTTCCCTGCCTGCATGATGTGAAGGATGCTGGCATTTCTGAGCTTCACAGCATAAAGGAAAGGCATTTTGGGGAGTTGAGTAGCTGACGTTTGTGAGCACCAGTGCTTGTCATGGTTAGCCCACACTGCAGGCACTAGGGCAAGTGGCAAGGCACATGATACGCAAAAGCTGATGTCTCATTCTGATCACAAGGCCACACCTTGGATACTGTGTCTAGTTCTGGGCCACTCAATTTAAGAAGGATGTTGAGGTGCTTGAACCTGTCCAGAGAAGGGTAACAAGGCTGGTGAGGGGGCTGGAGCACAAGCCCTATGAGGAGAGGCTGAGGGAGCTGGAGTTGTTCAGTTTGGAGAAGAGGAGGCTCAGAGGAAACCTCATTGCTGTCTACATCTACCTGAAAGGAGGTTGTAGCCAGACAGGGGTTGATCTCTTCTCCCAGGCACCCAGTGACAGAACAAGAGGACACAGTCTCAAACTGCACCAGGGCAGGTTTAGGCTGTACATTAGGAAGAAGTTCTTCACAGAAAGAGTGATTGCCCATTGGAATGGACTGCCCAGGGAGGTGGTGGAGTCCTCGTCCCTGGAGGTGTTTAAGAGGAGGCTGGATGAGGCACTTAGTGCCATGGTTTAGTTAATTAGAAGGGGACTCGATGATCTCAGAGGTCTTTTCCAAACATGGTTAATTCTGTGATTCTTTGGAACAAAGAACTGGAGCTGCTATGCCAGGAGTTGCAAAATAGGGTGGTATATGCTAGTGTTGAGTCTGGGGAATGGATACTTGCCCAATGAGAAAAGAATTAGTTCCAATATATTTGATTTAATTACCGTTTTGGATGGCATCATCATCAAGCAAGTGTCAACCAAGTTATCTTCAAAATGCCTTGCCATGGTGAATGAAAGCTCTCTCTCTGGGGCAGGAATAGTGAACCAACCTGCTTCAGATAAACCTGGGAATATGCATCAAAAATGGGAACAGACTTCTGCTCTCCCCAGGCCAGATTCGCTGAGCCAGAAGGTGCTCTAGGGTGAAAGCAATGAAGCAGCATTTCCCCTCCTTATCATTTTGTCTAGGTCAGATCTTCTCCTTGTTTCTCAGATGTAGAGGAAACTGAGGCATGGTATAAGTGAAGGTGGCTTGCTTGTGTGTTCCTGCCGATGTTCAGCTTGCCATTGTTTGGAAGCTTTGTGGTGTGTTTTAAAGTTAAATGATGCAAATGAGTTTGGCTGATATTATCATGCAAAAAAAGAGATTGTTTGTATACAGCTACCAGGCAGCTGAATCCTAGCGGCACAAGGTCATAGAGCAAGCCTGTGACAATGCTGGCAGTCAAGCCCTGCTCCTAGACTCCCCACCTAGTGTCTATTCATTGCTTGTTTAGGATAATGAAGAGCACACTGAGGGAATTGGGGTTGTTTACTTCAAGAGACTCATTAAAGAAAGACCAAAAAACCTACTTCAGTCTCATTTGGGCCTGGGCCATGAAGAGCAATCTTTACGAGTCTCTTTTGCCTCACAAACTTTCTGAAATCCACATGATATATAGGTTCCTATTTTCTATCTAATTTTTAAACAATTAATATCAAGCAAATAGCCATTCAGTACATTTTTCCCTGCCATTGTGCCTGTGATATCCACAGCAGATCTGGTGACTCTGGAGGGGCAGGCTGGGACAAATAGCCCCTCAAACACTCAGGATAATCATCCTCTTCGCTTTCCCAATTGATTTCCTCATAAACAGCCTATGCCAAAGCCTTTATGAAATTCAAGGCTGGCTTCACATTTCACTGAAAAATCTTTAAAAAAACCCATTTTTCATACTTAAGACTTTTTCAAATCTCCTCTAACCAGTTACATTCTGCATTGTATCTTTTGAATCTGGCCATTGTCCAACGACAATCCTTAAAATCCCTTTACAGTTTTAAAGGAAAATAGAAGCCCTCATTTACCACTAGATCCAGCCTGAAAATAAAGCTTAATGCCTTGACAGGCCTGAATATTTTTTTGGGTCCTAAGTCTGATTTATGGTGGTAGCCAGCAAACCAGGCTGGTGAAATATTTGCTGCTGCTCGCAGGGATCTGGAAAAATGAAGTGTGAAGTTCTGAAGAGAGCAGGCAACAGTTCTCCAGTCACTAAACACTTCCAACGAGTTGGCAGCGGAACAGAGCTGTGGTCTGAAAGATGAACCTCAAAGGAATAGGGGAGGGGAGCAGTACTGCGCGCAGTGTCAAAATACTGCTGCAGCCTAAAGCTTTCCATACATTCCTGACATTGAGGGGGAAAGAGAAACATTTTCTTCATTATTTATTTATTCTCCCTCTCTCTCTTTTTTTTTTTTTTTTTTTTTTCCCCCCACCTCTGCAGGGGTTTCACCCGAAGTTGGGGAAAAAGTTAAAAGCAACAACAGGAGCATAGGAAGCTGTTTAAGCCCACCATAAAAATGTGCCAGTTAGAAAAAAAAATATGATCTAGTTAGAGGAAATCATTGCTTATGCTCTGCTTGTTGCAGAGCAATCTCAATGAGTGAGGCTGTGGTGAAGCATCTCTAGGCTTTCAGTGTGCCAAAGGCTTGCCATCTGTGAGCGTGGGAGCTGTGATTTTCATTCCCATGAAAAGGGAATTTCCTAGAGGTAAAAGTGAGGTGGGGATTTTTCAGAGCGTTCTTGGAATGAATCACCCCTGCATACGTTTGCCAGGTAAAACATGTGGCTGCTTCACTTTATTTTCTTCAAAGGAAGTTAATATTTATCCCTATCATGTAGATCACATGGAGACAAAGATAGGCTGATAAATGAAGCATATTTCAGTATTCAGGGTTTCAGTGATCTGCTTTAGCTCCCATGAATTAACTGGGTTTCCAGTGCCCACAGGAAACCCAGAAGGGGCAGCATTGGGAGAGCTTACTGGAGCAAAATGGAGATGATCTATCCTTGAAAAGCTCTCTTTGCCCACTTGCAGCTTGGAGGGGTTCATGTCTTAATCCTATTCCAACAGCTGAGCATGTCATGAAATAAAAGATCCTCTCTTCGCCTTGTCCGGCAAAGCCCGCAGAGGTTTTATTGCCTCCAGGCCCAGGAGAAACGGCCTTAACTTAACCTATCAGTCACTCTGATGCACATTCAATGTAACCTTCTTGGTGCTGACAGTTACAGAAACACAAAAACAGGTTGCCCAGAGACGTGGTAGATGCCCTATCCTTAGAAACATTCCAGATCAGCCTCTGAGCAACCTGATCTAGTTACAGATGTGTTTGCTCACTGCAGAGAGGTTGAACTAGATGACCTTTAAAGGTCCATTCCACCCCAGACTGTTATGTGATTCTATGATGCTTGAAAATGACAGTGACGAAAGCAGGGGAAATTTATTCTTCTTCACATTCATGGAAATGAAGATGGGATTATTTCTGTTTGTCTGATCTTTTTTCTTTAAAAAAGAAAATAAATGCACTAACCATTTTGCTTTAAAGGTGTCCAAGGTCAGAAGTATTGCTTGTTTCCAAATACAAGCTTTTGGCTTGCAGAGGAAAAACTGCATGTTCTGGTCATTTTTATAGCTGAGAAATTTTCTACCTCTGCTGTGGCATGGGCCTGGCTGGGTAGCCACCTAGGTACCAGCCTGCAGCCTCCTGCCTCAACAGGCAACACATATTATTATTATTACTATTATTATTATTATCTTGTTGTTATGGGACCGTTTCCTTTAGCAGTAGAAGCATTTACAGGATGTGCTTACAGACAAACTTGTCCATACCACAGCCACATAGTCCCAAACTCACCACCGTCTGTCACACAGAGGCACTCTGTGCCACCCACGCTCCTGCACAGCCACTACGCAAGCAGAGCTTGAAGCTCACACGGGCTCACACAAACTGAAACCCACGGTCGCCGCTGTACACCCACAGAGATGTAGCCAAAACAGGCACCTTTCGTCTCACACGTCCTTCCCACCCCCACCTCCCCCAGGCATCAAAGGAGAGAAAAATACAGCCTGAGCTGCTCTCAGGTTTGCAGAGCTTCTCTCATTCAGGAGCCACTGGGGATCCTTACACATCTGTCCAGGGATCGGTTTTTTATTTCATAAAAACTCAGATAAAAGCTGAACAAATCCCACTCTCTGAAGAATGGGATCTTCTGGACCTTTCACCCTTCCTCTATCAAGTCCTGGTATCACAGGACTAGGAAATCCTGGGGGCCACCCTTTGTTGTTTTAGCAGCTACAGTAAGGGGCTGTTTTTAAAGTCAGTCTTAGAAACATGACTTGTGGGTAAGAAAAAAATCTCCTCTGATAGTTTTAGGGTGGGGAGATGGTGAACTTTATGCTGAGGGATGCTTGTAGCAAATTCTGCTGGGCACGGGTTCCTACCAGGAATGCTATCAAGCAATGCTGGCCTGTCTGCTGGCCACACTGGCCTGTTCCTCATGATAGTCCAATCCTTTTCCAACCATTTGATCTAGGAAGCAGTTACTGATGCTGGTGAGCAGCAGGGCATTATGATGCTGTGCATGCTGCTGTGATGTTTTTGAGAGAGCACCCAGAGATGTGGTATGAGGCCTCTCAACTCCTGTGGATGCATCCCTACTGACACCCACCTCCCTGCTCCCCACCCGAGGAGGCACATGGGAGCACAGCATTGCTGCTGCCCTAGGAGCATCCCCCAGGCTGTAGAGTGCACCATCCCACCAGCCCTGCATGCCTGAGGGGTTTCTCAGGAGACCTACTTGTTTAACTATATCCAACCCTAAGACTTCCCCACACACTGGTTTTCTCTTCCAGTTTTGCTTTTCTCTCCTTCCCAGGCCTCTTTCACCCCACCATTTACTGCTTCTGAGCTGCAGTGTGGTGTTTTCTGGCTCTGGGAGTGCTGCAGCATATGGTTCACCTTGTAGTTAATGGGCTCCCTGCAGCACTGGGCACAAGAACACACTTCCCTTGAGGTGGCCTCAGGACTCCGCATTGTTGGAGGCAAAGTGCTACCCCAAGTGGCATTGAGAAGATCTAAGAGACTTTCTGTGCTAGACAACCTCAGCAGGCATTTAAACATCTCCAAAAGCAGTGTCCTGGGTTTTAGTAAAGCTGCAGTAAGAGCTGAAACGATGGTGCAAGCCTTGAAGAGGCTACTCAGTGCCTTGGTGTGTAGGGAACAGGGACATATCCATCCTTGAATCAGAGAGGATTCAACTCTGAGCTGCCCACTCCCCATACCATCACCTTCCTGCAAAGCGTTTATGCAGTGCTTTATGGGCACCAAAGTTGTGGCAGTAACAGCCATGTACTGCAATGCATGGTTCATAAAGTTCATGTCCCCAGTGGCTAAAAACATGCAAAACTCATCATGTGCACATTAATTGTTGTTCTTCACTGGCACTATCCCAAAGTGCCTCTTAAGGTTTGCAAACCAAATTGCATTTCTTTTTCCTGCTGCAAAGGGGTGGCCATCATGGAGGCAGAATGTGACCAAAGCTGATGAATACTTAATGACATTACTCAAGTGTCCACAAGAGGAAATGAAACTGCCTACACTAAATTAAATCTGGTTGGATAATTCACATATGAAGACTACTGACTGTGTTGTTCAACCTTGTAGCTCTGAATTGTATCTTTGGTTGGGCTGGGGTTTAATTTCAATCACATTAAGTGTTAAACTCCCTGCCCGATGAGCTAGAGTTAACCTGAACTGAGATTGGGCTACAGAGGTGTTATGTAAATAACAGCTGATAATGTGGTATGACACGACATGACACGATGTGACATGAGTTGGCAATGCACATGCGTGGCCCAGGAAGCCAATCTTATTCTGGGCTATGCAAGAAGAAGTGTGGCCAGTAGGTCAAGGGAGGTGATTCTCCCCATCTGCTCTCATGAGGCCCCATCTGGAATAATGCATCCAGCTCTGGTTCCCAAATACAAGAAAGAAATGGATCTTCTGGAGGAAGTTCAGAAGAGGGTTGCAAAAATGATCAGAGGGCTGAAGCACCTATGGTAGGAAGAAAGGCTGAGACAGTTGCAGTTGTTTACCCTGGAGAAGAGAAGACTCCAAGGACATCTTATTGTGGGCTTAAAGGGGTCTTATAAGAAAGATAGGAACAGACTTTTTAGTAGGGCCCTACTAAAAATAAAAAGAACAAGGTTTTAAGCTAAAGGACTAGATGTAAGGAAGACATTTTTATAATGAAGATGCTGAGACACTGGAACAGGTTGCCCAGAGAGGTGGTAGATGCCCCATTGCTTGGCACATTGATGGGGCTTTGAGCAGCCTGACGTAGCAGAAGATGTCCTCGCCCACAGCTGGGGCATTGGAACTAGATGACCTTCAAAGATCTGTTCTGACTCAAACCGTTTTATAATTCTGTGATTCTGTATTAGCTCATACCATGCCTGGGTGGCACAAGTGCAACCCTCCTGCTTGTTAGCACAACTATTTTAATTCAGTGATTAATGTTAAAAGTATCATGTTGGAAAAAATGCTTTGCTGTGTGTCTGCCCAAGACTGTGTGTCTGCCCAATCACCATATGTGTGATTTACCTTAGTAAACCACTGAACTTTGTGTGTGGAGGAACGCCAAAACCCATCTTTTTCACAGAGCTTCTGAGGTTAACAGGTGTATTCTGAGCTACCTGTTTCTGAGTGGATGGGAAAAATACTGTACTTGAGTTTGGGTTTCTGTGAGAAATTTGAAGGAAACAATTTCCTGTGAAAAGGTTGGAAAAGGCTTTCTTCCTGTAAACAATTTCCAGTGGCTTTCCACTGGAGAAGTGCTCCTGGCCTTCCTTCATTAGAACTTCTATCCTGAGCCTCAATGCCAAAGAAAGACTCTTTTGTTGAGCAAAACAATGTGGCCACATGAGGAAGTGGGATCAGCTCCCACATGCAGGATAGGGTTTCTCTCACCTAACTTTAGCTGTCTAAACCCAAGGTGTCCAGTCTAAACCCATCGTTCAGCATTCTGCTAATGACCCCAGGGAGATGGAGGCACCTTCTCAGTGCTGTTCACTCTGTCTTTGGGCAGAACAAATGGCTCTCAGGAGGTGACCAGCTCTCCCATGGCTGGAAGGGGAGCCCACAAGACAAGCTGTGTGCAGACCACTGGCATGCCAATGGCTAATTAGGTGGGATGAATCCCACCCCAAGGAAATTGAGGGAGCTAATGAGTTGCTAGAGTGTGTGTTTGTGGAGAGCTTGCCTGCACAAAGCATGACCATGCTGGGGGCTCTTTGCGTAGCTGCAAAGGATGAGAACTGAAAAGCTGAGTATTGCAATAACCCTGTTTTTCTCTGAAATCCTACAGAAAACAGGAATTCACTATCTAATCCCAAATAAAACCTTTAATTTTTTTCAATGGCTTCGATAAGACAAAACTGCAGTGCAACTATGAAATGTTCTGTTTTTTAAAAATTTACCTTCAAGATCAATCTGGCAGCTTCTAATTGAAACAGGATTTATCATTTTAGGAGACATCTGGGCTTTGTTTGTTTGTTTGTTTGTTTGTTTTTTTCTTTCCTCCACAAGTGCAGGTTAATCTAACCTAATCAAACACATTGGCTTTGCTCAGATGTGTCAGCAGCTCTGTCTTTTGAGTCTGGGGCCACGCAGGATTTAACAAGCAGCTTGTCAGGCATTTGTTAGTTCTTCTAAAAGGTGATTATTGCCAAATGCACATTCTCGGTGGCTCATTAAATGCTTTCACGTGACAAATCCATGCAACATTTTGTGTATATGAACCTGGGGCTGTCGCCCTTTAGAACAAAATGCTAAATATTTACTGGCAAGGCAAGCTATGAGTATAAATATTTATACCGAGGTACAATAAAAAAGTACCATAAAACTGATATGTTATAAAGAATTTATGTGTTGAAACAGTCAAGGCTGTTACAAAAGATGTGCTATTTCATGATTATATTATGTGCGGAGATCGCAGTGTTTAGGTGCTTAATTTACTGCTATCTGGCCTTTGCTGTTTGGCTCATTAATCTGTCAGGTGAAGGAGTCCTAATTGTATTTCTTGTAACCTGGCAAACTACAGAGAATTGTGCTCATATGGGGAGTAGATCTTGAAGATTTACTGGTCTGTTGCTAATGGTCCCACAGGGCTTAAGAATGGAAAACTGTACACAACAGCAGAAACTGTTTATAAGAGGAATCTGTCTTCCTAGTTGCACTGAATGTATCCTATTGTCCTGAGATAAGATGAGAATAAGCAGTGGTTGATATGAAACCGCTTGCAGTACACTTGTGAGGCAGTAATTGACTTGGCTGTGTGCATGCTGCTACACATGTCCTCAAATGCACTGTCCAATCAAGATGCTGCTGCTGTCCCCACTCCACTGTGGTCCTTACCTGTGTGCTACCAGGTCGCAGCCAGCACCTTCAGTGTGATAAGATCAGGGCCACATAGCAGTGGTCCTTTTTTCTATCTCTTGCCACTGTTTTGGATTGCCAAAATGCAAAAGGTTGATGGGGAGTTAGTAGAGATCATAGAATGGTTTGGTTTGGAAGGAACCTGTAATGGTTATCTAGTCCAATCCCCTGCAGTGAACAGGGATGTATTTAACTAGAAAATGTTGCTCAGAGCCCCGTTTAGGGCTGATGGGGCATCTGACCTGGAATGTTTTCCAGGATGGGGTATGTAACATCTCTCTGGGCAAGATATTCCATCATTTCACCACCCTCATAAAAAACCTGCCTTCTGCCTGGTCTAAAGCCCTTTCTCTTTTATTTTAAAACTATCACCCCTTGTTCTGTCACAACCAGTTCTGCTAAGACAACTGTCCTCATCTGTCTTATAGGACCCCAAGATAAGAAATGGTTAGCTTGGGGTTAAATACTACTCTAGCATGAAAGATTGCAATCCAAATTTTGCAGTTCCTGGCTTATATGGACTTTGTGGGATACCAATTGGCCTTACAACAAAACGTTCCAACCTAGCTAGCTCCAGTACCCTGGGGAAATAGTGCAATTGTATTTTCTTATGCTAGGTATCACTGCTGGCCAGTGCCCAAGGCCACATTATGGACTAGATGCATCTTACATTGAATGTGATATAATTATACAAGTTCTGTATATAAAAATCATCTTTTCTGCCAGTTCCAGTTCAATAACATGGTATGGGGCTTATATAAAGAGACAAAGAGAGGAATGGGGAAAAAAGTCAGGATGAGGAGGAAATCTGGACTTCTGGATTGTCACTTGAGGTCTTGGATCACAGCAGTGTTGTCTCCCTTACTTTTACCTTTAGAAGAAAATCAAAACATTGTTTGACAGTGCAGACATGTGGGGTCTCTCTGTAGGATTATGGTTTTGTAGATAACAGGTGTAGCAGGGACATAGAGATCCTGCTGATGGGATAGCATGAAAGTAAGCAGAGCTGCAGAAATGATTCCTACCTGTTACAGATACCTCAATCTTCTGGCATATTTTATTCTCTCCTTGTTGCTTTGCACTTGTAGTCTTTACTGTATATTTTAGGCTTTGGAGAACACCCAAGGGTGGTGGGAACAGCTGCTGGGTCAATACAGGTGCTTGTGAGCTGGTGAGACTGGCAAAATTTCAGGTGATCCTAGAAGTAGACCATGCTACCCACAGGAAAAAAACAAACAAACAAACAAACAAAAAACCAAAAAACAAACAAACAAAAAAACCCACCACCCCCAAGGTGTTTAAAACCCCCAAGATTGAGACCTCTGGGAAATTCCTTCCTGGCCATAGCTCTGATGTACAGTTTCACTCGTAGGAGCCCAGTGTTGTGGTTTTACAGTCAGCGATGAGCACATTACACTGAGAGCACAATGGAAAACACATGCAGGTACTAGTGACTTCAGCAATGCTGATCCTTTTGAAGGTAGGAAAAACTATTTCTCCTTCAATATATGGATTTGATATATTAATACAGCTCACTGTAGGCAGTTGCAGAAATCCCTGCCTCAAGGAACTTGCTGTCTAATTCTTCTACTCTGATGTGAATTCGAAAGTGAAAATACACAGCATCTAATACACAGATTTTGTCAAAATAGCTGTCAGTGTAAAGCCTGTGGACTAGACATTCAGCCAGTGTAAACTGAAGTAGAGATAGTGAATTATTCCATTTCATACCAGTGAAGGGTCTGACTCTACTATTTTCTGATTTGGAGCAGTTTTTTTCCTCTGGCTCAGCATTTGATTAATATCATGGACTAGCCCATAAAGCAGACTTTGGAAACTGCAAGATGTGATCCATTTAATCAGTTTGTCAGTTTTATTTTGGAGACTTAATGGAAAAACAAAACCCTCTGCATAGTTATTGATTTAATATGCTTTGCCTTATATTCCCATGAAGGCAAATGAATAAATATTTCTATTGTGAAGTGCTGGAAGAACATTATCTTTACGTTTGGGAACAATTCATGTGGGAGGACTGTAACATGTACTATCAGTGTATTGCTAAGTGATTTTGAATGCTAGCAATGAAATAGACACTAAAATAACATTAATATGAAAACAAATGCAGAAACGTATGCTTACATTTACACGAACATACCTCTGGGAGCCTTTTGCATTGTGTTTGTTTTCAGAGCTATTTAAAGATATTGTTCTTCCTCCGTAAGCAGTTTTTCTATCTTAGGCTGATCCGAAACTGGAAACGTTAGATTGAGGCTTATATAAAGAAGTGTCTGTTGGGCCCAGGTGCTCCCAGTGATTTTGGAGGAGAAGCAAGGGAACCTGCCAGACAGCAGAGAAAACCTCTGCTAAGCCAATTTGGTAATAGACACAGGATTTCCATGAAAACTGCAAAGTTTTAAACGCACTGATGTATGGAATAGCAGTATCAATTTAAAGGCTGAGTTGGACTCTGGTCTGAGTGACATTCATCTTACTAGCTTTGTATGCCACAGCTATCTATATCTCTGCTACGTCTGAAACAGTCCCTGCAGAGAATTGCAGGCTTGGATTGAGTGCTGGTTTTTTTTTTTTGATGAGATGAATTGTGCTGCTGACATGCTCATTCCTTTCCCAGGGCAGGTTGGAGAGCCCAGAAAGGTGCCTACCTTAATTCTAATTTACATTTGAAAAGACAGTGTTGCTTCTTCTAGAGGGAAGGGTATGAATAAGTAATTCAAAGTGAGAAAATTGATGAAATCAGTTGACAAGATACAGCAGCACCAACACTCATCATGAACAAATCTCCTAGTTTTAAAAAAATGGAGCTGTGGATGCTTCTTACAGTTTGTTCTACCTTAACTTAAGGTGTTAAGAGATGAGTTTTTATATTTACAATACAAACCCAGATTTATAATTGCTTTTGACTTAATCCTATTAGTCTACCTAAACAAAGTTTCCATTTGAGTTCATACTGGTTTAATGAAGTCATTAAAATTATGCAACTTTTGATGGAGGTGACTCATGCAAGATTATGGCACAAAAGCAAAATCTTTATTGATTGCTGAAGATAAGCCCAGCAAGTTTTGCTTAAATTCTTGTTCCTTTTTCTCCTGTGGCTTAATTTATTGCCTGTTCACTAACAGGTTCTCCAGACCTCTCCCATGAGACTTGTCTTAATTTATAGGCACTTACCAAAGCCAGTAGCAGGGCTACTGAGAGTGAGGATGGCAGGAGTGAACAGGATGTGTGGTGTTACCTCTGATGACTGTAGATTGCCAGATGGACGCAGCTGAGCTGGTGTTCACAGGCTGACTGTAAGCTCCATGGAAAGAAGTAATTGCTTCTGGAAAGATTTTTCTACCTAATTTAGGTATCTGCTTTAGGATAAGGTAAATTTGGCATTGCCAGCTTCTCTCCACTGACTGAAAAAAAAATAGTTTAGATGATTAGGGGTAAAGGCTGCATTGTAATGAGATAACATCAACTCATAACATCAACTACCATTTGTTATTGAGAACTTAGTATCACTGTTAAGGCTCATATCCTCGTGGTGTCCAGATTCTGAGCTCCAGTGATATCAAGGGGGATCTAAATAAAAATCAGTTGCTCACGTAATCCTGACCTGGCCCTATGTGTCTTCTAGAACTTCAAAATGCTATGCCTTAAGATTAGAAATTATAATGTATATTTGTATATAACCTTGTGTAACTTTCTAGAGCATGCTGGAACAAAAATCTTAGCTATTGACAGGCAGATATTGCATCTTTTGTTTTCCTTAGTAGTCATGTTTACTTCAGCATGAATTGTGACAAATGAGAATTTGCATTCACACTAGTGCAAGCCAGCTGCAGAGAAACAGTTGCTGAAGACTGCATGCAGTTCTAGTGTGTCCCAGTTTATAATCTTAACCCTGCTTTTTTGCCAAAAAAGGTGTTGGGAATCAAGAAAAGAGCAGGAAATTCTGGATTAGACTGCACATTTACACCCTTCCTTACATTTCCTAACAGTAAAAAGTCCAGACAGCTTTCTGCATTAAAAAACCCCACAACACAATTTCCTCTTGTTACACTGTTGACTGAAAAGAAGACAGGATCTTGCTGGCTGAGTAATCTTTTCAGTTTGGATTGGTAGCGTGTGCCAGGCTTCCTGCTAGTGACAAAGACACACATGTCAGAGGACAACAGTGATCATATTCTGGCTTCAATAAATGCTATTTTACCTTCTCCACACAACTTGTATCCCACTCGTTATGATCTGAATGAAGAAGTGAACTCATCCTGTGATTCCCTGCAGAAAGCATTCTTGTTCTGCAAAGACTTTTGCATGGAAGAAAGGCATATTCCTGACAGATGGGCAGCAAGAAATGTTTCTGTTTTGCCAGTGGCTAAACCACTGTTGTTAGTTACACCTACATAATGGCCTGTTTAAATAGAGAGAAACAACAGAAAATACAGGAAACACTTACTGATTTTTGCCCTGCCTTCCCACCTCAGCTGTCTATCCTAAATGAAGCAAATTCTTCTGTATCTGAATTCCACAGCAGTGTCACTCTCGAAGAGCTGTTGTTGTCCCAGTCACCAATAGCAGCACTAAGAAGCTGTAGCTACAACCTTATTATGCAAAAATAAGACAAAAGGTTTCTCTCTGCTTTTTGGCACTGGAAGTTTTAGCATCCTAGGGCAGGCTAAGCAAGCAGTTTACCATCTCAGCATGTTTAATGGTCAGTTGTTGGGCAGATGGAGGAGCCTTTTATAGGCAGCAATGTTGAAGCACAGGGCTACTGTGCAGAGCAAGTTACAGACTCATAGAATGGTTTGGATTGGAAGAGACCTTTAAGCATTTAAACCAATGTCCCTACAGTGAACAGGGATGTCCTTAACTAAAGCAGCTTGCTCAGAGCTATGTCCAACCTGAATGTTCCCAGACATGGGGCATCTGCCTCTCTGGGCAGCCTGTGACATTGTTTCACCATCCTCATTGTAAAATACTTCTTCCTTATATCTATGTTAAATCTTCTTTTAGTTTAAAACCATTACCCTTTGTCCTGTCACAAGAGGCCGTGCTAAGAAGATTGCCTTTCTTATAGACCCCCTTTTAAGTACTGAAAGATCACAATAAGATCTCCATGGAACCCCTTCTCCAGGCTGAACAATCCCAACTCTCTCAGCCTTTCTTCATAGCAGAATTGTTCCAGCCCTCAGATCATTTTTCTGGCCCTTCTCTGGGCGTGTTCCAACAGGTGCATGACTTTCATGTGCTGAGGACTCCAGAGCCAAGCCTGGTACAGCACTACGAGTGGAGTCTCACCAGAGCAGAGTAGCTGCTTCCCCTCAACTTGCTGGCCACACTGCTTTTGATACAGTCCAGGTTATGGTTGGCTTTCTGGACTGTGAGCACAGGGAAATACACCTTGTCCATGAGTATCTGGCTTGTGTGAGAAATAGCATGAAAAACCATACTTCATGTGTTTCCACCAAGTTCATCATGGTGTTTGGCTACACAGGGCAGATGACCTTAAACCAGCAGTCACACAGGTGTTTTCACTGCTGACACTTAGTACCCTTCAAAATACTTCTGCTGTTGGCACCTCTCACCAGAACAGTGTTTTTTTACTGTTGTAATGCCATGTTGCAAAGAAATGAAATGTTTTCCTAGCACAATGTCATCACAGACATGACAGCTGTTCTTAACACCCCTACATGCTACATGATTGTGTTGGGAAAAGTGGTGGACCATGAGGAGGTGCCTTGCTGGGAAGGTGGTCTGTATAAGGAACAGGATGAAGTACACCTTGAGTGATCCTTAGGGTTGCTTCCCTTGAGTCTCAGTTAGTGAGAAGCTGTTTAATGCATAATGCTGACATAGTTTAGGACAGAAAATGTAATTTATTGCCCTATTAGATTAAATGACATAGGGATAGAAAATAATTGGAATGTAGACACACAACTGGAATTTGGACAGCACATCAGACTTAACACCTTTTTCTCAGAAACTATTTCAATTTTTAAAACTGTGAAAGAAAAATAATTTACTCTATTTTTAAAAGTTTTTGCCTATCA
Source organism: Ramphastos sulfuratus (assembly GCA_013399055.1). Lineage (NCBI taxonomy): Eukaryota > Metazoa > Chordata > Aves > Piciformes > Ramphastidae > Ramphastos > Ramphastos sulfuratus. The sequence continues at coordinate 292,886 of WBNM01038910.1, read as the reverse complement.
CTATGACCAAAAGAAATCTTTAAAGATAAAAGCTATTATTTGATTATTAAGGAGTCATTCCCAATCCAACAACACTGATCCATCATATGTACAGTCCACAAAAGCTCCATTCAGACTTTGGAGGGTGAATGCCTTTTCCTACATATGTGGGATAAAAATTTCCTGTGAAATATTAGTAGTGTGGCAAACCCAAGAGCAGCCACTTTATGGGACCTGATACTGTCACAGCATGGCCCACAAACAGATAGATCACCTGAACACCATGGAAGAGACAAGAGCTGGTTCAAGCAGTGTGTGAGGATTTAGGAATCTGACCTGCTTCAGAGAACCTTCATGATAAATGATCTAGGTATTTGAAATGGTTATGCTAACATTCATTACATTCCCTCATCTCTGTAGCTCTGTATTCAACAATTCTGAAATTTTACTTAATAAATTGTCTCTGTTCTTGCCTGAAATCATATTCTCTGTAGCTCATTTTTATTATCTCCTTTTCAACCTTGTGCTCTGAGACCTGTCTTGCTCTTTTGCTTTTCTGTTCAGACTTGTTTATTATAATCATAATTATAATATCTGAGCAGTGAAATGTAAGTCGACTCGATTGCTCAAACTGCTATTTTTAATTAAAAACAGACAATAATTTAGGATTTTTTTTCTCTCTTATTTCCTCGTACCTTTGTCATGTATCTTTCATTTCCCATGGCTGCTGAAAACTGAAACCCCAGTGCTTTGATAAGGTACTGGGGTACTTACTTAAAATTCATCAGTGTATTCAACTTAGAGATAAAGATGTATGTGCATTCAAGAAATGCGTACGCTTGGAATTCTCTTTAAGTGCTTTTTGTTACCACTGCCCAGATAAAGTCAAGCTCTGTGATTCTAATTTTACCTAATTCCACGTTTCTTTATTTCATTTGTATTTGGTAAATGATATCTGGAGTACAAACAGGGTTGTTTTAGGCACATAAATCACTACAGGAGCAAGTTCGGGTATTTCAGAGCAAAGGAACCGCTTGCTTTTCTGTGTTTCTACCGCATTCAAAGAAACAAGGTTTTGTATGCATATTCCTTAGTTAAGCAGGACTACACTCAAGAGACAGAAAAGTTTCTTCTAGTAGAAACAGATTTTCAAGAGTCCAGGTATTAACTAACTGTTCAGGCCAGAGCAGCCATCCTCATTTACATGTGTTGTCTTCGGATGTGATTTTCCCACTGAATTTGTCTGGAGGCTTGTTATCCTGCAGACAAGGCTGGAACATTTTTGTGGTTAGCTGGTGAATCCACAGTTCTCACAGATGTATCAAACGGTTTGAAATATTACTATACTTCATACCTCAGGGATTAAGAGTCTTTTGCTCTTGAAATCCTGATTGCAGTCCCTAGAAGGAGGACAGAGGTGGCACACAGTTTTGTGTGCTTCAGGAAAGCTACACCTCTCCCAGAGGTATGTGATGTTGACTGCTTTCTGAGGCAGGATTTCAAGCCTTTTGGACCTCAGGTCTTCAATTCAGGCTGGTAATGCTTATGTTCCTGACATCAGTCTGTACATGCCATACATCTAGATAAGTAATGGGGAATATGCTTCCTTCATAAAGAGGGAGCCTGGATGGAAAAGACTTCTCCTGTCTTTATGCTGCCAACTTTCTTCTCAGTGTAGATGCCCAAAAATGACAGAAGTCCCTAGACAACTGTCCATTCCAGCCCAGAAGCTTCAGATTCAGTTTGCAATAGCAAGAAGAGTGGTGGAGAGCTCTGAATTTATCCTTCTTTCATTTTAGTTCATGTCTGAATGTGTGACTGTTTATTACCAGAAATAATGATGTAGGAACAAATGGTATTTGTATTCTGCTGGTGACTGCTATTCCCATTGTGCATTGGCTGGTGGAGCAACTCTTGAGTTAATAAATAGTCCCTCCCTCAAACGTGAGGCCCATGGTAGTGCCAGACCAGGGAAACCTCTGCTACAGGACATGATAAAATACAGACAGGGATTACATTTCTCTCTATCCATCCATTTTGATTCCTTGATAAGGACTGACTTTGAATGATATCATCATCCAGAACTTGCTCCACCTCCTTCTGTCACCAACACTTGTAATTTTTTCCCTTTTGACCTCACCCAGAGCTAGCAAAGTAATTCAAACGGAACAGCTATAGTTGGCAAAGTCTGTTTGCTGGTGATAAATGGTGCATGTGATGGATGGCTGTGGTCTTGAGGATGATGGAGGTGAACAGCAGGGTGCTGCATGGATTTGTGCTAGCAGCAACATTATTTAATACTTTTATTAATGTCCTGGAAGGAGGTGTAACCAAGTACATTAACTAGGTCTGCACACAACGCTATGCTGGAAAGAATTGTAAACCAAGTGAAGACAGAGAAATAACACTAATGGAAGCAAAGGTTAGAAATATGAGCAGGAAACAGAATGAGATTCTGTCTGGAAAAAAGGCAAACTAATAAATCTGGGAATATTAATCCAAAACACAGATATTTAATGGAAGGGTAAGAGATCTTAAAAAAAATACTGTTATCCTAAAAGAGCTAGTAATGATGGTTAAGAGTGTCTAGGCAATGACTTTATAGTGTGAAAGGGTGGGTAAAGACAATTTTGGTTTGTAGAGTAAATCCAAAGATATCTTGCCCTGGCAGATGGGCAGATGCCTTATGGGCATGACTTTCTATAGCACTTTGAGCTCTTACCTTCAAGCTAATTTGTGAGTAGAAGCTCACAATTAGAAAACTATCTTTACAATTGACTCTTCACAGAAACACAGATCTGGATGGCATCTTCTGGACCATCCAGTCCTGAGTCTGCTTATTGTGAGAGCAGTATTGATTTGCGGAACTCTTCTGTCCTCTCTGCTCTACCCTTCTACAACCCTGATAGGAGTCTTCTCTGGTGGCAGTTTTGACAAGTGGCAATTCTGACATCAAGAGCAGAAAAATGTGAATGAACACAAGGTAATGCAACAAAATTACATGAATGGGTAAGGAGTTATTTGTAGGCAACATTTTCTGACACCTGTAATGTTTGTGACAGTTAATTCCATCACATAAACTGAAATCAATGGGCAATGACATGTGGAAATGGGTATTTGCCAAAGGAGGACTTAAAAGCACTGCAGGAATCCTCAAATGGGACAAAACAATCAATAAATTTACTAAATACCTAAGCTTTACCTAAAATGATTTGTGCTAGATTGCTTAAGGGTCTCAAAAACGTGTGGTCATCGCAGTCACCCATTCGGCAGTGTGCTGACATGTGTGCAAACCTCAGGGGTGTGATGAAATGTAAAGGTAGATGCAGCAAGCTCAAAATCTGTCCCATGTGTACTCACTGGGAAGCAACCATCCCTCACTCAGGAGAGCTTTTAGCCCTGAGGGGAAGAGATGCTGTGAAAGTGCTCAGTGGGATTGCAAGTGCAATATGAGCACAGGGGTCATTGCCTGCTGGGAGGTGGTGCTCTGAAAATGGGAGTGAAATTATTTAAAGTGGTAACTTGCTCTTAGTATTGACTATAAGGTGGGTGTGTATGCATGAAATACAGCTGCTGTGAGGAATTCTTTGTCCATCTGAAGAGCTGAGTGGTAGGAGCCAGGAATTCCTGCTTTTCATAATGAAAACTAATGATCGTTTCTGCTCCGGACCATAATTAGCAGTAACTAGTTGTGCCTTTGGCCAGTGGCATCATTCCTTGTGGAAAGGTGGTCTTCTCATGCTGAAACCTATCTGGGTTGCTCCCAACCTGAGATGTAAGAAAAAGCAGAGGTGGGATCCATGAGCTCAAGTCCTCCACATACCAAAGTGTTGGTTGGACACTGCAGTATCTCAGATATTTTTGGCTTATTTTGTTTTGTTCTGCTTTAAATGCCAATTATTAAGCAAGCTGTGAGAATAAGAGAAAGGCTACATTTCAACTGCAAACAGCTCACATTCCCTCACTAATTCTCTCACTGTCCTGAGGACAGGGGAAGAATTAGGGCGATGTCCTATTTAGCTAAACAGAACTCGAGGTGCATTTCACCCATAGCAGAGAAACAGAAGGGCCAAGTTGCAACATATATATATAAAATACTTATGTGTGTTCACTAAGTCTAGCAAAAAGTCCTTTCCATACTGAGAGCCACTTACTCTCCTGTACTTTGGAGTGCTTACACTGCAGGCTGAGGAATTGCTTTTGTGTTGTAGGAGGAAAAAATAAAACTATGTAGCTCCAGGTCGGCATCATCTGCTTAGTCACAGAGTGGAGATGCAGATGCCTCTAGGATGGAACAGAAACCACCTGTTTAGGGTCACTGCATTAACTCTCCCGGATGGAGTTTTTCATACAAACCTCTCATAAAAAATGTTAAAGTTATAAGGAGCTGTGTTAGTGTCAGTGTGCAACTACCTGTACAGGAAAACTTCTGTAAGACTATTTCCTTTCAGTCAAATCTCTATTCCTATAAGTTCTCTGATACAGATACTAAACTACTTGTTTGTAATAACATAATAGAAAAGAATATATGGGTGCTGTATGAAAACACCTGGATATAACATGTGTTAGTAATTTTGATTAACCATTTCAATCTGTTGTAAATAAGAATATCAGTTAGAAATGTGCAACATAAAGGGTCCAGTACAGGAGCTCAGTTGTTAAAATAATCCTCTGTCTATGTATCCCTGGATGATCTTTCAAAAAGGAAAAAAAAAATATTCTAAATGAGAATATGAAATTTAAGAGGAAAGTGAGCAGGACCTTGTATTATTCTCCTGGATTGAAAAGGAAAAGTGAAGTGATTGACAGGACTGTGTTTATAGCTCCCACACAGGAACCACTAATCCCTGTTAAATCTCATGAGAAACAGGAGATCCTCATGGCAGCTCACAGGTCAGTGGAAGCTGGGAAGCTGCAGGATACGTAAATCTTGAACCGTGTCCTGTTAACTAATAAAATCCTGATTTAGGCATTTCCCTCCCACAGAACTCCATTTTTTGCTACTGAAAAAAAAGGAATATAGCTGAGGTACAGCTCTCTGGTTGGGTGTCTGATCCCATTCAGACCTGGGAACATAAGTCCTTTCATGCATGCTGAAACCATGCACTTTGGGGTGTCCTGTTCCTGCTGCAGCTCTGAACTAGAGAAGCCCATACCTAAGTTCTCAGAGTTCTATAAGAGGACTGTTAAGTGCATATAATTACCCATGTGAGCATGTATTTTCAGGATCAAGGCCTAACCTTATAGCTACTGGAGATTCCTTCTTTTCTGTCTTTTTTTTTTTTCTTTTTCTTTTTCTTTTTGTCTTTTTCTCTTTTTCTTTTTCTTTTGTCTTTTTCTCTTTTTCTTTTTCTTTTTCTTTTTCTTTTTCTTTTTCTTTTTCTTTTTCTTTTTCTCTTCCTTATCCTCATCTTTATCCTTTGTTATTCTTTCATTCCTTCTCAAAGAAATTATTTTATTATTTTATTAAAGGAGTATTCTGGCACCTGTTGTACCAGACAGTCCATTACGTGCTCAGTACAACAAAGTGGGGAACCAGGATGCCACAGTGCACTCACTTTTTAGAATAAGAGTAGCCTAGAGAAGAAAAAAAAAAAAAAAATCCCATCCCTATACTTCCAAGATGAATGTAGAAGGTCAAGATGAATGTAGAAGGTCAAGCTGAGGCACATGGGTTTATGCTTCCTATAAAATATGGAACCTGAGTTATTTTCACCATTTCTTTTAGGTGTACCCTGAATGTTCCTATTTCTTTCAACTGACTCTAAGCCTAAAGTAGCAGCTCGGTTATGGGCACCTACACTGCAATTCTCCACTTTTCGTTGCATTCCGCTCACTGGCTGTGGGGAGTGGCACCTGAAACACCATGAAGAGACAGCAGCAGAAAGCAAAACCCTGAAGACAGCAACTAATGGGCCATGCTAGGACCTGAAGGAACTATAAAAGATCTCAGAGGTGGAATGTTAGCATTGATTCAGTTCCTCTAAGCTTTGCTTAAGCAAGCCACAAACCATCCATGCTGTGCTGGTTTTATGGAAAGGGGCTTCTTGCTCATTAGCAAAAGAAGAGACAGAGAAGGCAGAAAAAGGAGATGCCAGGCAGTTTTCTAGTGCTGGAGATGTGGAGAGTAGAAGTGGTTTACAGAACCCATGCAGAGGAGCTTCACCATGACTCTGAGGTGGTGGTCCAACCTCTGTCACAGGATCTTGCAGGGCACAGGGCTTATCTCATCTGAGACCTTTAATCTGATTGAAGTGCTTGATCCACTTCAGCAGTGGAGGAAGAAGCTACTTTTTTGCTGCCTTCAGATTCTGGGCTCATCTGTATTATAGGGTACAGCTCCCTTTCCTACTGGTTAACAAGGATGGATATTGGAAACAGGACTCTTCGTCTAAGGATGAGGATGAGTTGATCTCTTCTGCTTTAGGGCTTCAAAATGATTTTAAAGTTGATCATAGATATCAGTGCAGAACAAGGAATCCTACAGTGTACTAAAATGTGAAGTAATTAATTGTTTGTGCATGGATTGCACCCAACTTCCTGCTCCTGCTGCACAACAGAGAGGTGACCTTTCCATACCACGCAGCCCAACATGCACTTTCAGTACATGCTGTTGTAGTAACTATACCATGTAGAGTGGGATTTTGAGGTGAAAACTAGTCTTTGGTAGCCATTAGTGTAAAAACAACCTCCAAAATTTTGTCTTGCTGATCTCCACCTGTAATCTGTCTCTTTCCTATGTTCAAAGCAAATCTCTTTCCCTGACCTTGGGACTTAAACTACTCATTTCACTGAACTTAATTCAGCAGCTACATCTGAAATAAGTATACTTATGGCTTGAAAACTGGAGAATTCTGGCCAAAATCAGCTGACATTCACTAAAATATATTGCAATTAAAGATAGCAGAATTTGATCCGAAGCACAAGAGTTTGTACCTCACGGTCCACCAAAACATCAATTTCTCAAAGCAGGACTTCTTTTTCACAGTATACCCCAACGTGCCAAGTGGCTTGCAAATTTGTTCATTATCAGGGCATGTGTATAGCCTGTATATGATCCACGCTCAGGTCATACAGGTTACAGAAACCCAGGACTGATTTTCTACTGCCCCCAGCAGCTGCAGGGAAAAATAACATCTGCATTGACACTTCATGCAGAAGCCTCGGGGAGACTGATGTGCTTCCCAAGAGCCCCTTAGTACTGTGTGGCACACTGTTGAGTTTGAGAGGGAGCAGATAATAAAAGCCACAGCAAATAAAGGCTGAGTGCAGCGTTTACACATGTGAACATACATGTTCTATTTCTAAAATATTTCTTCCACTACGCAATTTGATGCACAAGTACAGAGGAGTCACCTATTGTTTCCTGTGGAGATGGCTGTGTAGGGAAGAACCTTTGTAGCTTGTCACCAAAGTGGCAGACAGACAGCTGTGTAGCATCCACATCTGGGTGTGCTGGTGCTTTATTGCATGCTGCATTCCATATAAATTCCATATGGAGTAGAAATAATTTCTGATTTGGTATCTCCTCTGAGCCACTAGCTTAATTAGGAGTGTTTTGTTTTGCTGTTTTCCTAAAGGAGAGCTGCAGTCCAAGAGCGTTATTATGGGTTTACACATAGCTGTGCTCTTAATATCAAAGCTTTCATTTGGCTGGAGGCTTCCTTCCCTGTGGGGGAAGGGTTGCTGTGTGAGGGTTGTAGGTTACACAATATTTTCCCAACAGAAAAGCAATGCGCCTGAGTTGGAGCCTGTTGTGATAACACGCGGGAGGAAGTCAAAAGCAAGTCTGTGTGGTAAAAGGAGCCTCCAAGTGAGATAACATGAAGAGTCTCATGTAATGCAACTGTTTCGGATTGCAGCTTGATGGTAAAGTCCTGTATTCCTATTAGAGCAAATCACAGGAGATCAGATAAAATAGAAATATTCGTGAGGTATCCTTTTACAGCTACAAAATGGCCACTTTGATGATAGATGTGTTCATTATTGGATTCAAATGACCATCTTGTTGGATTCAGTGCATGTGCCTAAGCAGCACTGAGCGATCTGAGCTGGGTGTTATGCTTGAACATAGTCAGAAGAAGACTGCCCAAAAATGATGTAACTTGAGTAAAGATAAGTAAGCCTGACTAAAAACAACAGAGAATAAAAAGATTGTTTTTGTCGTCCAGGTTGGAGATAGTAAAAATAGGCTGTGTGGCTTTGCCTTGGTTACATAAAACTGGCAAATAAATCAAACCTATCCCAGTTTCAAGCCACTGTATTATCATCCTTCTCTGGAAAATGAGTGGAACTACCAGGAGAAGGTTCCTTACGGTGGTTTTCAGTTAGCCAGTAAAATATTCTCTCAAAGGAAGTAACAATCCATCTACTGGGTCTTCTGCTGTTGCAAATGCAATGAGACTGACACCAAATTCCTCTCCAGTTTTGATCTAATATTGGTTCTGCTCAACAGAGATGTAGTACATATTGTTAGGATGGGTTATTTGCATGAAGCAGTGCTAACAATCAAAATTGTACATTATGAGTGGTGAAAGACCCTTTTCCTTCCTCTTTCATCACTGTCGTAGGACTCCTGTCCATATACACATCTCTGCCTTTGTTTTTCAGTGCAGGAATGAGATACAAGAAAGTCATGCAACACAAGCAAACATCCTTCACCAAAAGAGCAGTGCCAAGATGTTGATTATGTCCTCATTTAAATGTGCTGTGCGCGCTTTTGCACCACACATATACTTACAAATGCCTGCACAAGAATGGAAAATCTGACAAATAATTTTCTGTGAGGACATAAAAATAGAGGATGGAAACTTCTAAGCTGCATGGTCTTTAAGGAGCAGTCATCCATTGAACTAAAGTTATATCCAATATTACAGTATCTTGCTGATAGATGACATAAAACAAATTTGTTACTTAGAGAGGCATGTTGATTGGCTTCATGCTGGGCATGCATGGAGAAAGACATCTAGACTCCCTTTTATCCGGATGGAATTCCTAAGTCAATCAAATAAACATAATAATAATAAGGTTAATCTGGTCTTCACTCATTCAAAAGAGAAAAGCAGAGATGTGGATCTAATTAGGTAAATATTGTAAAATCCATTTGCATTTATCTTTTGCCACATCTCCTGATGCAGTCCTGGTTCAACATGCTTAACATAGTCCTTTTTGGTCTGAATGATTTAATTCTGAGGCTGAAACCATTCAAGATTTGTTTAAACAAGAAAATCTTGTTTTCTTTGGAGCGTTTTGAAGTAGGCATAATTACAGTGTTGTAAATGCGATGCCCTGCTTAAGGAGCTGTCAGCATTTCCATATTAAACCTCTATTTTTGAGGTGAATTGCCAGAAGAAAAGAAAAAAAAAAGAAAAAGGAAAAAGAAAAAAAAATCATAGAAAAAAGTGGAAAAGAAGGGTCCATTATGGCTTCCAACTTGGTGTTTAGGTTTTTAATCCAGGAAGGAGATTTCGAAATCAAATTGTGCAAAATTAATTTGCACTGTGTGCTTGCAAAACTGCTCATGTCACTTTTTTCATGCTTTTTTAAAGAAAAAAAAAATCAGCCCACAATAAAGCCCACTTATTTTGCTTGCTTCTACTGTGCACTGCTCTTTAAAGTTAATGTCATTTCCATACAATACCCTCAATGTAATGTGCCTTAGAGGCAGCATAGATTGAATAAGTGACTTGGAGCCAGGGACTCCCAAGTTTATAATTTAGCCGCTGACTCACTGTGTGGCCTCAGGCAAACCACGTAACTTGTATGTCCTCATCTATGGTATGGTCTCAATTTTCCATTGTGTTGCACAACATGTAAGGAGCTCTGCTCGTGTTCAATAGGAGCTTAACCCAATGGTGAGTGGGTTACTGGATCCTTGTAGAGGATGTGAGACTTATCACGGCTCTCAGGTTTTGTCTATTCAGTTCAGTCTGCAGGAGATCAGTCTTTCAGCAAGCTAGTCCTGGTGGCATTTGGTGGAGGTGTCTCCATCTGTGATTTCAGAGTCATCGAGAGCAGTGAGTCTTGGTTCTTCAAAACGTTCTTCAAAATTTAAGTACAATAACTAGGAGGTTGTTTTGACTGAACGTGTATGCTCCTTTGTACTGGACCTGAAGGAAATTCTCCTGATGTTGACTCTTTGTGTACAACTTTAGCCCTTTTTGTGTTTCTGCATTGTGCCTTCATGTACGAGAGTTTCCACCACCATAAAGCCTATTTGCTTTTGAATACAGTGAAGAGTAAAACTCCTGTTACATATTATTCTAGTCACAGGGAAAAGAGAACAGAAACAGCTTGTTTAGACAGTTGATGAGGGAACTGAGAGGCTTTTTCCTGAAGAACAGCAGTCTCTATGGAGTAGCTCCTTCAGCATTTAGCTAGGATAGGGAAGGGCCCTTTTGCAGCAAGTACTGGCCTAGTGTGGACCTTTGTGAATGGTAGTAGTAGTAGTGCATTTGTGGGATCATGATAATAGAAACATAGATTTAGAATAGACTGGTTTGGTTATCACTTCCAGTCCTCCATGTTGCAAGCAAATGTACACTGTTGCTAAGTTCAGATGTGTTGGCAGAACATTTGCTTCCCAGATCACAACACATCCCATCTCTTGGCCCCTGCAGCCATCTACTGATCTATAATAGAAGATCAAGACTAGCAGTTGAAATTTCACAGAAGGAGAACTCAACGGACAAGAACAGCACAGATGTGGTAAGATTGGGCAGGTCTAGAAAGACAGGGGGAGTCACAACCAGACTTCCCTTCTCTAGAGTGACCTTAGTTCAGCCAAAGAGAATCATGAAGAACACCCTGACTTCAAAAACATCCTCCCTCTTCCTCATCCTCTGTCAATACAAACTGCTGGTATGTGCTCACTTTTGGACCTCATGCAAACATCTGTCTTGCACAGCATCTTGCAGCACAAGCCCTGCAGATTCACTGCACATTTTGTGAAGAACCGTGCCTTTTTTTCCAGTAGCGAATGACTCTCTCGGTGAAGAACTTTCTCCTCACCTCGAGCCTAAACTTCCCCTGTCCTATCTGTGAATGTGAATGATGGTGTACAATATAATGTAATATAGATGGGATTATGAAATACAAGAAACCCACCATGAACCAGTATTTCCTGCCACTTAAAAAATGGTTCTGTGTCTCTGAGCAGAAGAGACCTCTGAGCAGGTTCTGTGTCACTAGAACAAGGACCTGGATTTTTGCCATGCCTTTAAACACTGATAATAATCAATTTGAGTGTCAAACCAAACAGCTGGAAACTTATAATAGAATTAGATACTTGCAGATTTTTGGGTTTTGGGGTTTGTTTATTTGGTTTTTTTCGTGAATGTGGGAACTATTTTGAAATGTTTTGTTTGTTTGGACAGTTTAAACACCAAGGTGTATTTACAGTTGTTCTCCACTGACCTTGTGGTAGTTGTTTTTTTCTGGTTGTTTTCTTGCTGACTGGACTTCCCTGATGGAGTGAATATACTGCTTCACAACAGCTATAAGGATCTCATCACGTATGTGTAAGTCTAGCTAGAGCAGATTCATGTCAGGCTGGCTTGACCTGCAATAATTTTAATTTGCTTAGAACTGACCTGAACAATTTTCAGAGCACCTTGACCCCAAGTTAAATGCTTTTCTTCAGCTCTCCTGAGAGACAATGGAAACATTTCAGGAAAATAAAGCTTCTTCTAGGGGCATCACTGTCTTTGTACAGGAGAAAATTTGATATTAAAAGAGAAAAGAAAAAAAAAAAGAAAAATAAGGGAATTATATGGGTGGCTTTACTTGCTCATTCTCTTGATTTAATGTGAGTGCTCTGGAGCTACACTGCTATGTCAGAAAAAATACAATTTCAATCCATGGGAAACAAGAATGTTTGAATTCAGCATTAAACTAATAAAAAGTTTTATCTTCTTCATCTAGTCAATATCAGCCAGCCTGACAGCTAGTCTAACAAGGTGTGAGACAAGTCTTGTAAAATCAGTTACTTTGCCAAAATCAGAATAACCCTAAAAATTAGTACCTACAAGGCAATATACAGCTGGAAGTCTGCTGAAAACAAAAGCCATGCTCCTTCCTACTGGAAAACATAAAACTGACACCATGCATCAGATTTTGTAGCGATTTGCAGGATTTACAAGATGTACTGCAACTAGTACTTGCTAAATCAAGACCTTTGGGTAGAAAAAAAATCTGCAGCAATGATGAAGAGCAGTGTCAGCTGTTCAGAAATGGCTTGTTGGGATGTTTTTGTGGGGTGAATAAATGGTGATGTCATTTCATTGTCAAATGCAAGAGTAGAGGCAGAAGGTTGGAGTGGTTTATAAATTGATATCTGGTTTGGAAGAGAAAGACTTTACTCTTATATTTAATGCATGGATGTAATATTAAGAAGGATTGAATGTGTGAAGCTCAGCTATTGACTTTCTGAAGTAGCATCTAGCAGATATGAACCTCGTGAAAGTGACTGCAATATTTATGTACTGCTGAGTGGCTTTCATTGAAGACCTCTGTAATGTCACTATAGCTGGACAGACTTTTCAAACATAGTGTTCTTTTTATCTATCCCTTTTGCCAAAGAGAATTCCAGAGAGAATCCTAAACCTTTCCCTAAAGTCATTCTGGCACATGATTAAATTCAAGCGTACTCTCCTCTGGAGAGATGAGGACACTCATGTGGCAGTGCTGCCAGCTATTTCAGTGTCAGCTGGCAGATGATGCTGTTACTGTAAGAAATTATATTCCACCACCACTGTTCCATGGTTCTGCCTTTATGATATGTTCATATCTCATCAACCTAGTGACATGAGGGGACCAGAGGCACAGACATGTGGCTGTCTCCAAGCCACCTGGCCCACTAGGAAGAAGATAGCTTTTTCTTTAAAACAGATGGTAGTAGTGAGACATGAACATTAGGACATATTTTTATTTGATATTGGAATATCACAAGCATCAGTTATTTTGGGAAGCAGTCCAAAAAATACTTGGAGTCTAAAATTGCAGATGAATCCGCAGGTTTATTTTATTGGGTGATTTCAGTTCTGCCAAATATTTGTAGTGTAAAGAAATCATAAAAATTGCTGGTGGTCCTCGCCTGGCGGGTACTTCTCACATATTTGAGACAGTTGTACGAACTGTGACAAGAATGTTTGATCTATTAGCTTAAAAACAAATTAGAGTCTTCAAGAGAAATAAATGAAGTATAGATGGTAGAAATACATTTCTCTTATCTTGGAGAGACCAGGAATTTTTGCCCCCAGGCTTTATTTGCATTTAATTATCACAGTTTGGGTTTCCTCTACTGCATACACGGAGGTTTAGTCTGCCTCATTCCATCCTCTGTTCTGAAACAACATTAGTACCTGTTAATGATTATCATTGCCAATTATGTATTCTGGTTACATGCACGTTATAAGAAATATCAGTTTGTTTTAATAAATCTTCAAAAGGCAACCCAAACCCGTGCCTTATCTCCTTTCTGCCTCGTAATTTATTTATTTTTATGGTTGTGATGTATTAAAGACATGGTATGCTCCCAGGGACTGGGAATGAGCATCTAGAGCCACAAGAATGATTGGGGGGACTTGCACATCTTCCCTAGGAAGAGAGACCGAGAGACCTGGGGCTGTTTAATTTGGAGAAGAGAAGACTGAGAGGAGATCTGATGAACATATACAAGTATCTGAGGGGTGGGTGTCAAGTGGAGGGGGCCAATCTCGTTTCGCTGCTCAGCAGCAATCAGACAAGGAGCAATGGGTACAAACTGGAACATAGTAGGTTTCACCTCAACATGAGAAGAAACTTCTTTACAGTGAGGGTGATGGAGCACTGGAACAGGCTGCCCAGAGAGGTTTCTTTTCCTGCCCAGAAAGTCTCCTTCTATTGAGTCTTTCAAAACCCACCTGGATGCATTCCTACTCTAGGTGATCCCACCTTGGCAGGGAGATTGGACTTGATGATCTCTGGAGGTCCCTTCCAACGTCTCAAGTTCTGTGATTCTGTGATCTACTCAGCACTTGAATACTGAGATGGCAGACATAGAAGTTTTTATTTGACGTAACTTTCCAAATGAACAGAGAAGGTCATGTATCTCAAAGATATACACAAAAGAAGTGAGGAATCAAAGTTTAGAAACCCAAAGACTCAGCTATATGCATGGAAGACAGGAAACCTAGAAGTACAATGAACCCACAGAGGTGTAGCATGTTGCATACTATGTTGCAGAGTAGCTGATGCTCACTGTGTAGCGATTATTCTTTTTCTAATTCAAATTATTCCTTGCTAGGATGATATTTCATTGTAGTCCTGATCTGGGAAAAGGCTGATTGCCTCACTTGCCGTTGGTTTGTTGGAAGCAAGGATATCCATACAAAAAGGTTTTTGCTATGTTTTTCAGGAGAATTTCATTTTGAGTTGTGCAAATTTGATGTTTGTGCTGTTCACCCATGCAAATTTTCAGGATTATTTTTGTTTGCTGGATCAGCACCAGAATGTCCACTCCAAAAGGAACTATTTAACCAAGCATTCTTTATGTGGTCTTCAATTAATAAACAGGAATATGCCTTTCTAACCCTGTGGGTAATGATTTTTCTGTTTGCTGCTACTGTATATAATCTAAATGAATGGGGCATTTATAATACTGTCCTTTCATCTGGCATATCAAAGCGCTTTATAAATATGAACCAATTGGTCTGATGTGCAACCACTGAATTGTGGCCTTCTCGGAGGTGGCATGCGGTTGACATTCTGGCTGGCAAAGCGCATATGAACACCAGAAACTGTTGGTTTTCTCCTGTGGGTCAGACTTGGAGGTGGAGGAATGCGAGACTATCTGAATTAATGTCTGACACATACCTGCCCCAACACTGGGAAGCAACACTACTGCCTACTTTCTAGCTAGGTTGAAGTATGTGCTTAGCTAAAGGGATGACCAAAGCATCTTCTGTCACTGGATCACTATTTTTAATTCAGCCCAAAATGGTGGCTATCAAAAATTATTACCATATGGTAATCTGGTAAATTGCCACAAGAAAATGAGCTTGGTGGTCCCAGATTAGTTTCTTATGGGCAGGTGTCTGCACCACAAAACCACCATCATAACTGCTCCTAGCTGTTTGGTTTCAGAAGGGAGGTCCAGGACTGAATAGGCAATGGTAACACAAGTGATACTTCTAGAGGTGCGATCTTGAAGCCAGAGAGATGAGGCTGTTTGTATTTGTTGAGGTATTTCTTGACATGGGAGAACACTTTGGTTTCCTGATCTGCCGACTAACTTGTATGGTGCTCTCCGTCGTTACTCCATCATTGTGGGAAGTGTTTTCTCTTACCTTTGCACAGAGGCCCTAGCCCTCCCCTACCTCTGCCCTGTTGAATTGATGGAATAAAAAAAAATCAATAGGGAGTGTGTATTTAGAGTGTTAAGTCCAGACCACACAAGCAGTCTTCAACATATTTGGTGTGACTTGGAAAAAACCTCCAGGAACACAGGACTGGAAGAACCTTCTGGGTCACTGATCCCAACCTCCTGCTGTTGCAGGCTTTCACTTTGTATAATCCTTTTGAAAAGCTGACTAATCTCCAAAAATGTGGAGAATCACAGGAAACCTCGAAAGGGTGTCAAATCTATTTTGCACTTCTCAAACACCTTTCACCCAGAATTTGTTATGAGTTTTGCAAACAGTGGGTTAAGAATTCCCATGCCAGTGGGAGGGAAAAATTATTTTTACTGTATTTTTGAGAGAATGTGGGAGACAGCAACTTTATGAAGCAAATAACAATTCTCATTCAGACAAAGCTCTTAGTGGCTTAAGGACTCTAGCTCTAGTGGAGATACCCAAGTCATAGACTCATAGTAATAAAATTGTTTAGGTTGAAAAGGACCTTAACATTATCAAGTCCAACTGTAAAACTGGTGCTGCCAAGTCCACTAAACCATGTCTTTAAGCACCACACCAACACATCTTTAAATACCTTAGAGGATGGTGACTCCCCCACTTCCCTGGGCAGCCTTTTCCAACACCTGACTATTTTTTGGGGTTTTTTTTGTGAAGAAATTTCACCTAATCTCCTAATCCAACCTAAACCTCCTCTGGCACAGATTGAGGCTATTTCCTTGCATCCTGCAGCTTGTAACTTGTGAAAAGAGGCTGACATCCACTTCACTACAACCTCCTTTAAGGGGTTTCAGGTAGTCCATCAAGCCAAATCAATTAGACAGGCAGGAATGAAAATTGGAGTGACAGATGCTCTTTTAACTTACCTTTTAACTACTGAAGTATACAAAAGCTCAGTGATTTTTCAGCCATCACTCTCACTATATTTTCCTAGAAGGAATGGATATTGCATCCTATTTCTCCTTTGAAATAAAATTGACATTATTGTATATCACAGTTAAGTATATTCCAGATGGACAGGTGATTCTGTTATATTGAAGACTGATGGCAGCAGTTCTCTTAATCTGTGGAAGACACAGGTGAACTATCAAAGAGGGATGAGCTTCCTGCATTTCCACATCATGAGAAGAATGTAGCCAAATTAATCTTTGAACTCATGAAAACGCACATTCCTTCTGCAGGAAGAATGAATCCTGGGAAATGCACTGTGTTGTATGTGTCAGGGAAATGCTTCACTTACAACTCTAAGCCAAATTCTACTCTCGGTCCCATTCACTCTTGACTGAATTTGACCTCACTGATCTGCTAGCATATTTTTTAAACTTACAAGTGTAATTGATGGCAGAATATGGCCCTGGGGCTGTTTATCTATCAGGAGATCATGGTATAATTGTAAGGAATTTCAGCAGCATTAGGAAGTGGAGAAACTAGTCTCCACGGCCTTGAAGTACCACTGCTTAGGTACTGTTTCAGATTACTGGTGCTAAGAGTACAGGTCCACCTTTGATCAAGTGTCGTACAGGGTTTTCTGAAAACTTGTTACTTTAGAGGCTGATCCCACTCTACTGCACATTCTTTAGATTTTACTCGACATTTAGTTGAATTACAAGTGTGCTAAAACAATCTAATTCAGCTATGGAAGACGGAATGCATGCACCCCTTATCTCTTGTGCAGATGCAATATTGGCAAAAGTTGATAAATTTGCAAACTTGTCCAACAAGCATTTGGCATTGAGGGTTCCTGGAAGAGAAAAATCCAGGACAAAGAAGTGCAAGGGTCAAAACCTAATACAACCAGTTGTAATGAGAAGGATCAGCCTCAAAAGTCTGCAAGACTTGGAGTAAGCAGCTAGGAACTTTGAAGGATTTTATTTGCCTCTATTGATGAAGGAAAAGGAAAAAAAGGGACTGGCTGAAGAACACGTTTTTTCAGATCATGGTTGTTAGAATGGGTCATTTCAGACAGTATCTTTACAGATCACATCTAAGACAGAGATCAGCATGTGAATTACAGCAAAATTCAAGTTCTTTCTAGCTTTTCTCATGAGTGACAAGTGGTGTCCCTCAAGGGCATGTACTGGGACCAGTGCTGTTTGATATCTTCATCAATGACATAGTGAGACTGAGTGCACCCTCATCAAGTTTGCAGATGATACCAAGCTGAGGGTTGAGCCTGATAAGTCTGAAGAATGAGCTGCCATCCAGAGGGACCTGGACAGGCTGGAGAGGTGGGCTGAGGAGAGTCTCATGAGGTTCAGTATGTCAAAGTGCAAGGTTCTGCACCTAGGCTGGGGCAATCCTCAATACAGGCTGGAGGATGATGAAATTGAGAGCAGCCCTGCAGAAAAGGCTTGGGGATGCTGGCAGATGAGAAGCTGGACATGAGCCAACAATGTTCACTTGCAGCCCAGAAGGCAAATTGCACCATAGGCTGCATCAAAAGAAGCATGGCCAGCAGGTCAAAAGAGATGATTTTGCCTCTCTGCTGTGCTGAGACCTCACCTGGAGTACTGCATCCACCTCCGGAGCCCCTAACACAAGAGAGACACGGACCTGCTGGAACAAATCTAGAGTAGGGCTACAAAGATTATCATAGAGCTGGAGCACCTCTCCTATGAAGACAGGCTGAAAAAATTTGGACCGTTCATCACCAAGACGAAAAGACTTTGGGGACACCTTATAGCTACATTTCAATGTCTGAAGGGGACCTACAAGAAGACTGGGGAAAGACTGTTTAGAAGAGCTTGTAGCAATATGATGAGAGGCAGTGGTTTTAAACTGGAGAAGGGTAGATTTAGGTTGAACAAACAGGAGTTCTTTACAGTGAGAGTGCTAAAATACTGAGACAGGCTTCCCATGGGTGGTTGTGGCCCCATCCCTGGAGACATTCAGGATCACACGTAACATGGGCAGACTGATCTAGGTGGAGATGTCTCTGCTTACTGAAGTGGGGTTGGACAAAATTACCTTTGAGGGTCTGTGCCAACTTGATGCAGTCTGTGAATCTGTGAATTCAGGATAATCTGACCTTTAACAGGATAGTTCATTGGCAATTAGGTTGTGAGGCTTTCTTGCTTGCCAAGAGTGATTGTTCTCACTCACAGGAAGTTCAGGGGTGAAAATAAATGAGAGTATGAGCTTTCATAATGGGCTTGAGTATCTCCTGTATAGGCACTTGGCATTCCTCTGGACTTTTGGCTTTCCAAATAAGGCCTGGCCATGAGTTAGGTGCTCAAAACAGCATTGCCTACTAATGCTCCTTTGGCCAGCAGCAGGGGCTCTGCAACCCCCTGACCCTCTGTTCCTGACAGCCTAATGTGCTTCTGTGCTGCTGCAGTCCTTTAAGATCAGGTCCGTTTGCTTTGTAGATCTCCCTAGTCATAAAATCATAGAATCGTAGAATGGAGGGATCTACAAAGGTCATGTAGCCCAATGCTCCTTCAAGTGAGCAGGGACATCCTCCACTAGATCAGTCTGCTCAGAGCCTTGTCAAGTCTGACCTTGAATATCTCTAGATGTAGAACCTCAACTACCTCCCTGGGCAACCTGTTCTAGTGTTCCACCACCCTCATGGTAAAGAACTTGTTCCTAACACCCAATCTAAATCTACTCTTCTCTAATTTAATTGCCTCTCATCCTATCACTACAGGCCTTTGTAAACAGTTCCTCTGCAGTCTTCTTGTAGGCCTCTTTCAGGTACTGGAAGACTGCTATTAGGTCTCCCCAGAGCCTTCTCCGTGATGAATAATCTGAACTCCTTTAGTCTGTCCTTCTAGGAGACATGCTTCAGCCTCCTGATCAGTTTCATGGCCCTTCCTGTGTTGAAGTCTCCAGAGCTTGACACGATATTGCACATGAGGTCTCAGCAGAGCAGAGGCAGAATCACTTCTCTTGACCTGCTGGCCATGCTTCTTTTGATGCAGCCTAGGATGTGATTGACTTTCTGGGCTTCAAGCACACACTGTAGGTTCATATCCTGCTTCTCATCCACTGNCCTCTCATCCTATCACTACAGGCCTTTGTAAACAGTTCCTCTGCAGTCTTCTTGTAGGCCTCTTTCAGGTACTGGAAGACTGCTATTAGGTCTCCCCAGAGCCTTCTCCGTGATGAATAATCTGAACTCCTTTAGTCTGTCCTTCTAGGAGACATGCTTCAGCCTCCTGATCAGTTTCATGGCCCTTCCTGTGTTGAAGTCTCCAGAGCTTGACACGATATTGCACATGAGGTCTCAGCAGAGCAGAGGCAGAATCACTTCTCTTGACCTGCTGGCCATGCTTCTTTTGATGCAGCCTAGGATGTGATTGACTTTCTGGGCTTCAAGCACACACTGTAGGTTCATATCCTGCTTCTCATCCACTGGTACCCCCAAGTCCTCTTCTGCAGGACTGCTCTCATTTTTATCATTCTCTAACCTGTACTGATATTGAGAATCGTCCCATCCTAGGTGCAGAACCTTACACTTCAACTTACTGAATCTCTTGAGATTCTCCTCAGCCCACCTCTCCAGTCTGTCCTGGTCCCTCTGGATGGCATCCCATCCTTCAGACTTATCACCTGCACCCCTCAGCTTGGTATCATCTGCAAATTTGATGAGGGTACACTCAGTCTCACTACATTCCTCCTTTGGAGGGATCTGAAAAATTGAGGACTATCTGTGTTGTGGAAAGCAGCTTCAGGCAGCTTTTTTCACAACTGCAGCTCCCCAAATCCTATGGTCTCCAGGTATGGATTTAAACACTTAATGGACTTTGGTCCTTGGAGAGCACAAATAAATCCCCAGGGATTGTCTGTGAACCCAGATTTTGAATGCCCTGTAATTTGAAGTGCTTTGGTATAAGTGAGAAGATTCAGGATAGTGATGATGTTTGCCTGTGCTTTTCAGCTGAGTCACAGCACTGCTCTGCCTTCGGATGTTTCATTTGAGCCCCATCTCATAATGTCGCAGGGACTGGCCAAGTTCAGTACCTCCATCTGACACACTACACAAAGTGTTGCACTGTGCATTTTGTTCCAAACCTCTGTTGCTATTAACTGGAAGCATTACCTGTACTGCAAGCTATGCAAGGATGATTTTTGGTTCTTGTAGTCATTTCCAATGGCATATCCACTTTCCCAATACCCAAAGAGACTGAGCAGCAATGTTGTCTCAAAATGGTTTCCTTCTCTCTGTGATTGTACACTTGATGTCTGTGGAACAGATGAACACAGAGTGGGGTGGTTTTTGGGGTTTTGGTTGGATTTTTTGGCCTTGGAAGACTTAATTCTTTCCCTTCTAAGACAGGATCCTGCATGAGTTTGTTCATTGAGTCATTTATGGACTTCAGCAGATACACCTCAGCTCTTCCACGCTGCCACTTAGCCATCCTGTCTCTCCTCACATTTCTGACGGGGTCTGGGCTCCTTCTGATCTTGGTTTGCTAACAGTCTAGGGTTAGTGCGGACTACCCATTTGGCTGTGTTCCCGACTCACAGTCCTTGTTAAAGACAAAATGCTGTCTTTTTAGAGCTCATTTTCTTTCCATAAAGTTAATTAAGAAGCCCTCTTTTTACAAGGCAGCTGACACTTTAGTATTTTTTCTTTTTGTTGTACTGCATGTTCCTGGTGTTGCCAGGATCCCACTCCCCTTTTTAAGGATGTTCTGTAGTAAAGCAAAGAGCTCCCACATTAAAAAAAGAATTTTATTGGCATAGAGAGGAGCCTTCCCTGACAAGGTGCAAGGCAGGAGCCTTCCAGTATCTGAAGGGGGCCTACAGGAAGGCTGGGAAGGTACTATTTATGAGGTCTTGCAATGACAGGACAAGGGGCAATGGGTTTAAACTGGCAGAGGGAAGATTTAGACTAGATGTTAGGAGGAAGTTCTTTACAGTGAGGGTGGTGAGGCACTGGCACAGGTTGCCCAGGGAGGTTGTGGCTGCTCCCTCCCTGGGGGTGTGCAAGGCCAGGTTGGACAAGGCCTTGAGTGACCTGTGCTAGTGGGAGGTGTCCCTGCCTATGGCAGGGCTTTGGAACTAAATGATCTTTAAGGTCCCTTCCAACCTTACCATTCTATGAGTCTATTGTGTCCTTTCTGTTTAAATACATTATTGGAAATATCAGTGTATCTCTGTTAGTGATGAGTCCAAACCATGAGGCAGAATCCAAGCTTAGTCAAATCATGAAGTTGCTTATAATTGGGAGTATCATCTCGATGTGTCCTTTTTTGCTTGAGCTGCTCTCCTGTTTGCACAGTGTAACACAAAATGCATCACTACGTTGTTGGGAAAGCTGTTGACAGAACTGAGAAACTGAGTGGTAAAGGCTTGTCTCCAAAATCAACAGACCTGAAGGTAAACAGGAACCTGGTGGCATAGAGTAATTGTGACCCTCTACCCAGCGCTACGGAGCAAACTTTTTTTTCTCAATAATCACCAGGTTTTATGAAAGAAAAACAATTGATTACAGATGAAGCACAGATCAAAATTTCCCTGCATTCCTCTAACTGGGGAAAAAGAAAAGTCTCCTTCTTTGGATTTAGCCTGTGTACTGAGCTGCAAACAGTGGTCTCTCATTTCATTAATTGACAAACTCCATCCCCTAAACTTTTCCAGGCACAGTCATTTTCTTTTCTCAGGTTTACTCAGTGGTTCTTACTGAGGTTTTTATTTTTTCCGTCAGTATGCTTGAGAATAAACTCAAGTCTACAATCTCATCTCTTATGCTATGAGAAGTTTTGATAATGTAATTCACAAGCAAAATAATTTGCTGGGTCCTTCTCTTTTTGCATGTCTCTCAGCTTTGTCTATTTATGCCTCTCTGCAGCAAGCTGCCCTATTTCCCAAAGACCGCAGGACTTTCTGAACGGCAGCATTTCATTCCATTTGTCTCTCTTTCTAAAAGGCTGATCTGTCGTAAAGAAATTTTTTCTCATTTAAAAATAATTTTGCTGTGGTTTTCTAGTCAGCATGATTCCCCCCAAAAAAAGGAGAAAAAAAAAAAAAAAAAGTCCCTGCAGGAGTATTTCTTCTCCCATGATTACATTGGCATAATGACACTGATGCCAATAGAATTATTCCTGTTTTACTTAGGTATATTTGAAACTGAGCTTTGTAGTATTGGATATACTCAACAGCTTCACAAAAATCATGTTGAGGACTGGGCCAGAAAGGTATCTCCATTTAGCTAAAAGGATCTCAAATGCTCTTTGATCTTCAGTCTCTCAAACAAAGAAGTATGATCATCCATCAACAGGACTCAACAACCCCCAGGGTGAAATCTAGCAGTACGTTTATCATGGAGAACAAGACAAAAACAGCACAACAGAGCCCTTTAGGAATGTAAGCAAGGAATACAGTGTCCATCTGAAATTAGTGTTACTGTTTGCCTCATGGAAATGCCTGGGAAGCTCAGCCAAATTCAAGGCTCCAGTCTACTAGAACAGCCACAATGGGGGCAGTCTCTATTCCCCAGTGATGGCAGACCCAATGACAAATAGCAATCAGACTCCGGGCCAGCAAGAAGTTGAGCCAGGCGGAGTGTAGTCCCATGAGGCCAGTGTTATGTCTTACCAGAAACAAAGAGAAGAGCACAGCTCCAGTCCCAAAGACTTCTCTGTCCTGTTAAGGCAAACTCCAGACTACAATTAGGGGAGGGGAAAAAAAAATGACAAACAAAACCCAAACACACAAAAAACCAAATGCAAAACAAGAGCAAGAGACACAGCCACAACATGCCAGTTTGCATCTAAAATGCAACCTAAAGAAAAGATAGTATGCTCCCAGGAGGAAGCTGCTAGCACCCTCTTGGGCTGATGGCTCCAGCTACCTCACTCAGGAGAGTGGAGATGTGACCCCAAACAGAGCATCCTTCCCCACAAACCAGAACCACTGAGTAAATATTGACTCAAAGGAAGGAGTGTCTGAGTCACTCCTTCCTGTCCTGCAGAGGTGCCTCCCTCCACCCAGTGAGCATCCAAGCCCACCATGTGCAGCCTGAAATGGCAGATGAGAGTCAGTACACATAGTGATCAAAGAACTTGAACTCAGGTGGAGAGACAAGAGTAACCCTGTGCAGAGCTGTCATGTTTGTTTGCTCTCTGAGTGGGTGAATATCTCCTCCAGTTATTTATTCATGTGGTGGGAAAGGTAGGTAGGTGGAGGGATGAGGGACTGGGGGTGCTCCTACTGCTGTTTGTCTACCTTGTGCTATGCATCACACCACAAATCCTCTGACTTCTGGTACATAGCTGGTAAAGGTGTTGTGCCAGACGCAGATAATGGTAAAGCAAGTGTCTGGATTAATGAAATCTCTGCCTCAGGGTGCACTGAATCAACAGAAGTTTGTGCAAAGGAGTAGGAAAAAGTCCAACGGACTCGGTCATCCAACTGTTGACTGCTCAGGATTCAACCCCAGGGTGAAAAGATCTGGATCATATGCCTAGATCTATTCAGTGTGCTATGTGTGTGTCTTAAAGCAAAGCACAGGGAAGACCTGGGAGTCAAGTGGTGGTGACCACTGACTGGAATTGTGAGTGGGTGTCATGAACATTTGGTTGCTTGCTGGCTTGTGTAATTGAACTGAATGCAGAAGAAGGCTGAGTTCACTGTTGCAAGCACATGTTTGGGTTTCATGTCATGTCTCCTACAGATTTCCTAACTGGATCACCGTGCCAGCCTGTGTAACACAGAAATGATATGTTCCAACTTCACTGAGCTGTCAGAAGGCTCAAGGCTTGAAGGTTTCGAAGCTGGTTGAAGATCTCTAAGAAAAAGGACTGTGTAAAAAAAGGATGTGTGTTATGGATCTCTATATATACTACAATACCAGAGCACTGTGTTTATATATTTCAAAACTGGGCACTGGGTTATATTTTCAATCCCCAGTACAAAGGCAAATACATTCCAAACAAAGCAATGTTTTTACAACAAAGCAAGGGTTGAAATCTCTCCAGGGCTTCATTCTGTCTCATTTAGATCAGGCGTAAGATCTTAAAGCAGAGCTTAGTGGTCGGCTGATCATGTTCCTCTGGGAAATGACAGAGTGGTAATTCAAAAAGAGTAGTGAAGTACAGCATTGTCTTGGTCTGCAGGACTGTTCTTCAATAAAACCAGCAGCTCGCCCAGCTTACAGGAGAACATTTTGTTCCAAAGGAGCTGTGGCTCGTCATTAAACAAAAGAATTCACCTCCGGCTAGACTTGGGTGTAAAATGAAAATGTTATTTATGACAAAATCTTTCTGTGAAGACAGCATTTCCATGATGCCTGCTACGATTGCCTGGGCATATCTAGCAGCTGAAATGAAAATTAGGACAAAAGGTACATCTCCAGAGCACCAACCCTTCATGTGTTGAAAAATTCTTTCAGGCTTAAGAGGTGGGTTTGATTCAGGCCAGGAACTCTGAGGAGGTGATAAGCAGTCTAGGTTCTTTATAGCCATGGACTGACACTCACCTGAGTTGCAGTAAGGACACAGATTTGCTCATGATTCCTGAAAGCCTTTCTTTGGAATAGACAAGCTCTCCCAAATCTGACAGAAGAGATTGGGAAAGAACTCCAGGATATCTAAATTAAAAAACAAAACAAAACAAAACAAAGAGATATGCTTCCTCCCCTCCAACTCTCCTGATGCACTTGGTTGGAGTTCACAAACAACAAAGACTGAGTAAGGTCTTTCAGGGAAATATTATTTATGTCCAGACTGGCATAGTTCAGGTGTTCAGCTATGGCTCTCTCCCACTTGGGTTAACTCTGGAGGAGAGATGTAGCTTATGTGGTTCCTCAGTGTATGAAGAGGAGAAAAAGTACCTCAGGCTGTACGGTTTCAGGGGAATTTTTTTACAATGTTGTTTTCCTAAAAATGGCACCATGTCTCTGAGGATGAAACATGCTGGGAAATAGATGAAGATTTAATGAATTCTGTGAGTTAGTTCCAGCTTTGCTTGCATACTTAAGGCAAAATAATTTCCTTGTCATCTTCAGATTACTTAGGGACTCTTTGATTGTACAAAGTGTCCAGCTGTAGCTTCATGGGCAGGTCATGGCCTGCAAACTCTTAGGCAGTGCAATAGCCAAGCTCATCTTACAGTGACACTCTTTCGTGCTGTGTCTAACCATGGTGTGCTACTCAGACTCTTCTTTTTTCACTCAAAGATTGCTTACCAAGGAGGGCCAAGAGCCTTGTTTCTGCTCAAAATGGGACAAGAGACTTCCCACAGTGTTTTTCATCATGTCTTGCACTTAAATACTGAATTCCCAGAGTCTGAGAAATGATACAAGATAAGGATTGCTGGTCTGCTATGCTATAAAATTCTTATGTAGGCCAAAAGGCTTATCAGAAGCCAGATAGTAAATATCTAGGAAAAGATAGAGTCACAGTGTTTGAGTTGGGAACACTGCTGTGACAAGTCACAAGTGACAAGTCACAATCCCGTCTAAAGCGTAACATGACATAAGTTCAGGGTTACCCAGCCTGGGTACAGTTTGTTTCATTAAGTCAGCCTGAGAAGAGCTATGTAGTATAGGCAAGAGACCTGTCCACTGCTGACGGAATGATCTCCTTTCTGGACACTCTGTAGGAATCTGAAATCTCATTGACTCATGTGTACTGAATTTCCAAACTTGACTCATCAGCTACTAAAACCATAAGATTGCATGGTGTGTCTCATGTCTTTCCTGGAAAAAAGGGCAGGTTAACTACATTTGGTTATTTTACATATTAATCTACTTTGACATTTCCAGAGTGTATCTGTAAAGAAGTTAAACAAGCAAAGGAAAAATCCCAAAATGTTTGGAACCTCAGGATTTCTTTCTATGATGTTCATGGTTGCCTTGAACTTTGGACTAAAGGAAAAAAAGATACACATTTGCTGTCTTTTCTTTTCTGTTTCTTTGTCTTCTCTTTTGTGTTAGTTTTGAGCCCCTCACTACGACGAGGACGTTGAGGTGCTGGAGAGTGTCCAAAGAAGGGGAACAAAGCTGGTGAAAGGTCTAAAGCACAAACCTTATGAGGGGAGTCTGAGGGAACTTAGTTTGTGTATCCAGGAGCAAAGAAGGCTGAGGGGACATCTTCTTGCGCTCTACGGGAACCCAAAAGGAGGCTGTAGCGAGATGGATGTCAGTTTCTTCTCCCACATAACAAGTGATAGAATGAGAGAAGATGGCATCAAGTGGCACCAGGGCAGGTTTAGGTTGGATATTAGGAAAAAGAAAATCTTTACTGAAAGGGTTGTCAAGCAATGGAACAGGCTGACCAGGGAAATGGTGGAGTCACCATCCTTGGAGATACTTACGTGTGAATGTGATGAGTTGTGACATGGCTTAGTGGTGACTTGTCAGTGACAGGTTAACGGTTGGACTCTGAACTTAAAGGTCTCTTCCAACCAAAACCATTCTATGATTCTTAGTACCTACTAAACTTCATGTCAGCACAGGGTTTTTCTAGGGCCACATGTGGCAGGAAGTGCTATTGAGGAAGGCAGAAAGTGTAGATATACAGGTGATTTCAGAGAAAATGCTATCTGGCTGATGAGTATAAAAAATCTGCTTTGTAAATGGAAAAACTTCCTGACACAATGAAAACTAACCTGAGAAACTCATCACTATATGAGTTAATTGAAACCAAAATGTTGCCAAAGAACAACAAAAAAGAAAAAAAAGAAAGAAAAAAAAATAAACAGGAAAAATAAAATTACTAAAAAAGCAGATGGGATGTTTACAAGGCTAATAAGAACATAATAAAGACATTTAGAAACACAATAATACTTAGTAAGGAAAGAAAACAAGACTCTCAGAATTAAAACATCTGCCTCAAGACAGGAAAAACCTTTTGGTGTAGCTACTGGCCAGATTCAAAGAGATTCTTAAGCACAAACTCTACTTTCAGTTGTAGTCCATACTGTTTTAGTCTATTTAGAGCCTAATCTTAAATCAAATTTATTGGCCTGATTTGTGTAAAAGGTGGTGATAGACAGTGGAAGCATCTGTCCTGAGCCCAAAACCTGATTCATTAACGAAACATTGAGAAATTTTTCTGCGGCAGATGATGGCATAACTGTAACTGAAATCTTTGTTTGTAGTTTCCTTCGAGGCAGCATTTACTGACTGTTGGCAAAATGGACAAAGTAACTCAATAATGGTAATTTCTTCTTCTCCTTGCTACTTCTTTTTGGCTATCCAGAA
The DNA here is from genome assembly GCA_013399055.1 of Ramphastos sulfuratus. Taxonomy (NCBI): domain Eukaryota; kingdom Metazoa; phylum Chordata; class Aves; order Piciformes; family Ramphastidae; genus Ramphastos; species Ramphastos sulfuratus. Next base: position 265,361 of record WBNM01038910.1, on the reverse strand, counting down.
GTAGTTGTTGGTCTTACTTTGTTTTCAGAAGACTTAAGCATTCTCTTCAGCCCTCTCTTCAGCCCTCTCTTAAGCACTCTCTATCTGCAGTAAGTTTTTGGGAAGGAGAGCAAATGCAGATGGAGAAGAGAAGATGTTCTTGCATGGCTAGAGTGAGAGCTAAGCTGTCGGTCTCCTTAAACAACACATATTTTCCTGCCATGCATTAGTTCTGTGCTGTTAAGGGGAGGGTAAAAGAGCCTTCCCCAATTTAAGACAATACGTTTGTAGGGGAGTGGGGTGAAGGAGCCATAGAGGGCTGTATTGGCAGTGTTGGTGGAGAAGATGAATGTGGCTTTTACTCTTGGCTCCATCATAGACTTCTGTCAAGGCATCTAATTTTTCATGTGTTTCAGTAAGGCCCCCATAAAGTGTAGCCACTGTGAGACTCGTCTGTGCATTACTTTGAGCACAGCGGGAAAAATGTGTTAGGCAATGAATATTGTCATGAGGAATTGCCTGCTGCCCAGCAGAATTACCTCTCCAACATGCCTACCTCTCCTTTTCCCATTCTCTCTCCACACTGAGATGTCAGGGCATCCTCAGGGACTCTTCTTCAGAAAATAACAGGAGCTGCAAAGCACTTCAAAATGTCTGGCTTTGTCTCATAGGTGTCAAAGAAAGACTTCAGGTTCTTGGAAAATCTTGTCCCAGATGACTGTAAAAATGCGCACTTTGTCAGGAAGTGAATAAAATCTCACTGAAATTAAGCCAGGGACAAAGATGAAGAAGCAGATGGCCCATGACAAACTGTGAGAACAAATTTGTTCGCATGACAGGGGAATAAGTACATACTCATAACAGACTATTACTCAAGAAATTTTGAAAGAGCACAACTCCACAGGAGTCATAATGTGATTAGTCACATAAAGCCCAGTCCAGCTAGGCTTGGTGTATTGTACCTGAAAGAAGAGAAGCAGACCCCAAAACAGACCACAATTAAAAAAAAAAAAANAATAAAAAAAAAAAAAAAAAAAAGAAAGAATCCCAAAGTGATGCATAAGTTGATGAAGTCAGAAAAAACTTGTAAGCAAATTAAAATCTGTAGAGTGGCTCGTGTTGTTATTAGACTGCTTAAAAAGCAAGAGATCAGAGGAGGGAACCTTGCTGAAGCAACTCAAGCAATAGATTTTTAGTCTGACAGCACAGAGGCAGAGTTGGGGTATTTTTTGTGAAATGTCTTGGACTGGTACAGACTTTGCCATATATCCCATTACAGCACGGTTCTGGTAACCTACAATTATTTCCAAAATTCCTCTATTTTTTAATTTTATTGTGGGAGTGGTGAATGAGATTGACTTTGAAAACTAGGAGAATAGGGCAGATTTTGAACAGTCTGATGTTAATGTATTTTTTCAAGTTAATGTTTTGTTAAATATTAACAATTAACAAATATTATCATTAAATATTAACAACTCCTGAGCTTGAGTGGGCATATTTGATTACATGAAACCACCACCATCATTGAAGACTGCAGTATCTTAATATACACAATATTTTGGGGTACTTCCATATACGCAGAGAAGAGGATATAAATGTGATTTGCTTTCTCTGAAAAATAACCTGAAAAATAATTAATGGTTAAACTTGCCTAATGCTTTTAATGAATTTTCTATGCACTTCTAAGCCGTTCATCCAAAAGCAACTGAGTGTTCACAGCTAGTTTGGATTCATAGAATGGCTTGGGTTGGGAGAGCCCTTTAAAGGTCATCTAGTCCACCCCCATGCAGAGAGCAGGGATGTCTTCAACTAGATCTAGTAGCTCAGAGCCCCATCTAACCTGACCTTGAATGTTTGCAGGGATGGGGTATCCACCACCCCTCTGGGCAACCTGTGACAGTGTTTCACCACCTGTATTGCAAAAAAATTTCTTCCTTATATCTAGTCTAAATCAACCCTCTTTTAGTTTAAAACTGTTACTTTTTGTCCTATTTCAACAGAAGTTATAATTTGTATCACACACACACACACAAAAAAAAAAGAAAAAAAAAAGATGCTAGACAGAATATCTAGAAACAAATTCCATTTCAGAATTGTACAAGTGCAAGCACCAGTTCTGGAGTGCTCACACTGATATTTTTGTTCAGATCTAGCCTAATGTAATACCTGGTAGTCTCTTATGCTGTGATTTAATCCTTTATAAACGTGATTTATACCTGGGAGCTCTTCTGAAGACCAGCCGTCTGTATTAGAATCAAACCTGTGCAGCACAGGAGGAATGCCTTTGGATCTAATTCTGTGCAAAAGCAGTACTGTCCTTGCTTACATACACATTACCACTGGCCCTTTGTTCATCACAAGCTGTTAGGACTTTGGTTTCACTTCTTACCAGAAAGAGGAGACAGGCATATATTTAGACTTTCTTGGGAAGCAGCTGCAAAATCAAGTGGGAGCACATGCAAACCTTGGTCTCACAGGCGCACATGCAGACACTGCTGGCTTTAGAGCAGCTTCAGAAACTTACACAGAAAGGACATTGCACAAAGGGCCTCCTGCAGGTTACTGGGACTACTTTACTCATTTCAGCATCTCAATATCCCTGTTGTTGACATAGGTTGTTTGTTCAGTGCTGACTCACTTGAAAGATTACCACCTTCTGAACCATCGGCTTGTTTCTTAAAGCCCTCTCAGGGCCCAAGTTTCCACTGTCTTGCACCTTAATCTCCACAGTTTTGTGCCTTCCACAGGAGCGCAGCCAGATGGCATTGCCCAGCTACTGATTTGATAGCAGATTACTTACTGCATCTGTATATAAAGGGAGGAATTGAGCTCACCCAATTTCCATCCGAACATGAGGAAAAGTGTCTCTGAGGGTGACAGAGCACTGAAGAGCATGCCCGGAAAGGTTGTGGAGTTTCTTTCTGTGGGGATACTCAAAATGTGCCTGGATGTGGCCCTTTGCAACCTGCTCTGGGTGACCCTGCTTTAGCAGGTGTATTTGGACTATCACAGTATCACAGTATAAGCAAGGTTGGAAGAGACCTCAAAGATCATCAAGTCCAACCCATCACCACAGACCTCGAGACTAGACCATGGCACCAAGTGCCACATCCAAACGTGCCTTGAACACCTCCAGGGACGGTGACTCCACCACCTCCCTGGGCAGCCCATTCCAGTGGGGAATGACTCTCTCAGTGAAGAACTTTCTCCTCACCTCGAGCCTAAACCTCCCCTGGCACAGCTTGAGACTGTGTCCTCTTGTTCTGGTGCTGGTGACTAGATGATCTCCAGAGGTCCATTCCAACTCCTGCCATTCTGTGATTCTGTGACTTCAGCAATTTAAAAGTTATTCAGCCCATCTAAGATGTTTGACCTAGTCCTACAAGAAGTGTTAGAAAGGGAGGGATGTTCCAGAGCATGCTCCTCCCACCCTTCTTGGGGACCTGATAACTTGAAATGCCTTGTCCCCAGATATGCTTCTTTCTCTGCTGGGGGCAGGATGACTGTTTTGCACTAGATACCAGCTGGAAGGCTAATGTTAGGTGAATTGAATCCCATGCAGCTAGTCAGTGGAAAGTCATGCCCTTGCTTTTCCCTCAACGTTTCTCCTTCACGGACCTTTGCCTTGTTAGCTGACAAAAGACTAAGAAATTAGAGTTTCAAGCAATTTGGCTGCGAGGCAGATAAAATCAGTAGTCAGACAAAAGCAGCTAAGATAGCCAAGCCTGCCCAAAAGGTTACATTTGTGCTCTTCTCACACAGATGAAAGTATTTAAAATAACTTTTATTTTGCCTGTTCTCACAGAGCAGCCCATTAATCTTTTGGCAAAATTCATCATCATAGGCAGGACAAGTACTGGGAAATCCTCTCCTGGAGGAGCTCCTAGGCTCTCCCTCACTACTCTATCACCTGGTCTATTCACAGTCCAGTGAGTTTTTAACACCCCGAGGTCCTCTCAGAGGTGGGAGTGTATAAGTATTCCCTATTTCTTGCAAACAAGTAACACCTAGATGTGAAACTGCTTGGGAGATCCAGGGGGTAGTTAATGTTTCCAAACTGGGCATCCATCTTTTTTTTTCATTCACCCAGTATAGGACTTCCTCTCTTGAAAGGTATATGTTTTCAGTGCATAGCATCCACATTCAAGTTAGTTATTCTACATTATTCCCAGCAAAGAGATGAGGAAAAACATTTCTCATTCTAGCAATAAAGAATTAACTGTGAGACATACTTAATCCATTGACTGTGAAGAAAGGCTAAGGAATTATATGAAGTGTATAATATCCATACTGTAGATTGTTAAAGCTAAAGGTGATCTGAATCCCATCTCAAGAAACCAGTACCCCTGAAGAATGAGGCCAAGTCCCCTACATACTCAGTAAAAAGAAGTAAGTGACACTGAAGGGATGTCAGCCTGTGCATCTGAGTCTTCCTTTTGGAGGCTTTGCCTGTATACATGGCATAGAAAATGCAGGTACTTCATGGAATTGCATCACTGGGCACTTACAGTTCAATTGCTTAGATGAAGTGAATGCCAATCCAGGTTTTCTGAGTCTTGGATTAACTCCCCTAGCTGGTGAAATAACTTTTCTTCCAAGCTACGAGCTTGCTTTAACAGCCAGTGCTTGTGTGTGGAAGCATGCTGTAACACATACACATCTTCTGGAGACTGGGTGTGCTGGAGCATGCTGAATCACCATGCACTGGTGGCTTGATATGTTTAGGGAGCGCCTTGTCTTCAACATTTGTCATCTTTGCAGATATCCATCCAACACCACTTAGCTACAGCTCTGCTGGGTACAGGTTTAATACCCCCAGAAATGAGTGTACAGCTGCATGCTCCAGTTATGAAGACTCCCTTTCTGCTGGGGCTGTACAAAAAGCTGAAAAAAGCAAGCACTAGAGCTGTGATGAGTTTCAGCACCCAGATAAAACAAACAAAATTAGAGAGAAAGGAAATAAATAGAACCACAGGATGTTTTGGATTGGGAGAGATCTTTAAAGGTCATCTAGTACAACTATGCCTGCAGTGACTAGGGACATCTTTAAACAGATAGGTTGTGCAGACTCCTGTCCAACCTGACCTGGAATATTCCAGGGATGAAGCATCTACCACCTCTCTGGGCAACCTGTGCCAGTGTTTCATTAATTAATAAAAAAATTCTTCCTTATAGCTAGTCTAAATCTCCCCTCTTCTCATTTAAGACCATCACCCTTTGTCCTGTCACAGAAGACCCTTCTAAAAAGAAGGCCACAATAAGGTCTCCCTGGAACCTATTCCCAGTGGAACTCCAACTCTCCCAGTCTTTCATCTCTAGAGTGGTGTCCCAGCCCTCCTGTTGTATATTGCAAGCAACTGCAGTAGCTTGCTCTAAGCTTCAGTATGCTTAGGATTTCCATAGTCTTTCCAAAGTCATGGGCTTTCTCAAACATGTCCTAGCAATTTTTTACCATGGATAAAAAACTGTTGATGCTAGCTGACACTGCTTTGAATGGAGGCTGTGACTAGACAGCTTCCAGATTTCCTTTCCAGCCTCAGGAACACTGTGATTTCTGCAGTTTTCACCATCAGTTTGGGTCTTTGGATACCGAGCAGCTGAGTCGGATAGGTTCCACATGTCCTGGATACGCTGGGCTCCCTGCACGAGTGCTCGGGCTCCCATGTGGAATTTCTTAGATGGAAGCATGGGAGCCTGATCAAACTGAGCAAGATCTATTTAAAAGGCCACATGGTATAAATAAATCTTAAGGGGGGATAAGAGGGGGTGACAAAGCTGTGGCTTCTGATAAGGAAGCCACACTGTTTGAAAAGATTGCAGCTAAGACAAGAGCCTTTGAAGAACAGATTTTAGTCTCTGTTTTTGTCTGTATTAGTTACTACTCCTTGTATTTTAACCCCAATTACTCTTTAAGCATGTAAGGATCATTTGTGGCAGTTATTTGTCACAGTGCTAAATCAGATTACCTCAGGGTTTGTTGAGCTTCCTCTACTCTCCAATGTATGGAAGAATGTTTCACTTAATTTAGTATGTTTGGCCAGTGTGGACAGGGATTAGCTATGCTATATATGGACCATAAACACTGTTTTGGTTAACACTACGGTTGAGCCAAACCTGAACCTCTTTCATCTCACCCTTTGCAAACTTCAGTGGTTTGGATGGAAATGGAACCTGTGTTTGAACTGTGATTTATTTTTGTTCTTGTTTTGAAAAACTAAAGCCCAGTCAATAACACTTTGGGAATTCAACATCCAACATCTTCAGCCCACCTCTAGTGAACTAGCATTGAGTGCCTGTGTAGGCAGGGATTTTGTGTTGGGAAGAAAGCCAACAGACAACGAAAGGAAACTGTTTCAAGGAACCTGCAGTAACTTTCCATAAAATCTCAGGGACATAAAGGCATGCTGAAGTTTCTGTCATAATCCCCTCCAACCAGCATGTGTGTTTGGTTAGGCAAAACGTGGTGGTCCCATGTGGGACAAAGATAGACTTTTGCTGGCTGCATGTCCAGTTGGTTTGTTGTTAGAAATGACAGGGGAAAGCTATCATTTGCTTTTGAGTCACACTTTCAGTTTGCTATCTGGAATACCAAAGCAGTCAGTAGCAAAAATTACTTTCTCACATCAGAATTTTGAGATGCCAGGAATAATAATAGTATGGTGTTAACACCTCAGTACTTGGCTTTCTCTAGGTTGTCTTAACCTAGATAAGTCTATCAATTTGTGTCTTTGTAGCCACAGCAGTGCCCTAAAATTTGCACTTAATTGCAGTAGAAGTAGTTTTAAAATCCATCTGTCTTATACTGACCACTCCACCAGAATCTCACCTTCCTTCTGTATAATGTGTTCCAAATCTAAAATAAAAATCAGTAGCATAGTATAGTAATTCCACTTACGAAGCTTTTTGAGGCTGTTGGAAGGCTAACATTTACTATTACATTTCTGATTTTCAGAATTATTGTTAAAATAGGATCATCCTTTCCATGCAGTATTTACCAACTGAACACAGAGGATAGAGCATTGTGGACCATACCATGACTCTCCAAGTCTTTGCATATTCCCCAGAGGCTTCTCTGTCATCCTGCACTGTTGGACTCAGTGTAGGCAAGCATGGTTCTAGTGACTTCAGTGAACATGGTTCATTCCATGTCCACTGAACCTTTTGCAAGATGGAATAGTTGTCAAGCTAGGATACCCAGTGATAAAAATTTCTTGCTCTCTCTTGTTTCTTTTCATAGCGGAAGCTGCTAAATATCGACAGGCAGGGATCTACATCTAAGTTTGTGTTAACATAAAACTGCTTCAACATAAAACATAAAAGTATTGAAGAATTTAAGCCACCAGCTAGTTCTTACTGTTTCTGATGTTGACCTGACCATTCAAACCAGAATAATGAAAACTGCAACCTCTATGAAGCAGCAATTAATTTTGGCTCTGTCAACAGCTGTCCAGCCCTCACATCTCCACAGGAGATCTGAGTCAGTTAGGACATTACCATCATTTCATGACTGGCCAGGAAAACACAGTAGCTAATTCACCAGCTAATGCATACCTCAGAGATGTCAACCAGAAAATGCTAAGGGCTGTCCACAAGCTTTAGGAAAAATGAGAATGAGAGTGGAATTTTAGATTTATAACATTACTTGTTTACCTACAGTAGGCTTTTGTCTTTGACCATGTCTGTTTTTTTCTAATCGGCCTGCAGAGAGGTTCTTTACCAGCTGATGAAATTCCCCCTTGAATCAAAAAGACCTAGTCAACACTGAAGTAACAGCAAGCAACAGTCCATGTATGTAAGTATCTGCGTGAATCAAGACTCATGATATGTCTTCCTTGCAGACTCAGTCCCTTGCACACCCGATGCACCGCCTGCTGCCACTTCACCACCAACCTCTGAAGAACCTGGACCTTTTACAGCTTCAGCATCACCCTCCGCTTCCTCTGACACTGGTACTGCATCATTTTCACCACCATTACCTACTTGTGTTGCATCCTTACATCCCAAACCACCTCCTCTTCCACCATCAACACTAGCTTCCAATGTTCACCCGAGACTCCCTTGTCTTCCTGCACCACCTGTCTCTACTCCATCTGTCCACCCGGGACTTTATTTGCCAGTAGTCCCACCTGGCAGTGCCACCCACCTCATCAACTGGCTGCCCTTCCTTGCTTCTGCAACACTTGCCACCATTCAAGGGAAGGAGGAAGACCAAACACCCATCAGAACGAGCTCCCTGGAAGGCATGAAGTGCTGCAGTAACACACCCCTACACTCCTCCCATGATGGAAATCCTCAGGAAGCACCTATGGGAGACAGGGTTCTGGGGGCTGCTTCATCACCACCAGCTGCCCATGCTGCACCTCCTAGCTCCGAGCAGCCATCGGCAAACGTGAGCGACATCCTGGCAGAGCTGCGGACAATGAACAGCCATCTCTCTGTCATCGCCCGGGCCTTGACACAGCTGGCATCATCCCTGGCACCGCAGCAGGACACGCATGGCACCCCACCTCCTTAGTACTGAGCCCTGCACCAGCTCACCCTGCTTATAGGGGCCAGTGCTGGCTGGGGACAGACTATGGCAGAGGTGGAGGAAAGGGACCCTATCAAAATCTGCCCGTATCATCAGTGTCAGTTTGCTGTGCTCTCCAGCAGCAGCCACATCTCCCCAGTTTGTTTCTGTTTGTTTGGTCCTTGTAAATGGCTGCATATATTAAATAATAATTTTGTTTTCTTTTTAATAAAATTGTTTATAATTCTTGTATTCATTTCAGATGTGCTTGGTCTTTGCCTCTCATCCAGTACCCACATGAGTACTGCTAGGATTCAGTGAGGTCTCACATAGAGAATGTAGAGAATCTGAAGTGGTGAGAAGTTACCCACGACAAAATTCTCGAGGAGGTGGTAAAACTCCTCTGAGCAATGTAGGAGGACATAAACAGGAAAGAACACAATAAAATTCTGCAAAATTCTCCTATTTGTCTCCATCCAGGCTGCATGTCATAGCTTTGTGGAATCAGGAGTCCTTCCCAGTACACTAAATCTAAGGGCTAATTGTCGTTACTGGTGCAGGTAAAGGCAGTGATAAATTGTTCAAAGTACAATGCAGGTAGTTGTCTAAGCTGTATTTGGTCTGAACAGCTACCAAACAGCTTCATCCACCTCTTGTCCTCTGAGAGTGTGAACTGAAGGCGCTTAGCTGATATGTATATTTTACTTGCCCATGGTGCCTGGGGTTCTCAAAGGGCATAAATAGGCCAAGCTAATTTAAAGCAATTAGCCAGGCACACATGGATAGATTCCAGCAGTTCACTACCTTCTCCCTGTTGCCAAGCTGAAGCAGCTTGCCCAAAGGTGCATTGAAGATGTGAAACCTCACACAGTCCTCTTTGTGGATGGGGAAAGAGCTCTTGGCATGAGGCCAGGTCTCGCCCCTTCAAAATGCATGACCTGAAGAACAGTTAGAGAGGTACCCTTGGATGCTGCTTGGCCTGGCAGAGGCACCAGAGCTTGGAGCTGAAAGTTGGGATCTGCTCATTGCTCTGGAAGAGTCCCAAGGAAGGGGAGTCACAGTTCTTGCAGATCAAATTTCATGTCACAAAAGTGATCAGAGGGATAGAACACTTCTCCTATGAAGAAACATTGAGAGAGCTGAGATTGTTCTGTCTGGAAAAGAGGTGGATTTGGAAAGACCTTATTGTGGCCTTTCAATGCTCAAAAGGGGCCTGCAGGAAAGCTGGGGTCAGACTTTTCAGCCGGGCTTGTGACAGGACAAGGGCTAGTGATTTTAAGCTAAAAGAGAGGAGATTTTGATTAGGTGGAAGGAAGACCTTTTTTTTTTTTAAATGAAGGTAGTAAAACACTGGCCCTGATTGCCCTAGGGGTGCTAGGTAGCCCATCCCTGGAAACGTTCCAGGCTGGGTGGAACTGGGCTCTCAGCAACCTGATCCTGTTCACTACAGAGCTAGGTAATTTTTTAAAGGTCCCTTCCAACCCAAACCATTCTGTGATTCTATGAAATTTGTGCTTTTCATTCACAGTCTGCCCATAAAGCAAATAACCATCACTTACAATAAGGGCCAAGCACAGGGCCAGTGGAGGCTCAGACAAGCTGCATGCCTGCTCTTCTCTCCATTCCAATGATTTAAAATGAAACAAAGGATCTTGGCAAATGAAAAAATAAAGGCCTCTGTGAAGCTGGGTATGATCTCACCTTAGTTTAGTCATGCAGCCCTGAAATACCAGGATCTGAGGCCATGTCTAAGAAAAACCCAGACAAACAGACAGGTTGCTAGATAAGATTAAAGAGGAAGCATTCTGTTTGCAAATACTTCTGTTACAGATGAACCTAAGCCACAAAGGTTGAATGAATATACAAACTTCTCCAAAGCTCAGGTATATTTCAATTTGAGGTTTTGGTTACTGCATATCTATTTATATATAAACCTCTCCCTGGTTTTGAGTCTGTGCCTGAAAGACAAAGCAACTGTCCTGTTCAATCATGGTTTTTACCTGAGGGTTATCAGATTTTTTTTTCCTTCTGATCTGTATAGCAAAAAAAAAAAAAAGAAAAAAAGAAAAAAAGAAAAAAAAAAGTGGGGAAAAAAAGACATTTCATAGATGGCCTGTACTACCTTTTAGTTTTATGTGTTTCAACAGAGATAAAAGGAGTATCTGAAAAACGTTTTGGCTTTTGATTTGGCTATAGTAGTTTCCATAGACTAAAACAGAAAGAGTAAAGAAAAGTTTATCACTTTTCCTCCTTTCATTTCAAATGACAAGACAGGAAAGAAAGAGGAAAGCTCTATGATATATAGAAAACAAAACAAAACTCCCAAACGACAAACAAATATTATAAATTTCTGCCCATCTCCCCCTCTCTCCGTTTTGCATGGCAGTAAATACATATCATATCCTCCCACTCTTTATAGTTTTATTTGGTTTTTGCTGTTGTTTCTGAATAGTAGCCACTCATTGCTTAATATTGATGAAAATCTCAGTGGAGTCATGTTCTTCAGATACATTCCTCAGGGACAGATAAAAATTTTATTGTGCAGTTGCTAGTGCTTTATGAACCAAGGTTAGAGTTGGTTTTATTTACATGTCTAGGGGTTTGGGCATGCAAATCCAGAAAACACCTGGAAATGTTGTTTATAGTATTAGATATTCAGCTGCAAAGGCAGTGCTCTTCTTTCTCGAAGATACCACAAATGTGATCCATCTGGCAAGTGGAGAAAAGCACTGTTCCTGAGCCTCTTCCTAAAGAAGCAAGTTTGCTGTAGTCCCACAGTTAAAGATAATGGATGCTCAACACCCTTGCAGTCTAGACTCCAAACTGTCTGGTCCTGTGGCATCCTGACAACAAGGCAGGATGAGAGCCTGTAGCCAAGACTAGCAAATTTCACATTCACTTGGTAACCACTGCTGGCTCTCACATGGGTGCAGCAACTGGCTCCAGAGTTGACAAGACAGACAGAGGCTCTCTGTGGGTAGGGTCCTGCTGAAGTAAGTACATCAATCCAGACCAATCTGAGCCAGCCTGAGCCTGGCCAAGGCTTTGCTGGTGCTGCAGCCACAGGGTCCGTTTCTGTAAATTCGCATCCAGGGTTTGTGGGCAGCCCATGCTGAGCTCTATTAGCAGTTGCTGAGTCAGGTAGGTAAAACCCATCTCATGTATGTCTGGGCAACCCTACATATGGCACAAAAGGGTTTCACTGCTCTGCAAAGAGGAGTCCTGCCCACAGACATCTCATTCAATAATATGCAGTGTTCACTACTCAGTTAATTCGGTAGACTCATGTCCTTTGGAATTTTTTAATTGTTCAACTTCATTAAACCACCTAAGCACTGCAAGAAATGAATGGCTGCATTGCTTCAATAGCAAGGCTGCCTCTGTCTCAAGTTTTGTTTGCTCTTGGCTTTCATCTGCAACTGCTCGAACTCAGCTTGGCACTGTCAGCCCTGCTGCCTCCTGATCGATTAGCATCACATTGCTGAGCTGCTGCTGCACACATAATACTTTGCTGGTCGAAAGCTGGAGTGCAGCTCACAAAAAAGTGTCTCATGAAGCAGCTGAAGCTGGTAGCAGAGCAGCTGAAGGACAGAAACCCTGGTGCAGCTGGTACTATCCCTGCATGATGTCCCCACAGTCTCTGCAGAGACAGCATATTCAGGGCCTCGTAACTCAGAAAACAGTTCAGGAAACTTTCCTCATTTTGATTTGTGTTGGTTCAGCTCAGGGAGCAAAAGGCTGAAAGTTATAATGTCGTAGTATTTATTTGACGTCCCATGTAGAAATAACCTCATGGGCTCACAGTCTAGTGACTTAAATTATCAAAAATCTCATGCTGGCCTTCTGTCTCAGGACGTCTTCAGTCTCTCCTCCTTCCTCTTCTATAGTCTTGTTATTTGCAAAGGCAGTGATTTATAGGGTAAGATTCATTTTATAACTGACACAAGCTTCTTTAGTTTTGTATTAAAAATTCTGAAACAGTCTGGATGAGCAAAGTTTATAGGCTAGAGGTCAGGTTGTTATTCTTAGAATCAGCATGGGTGATCATCAGAACCTTTTCTGTCTCCACCATCAAAATCCTAAACACACAGATCTCATGCTTCACAGCTGCTTTGTAAACAAATATTGAGGGTGGGTTTCAAGTCACTAGGTCCTCTACAGCCATGGGTAGGCATGTGATTCGTCCTAGCCTAAGAAAGGGTTTTGAAAAAAGGAGGAAGGCATTTGGCTTCTGGTAGTGTCCATTCCTCTGCCATGACTGTAGACAAGTAGTTTAAGCCAGATGTTTGACTGCTAGATGGCTGGAGGTAAATGGAATTAATCCTCTGTTTTCTATTTGTAGTTCATTTCAAACTGGTGAAGCATCAGTATATGACATTGATTTGGGCCCTGTGTGAGAAGCTGAAAGAGGGAAACTGGAAGCTCAGGAGAATAGGACTGACAATAAAACTGGAAACCCCTGCAAAGTATCCAGCTCCAGCCCCACACCAGGAGTTATCCTGTGCCAGAAAAGCACTGAGAGGGACATCCAGGTCATTTCCTTCTCTCATAGATTTAACTCCTCAGGATGTGGACTGGAAGCTAAACATCTTCATGGGATTTAAGTGATATACTCAGTGTCTGCTACTCCAGCAGGAATTATTTGAGGAGTCAGCAGAGTCTATGATCATGTATTAGACTGCAACCCAAGAAGGTGGGAGAAATTAGAGGTTTACCCAGGAGGAAGAGGAAGCCTGGTGTTCTTTTTGCTTTGTTTTCTCTAGTACACATTGTTCTTCCAATATTTGTACACACATTCACATGTAACAACACTCAAATACCACAGTAAAAATAATTTATAGAGAGGCATTGATAGGAAGCACATTCCTCTGCATTAGCCCAGCAACCTCTGCAAGCTGGCAGCATGCAGAACCTCAGAGTGAGCTCCCCACTACAGACAAGATAGTTATTCAGCTCTGGCTGGGAAGCATAAAGCAGGTACCATCTGCCAGATGCCCCTGTGGATACCCGTCTCTGCACACAAAGCCATAGGGCCTGTGTGCCTCCAGCTTCCTCCCAGACCTTTCACTACAACACTTTGCAGAGTTCTTTGGGTTTCTTTTCAATTTATTTGAGTCTGTGAACCATTATCCAGGACACCTGGGTCAGGATAGTGATTGCACCCATAACTACAAGGCCATATCCTGAGTCCACAGATACCAACAATTGAAACCACATGCTTCATACCCATCCCATGGGTTGGGAAACCCTTTGCTTATGTAATCCATGGGTTGTGAGAGACATACAGAATCTGTTTGGCTTCAGATGGATTTGAAGACCACTGTGCCAGAGTAACACTGAAGCAGCACTACTCTGAAATTGCACAGAAATGGAACGATCCTGGACATAAAGGCATTGCCAGCTGGCAAGTGAGCTGAGAGACCTTGCTGTCACACAACTCTACAGGTGAGTTCAAAGGTACAGTATTTTCTGTTTGCTTGGGTGCTTCTGACCATCTCCCACACAGAATTTGCTTTCCCCTTCAAGGACACTAAATTTCTGTTCTTGTCTTAGCTGTGACTATTTAGGCTGTAAGACATAAGGCAGTTGGTACTGGTCTTAAATGAAATAAAGGTAAAATAATCTGGGCCAGGTTTTCAGGAAGTGTGACTAGAAGAAACACTGTCTTTTCTCCTGGATGTGCCAGGACCACTGCACTAAGCAATGCTGTCCATCTGCTTCTCCTTAGTCCTGATGGTTCTCACCCTTCATTAGTTTTACACCTAAGTTGTACATTTTAAGAACAAGCAATATGATTTTGTTCTGCCACTGTGCAAAGTTGAGCATGGAAGGGGATGTTAAGCACTGTAACAGCACAAGTATTTATTAATAGCGAGCAATATCATGAAACCGAAATTGGCCTCTCAACAAAGAGGAATTCAATAATGTAGAAGTTGAAGACAGAATAGTATACCACAACCTCTTGCTGTGCTTTGCTGCAGACACTCTCTCTAAAATAAGCTGGGCAGAAACAGTAACTTCTCACTACTGCTTTTGCTTGTGGAAGTGGTTCCCAAACACTTGTTGTGCATCATACATTGTCGACATCTGCTCTGATCCACATCATTCCCATTTACTGCTCACTATTTCCCATTTATCTTGAACTCTGGCTTCAATACTATTTTATTCAGAGACAAACCTCATTGCAACAGCCTTCATAAAGAGCTCTACTTCTTATAAATGTCATTCGAAACATCTTTTGAACAGAACAATGTGAATTTGGCCAGCTGAAGCATTTGATGATTCACGGAGATAGCAACAAATTGGTTTTGTCACAAAACAAAAATAAGAGGCTCCTCCAAAAAAGTCTGGAAAATGCCACAGACTGTTTCTGTTTCTTAATAATTATTTTATCAAAGATATTAAAAACATGTCAGTAGTTCAAGAATTGAAGCATTTTTGAGAGTGCTTATTGTAGGCTAATAGAAAATGACATTTCTTCTCTCTGCCATCAAAATCAAAAGAGATACTCTTGTGGCTCTGCTGGAAGAATACACTGAATTCTTAGGCTAAATTGACTGTAAGCTGAAATTGAAACTTCACATTGTTTTTCCATATTCTCCAAAGTACTGAGTCTCGGTGACACCAGTCTGGTGTCCCATGGTTCAGGATATATGTCACCAGTGTGGTGGTATATAGCTCTATTCCCTAACTTTGACTGGAAAGGGAACTCACAGGTCTTAGAGTTATACATTTCCATGGGACTATGAACTTTGATTGACTAGCCAGACCAATTTGATCTGTTCCAGATGGAAACTAATTCCATGTGTTTTAGCAAATGGTGGTAGATGCTGGATTTTCAAGTCATGCCAACCTACATGTCATAAAAGCTTCGAGGGGCTTATTCATTTACTCCGTATAAAATAAGGCAATCTGTGTATTTTATGCTAATTCTATATCGACTATCAGTCTTAGGAGGCAAGGATGTCATTATTTTTTAAACACACAAGGCTTTACTCAATCAGACTCATTTGTTTCCTCTAATGGAAGAAAAGGGCCTGAGGTGGAGAGAAGTTAAGAGCTGACTAGGAGGTTTTAACTGAAGTAGTGGGATGAATATGAGCCAAGGAAAATTTAGGCTACACATCAGGAAAATTTTCCTAACGACGAGGTCCATTAGTATGTGGAATGGTCCCCCCAGGGAAAAGGGGGAAGCTGACTAGACAAAGCAATGAAGAACACATTGTTGGGAGCAACCTTTAAACAGTTGGGGAATGGACCAAGTGACCTAAGTGCATTTTCCATCTCTAATTTCTCTGACTCAACCATTACAAGGGTACACTGTAGAGTATATGACTTCAATGCTCTCCCACATCAGTACTGCTTTGAGAAGACTTTCCACAAAGCCAGTCCTCAGGATGCTAAAGACACCAGTGCTCTGATCAAGCACCTTTGCTGGGGCCTACGAAGCATAGATCTCGCTGGGACCTTTGGCTACCCATGACACTTACCTAGGGGCACAGAGTGCATGAACTCAGGTCATTTTGAACTGGATCTTTTTCATTCATCAGGTTTTCTTCTCTTTGCGTTTTTTTTCTTGGCTTCTTCCTCTTGTTTAACAAACGTTTTCATGCTTAGAAACTACTAAGCTGCTATCACACTTTTCTCTAAGAGAGTTGATTAAAGTTTGCTCAGCCATAGCTTAAGAGGCAAAGTGAAGCTACACAGAAACTTGACACAAAGGTGGATTTTCTCAACATCTCATGATGCTCGTGACAAATAACATTTCTAGAATCAAACCAGGAGACTTTAGTGCAAAAAGTTGAATTTAAGATACTGAAACTGTTTACAATACAACTGTCATGTACACATTTTCCCTAATGAATCAGACTGAGCAAGCCAAGGAACAGATGCAATCTATCAATGGTTTTACTTCAGTCAAAGCAAATGAAGAAAAGTATTATTATGATTCTTAAATGCTTTATATTTAAACATCAAGGGCCTTATGATCCAATTATTCAAAAGAATTCTTCTTTAAAGAAAAGTTGATTCACCAACCACCAAAAATTTCTGTGGGAAAATCCAGTTTTATCACATTTCTCAAGGAAGGTTCACTCAAAATTTTCAAGTGATCATACTCCAAAAGTCATATTTTGGCATTTTTTTAAGGAGAAGCATAATGGGTTTAATTTTGTTTGTTTAAAATCAGGTTTTATTTTCAATTTTTAGCTAATCAGAGCAGAGTGGAAAACTCTCTTGCTGTAACTGGGAGAATTGCATTTTAAAATTATTTTTTCCTTCTCCGAATAAATTCTTGAATTTGCCCAACTCCAGCAAACTTTGTGTCTGAGTATTTTTATTTCATTTAAAAGAAACAACAATAACAAAACAAAAAAACCCTTCGAACTATCAAAATTTCCTTAGAAGAGAAAAATGCTTCCCTCTTTGGCTTATTTATTGTCTGATGAGGAATTGGTTGAAAATATATACAAGATAATGAAGGATATTTTGTGCTGTGCCTATACTGAAAAATATGCATTTGCCTATGCTGAAAAATATGCATTTGCCTATGCTGAAAAATATGCATTTATTCTTAGTTTAATTCTGACCCTGAAAACACATGCTTTTAAATAATAAGTGTGTTTTGGGACAAATTCAGTGTACCGTGAATGAGGCCAGAGGAGCTGTGTAGATTTCTGACATAGATTTCACTTGTGCAAATTAGACGTAGTTTTTCTTTCCAGCAGCCTTCATCAGCATTTGGTTCTGTAGCCTCAATTCACATCTATTTCTTCTATGCTCTAGGTGTATGCATGACTGTCCAGACATCTAACAAGAAAACAGCTTCATGGAAGAGAGTCAGCAAGGCAGCTCCATATTCAGTGAAAGCTGCCTGCAGACCATAGAAAATAGATATGTGAATACAAAGAAGAAACAGTTGAAAAACTGATTACTTCTAAATGCTAAAGGGAAAAAGCCCCAACCAACCAACTACAACAAACAAACTAGCAGAGTAAATAATTAAGTAATGATTTTAAAGACACAATGGGACAAGACAGGGAAAAGACCATTTACAGGGGGAAAAAAAAATCTCCATGTCAGTAACACCTCCACCAACATCACTTTCTTCTTACCAGTTCCTGTCTAGCCAGGAACTAATTTCTTTACAGTTACTGAAGCAGAGGAACCACAAATCAAACACTAGGTAAATGATAACCTGATGAACTCTGTAGAGGTCTCTTGAGTGGGTTTGGTGACATCTGAACATAGATAGTTGTGAAATGTCTAATGTGGGTCAGTCAATCAGGCTTTTCCCCTGAAGTTGTCATTTTGTGAGACAAAGTGGGAATAAAAAAAAAAAACAAACCAAAAAAACCCAAAACACAAACCCTCACAAATATTCATAAAAGCCAGAACTGTTAAAAATTATTTATGAGTAAAAGTTGAAAATGTCTTGGAAGGTGGCATTAGAAGCCTTTAATATATTATGAGAATATAAAGCATGAGGGGGAGTATAAAATACATGGAGAGACACCATTTGCAGTAGTTTTTCAGAGTTATGTTCCTTTGGCTCATGCTCCACCTTACTAAAATGTAACTTAACAGACCAATAAATATAGCTCTGCTGGGCAAAAAGAAGAAGAAATCATGCTAAATTCTGGTTATGCTGACATCAGCTGACTTATAAATTATCACTCAATAAAAACTATCAAGATGTGAACAAAAAATATCCCAGATCTCCATTTGGTGAAGAAAAAGAGCTGTTTCAGCATAATTTTTTAATTTTTTTTTTTTCAATTGTGATCATGGAAAGGTGTATCCATTTGGCCAGCTTCACCTCTGGGCTTCTTTTATGCTCATTGTTTTTTAGACCAAAAGCTCCATTTTTAGTAAGTTCTTTAATGGCTGAAAGGTATAATAAAAGCTTTGGCCCATACATAGCCTTGACCAGTGTAAATCACTGAGTTTGCACTGAAGTCCAGATATCCAAGATAAACACATTGCCCTGATTGATTTTTTTTTCCCCTATAGTTCATTTGTTGCTATAGACAGCTACCATGTAGACTTGCCAAGGCTACAGTGGTTTCTAGGAAGCTATGAAAATTTCTACTGCATGGTAGTTATCTCACAATAGAAAAAATTATCTGGGAGGTATTTGGTATCTCTTGGAAACCCCAGAGGATGTCTTTCTCTGTTGCTTATGCCTTCATTTACATTTTTTTAAAGTGGACATTTCCATGAACATGGAGGATTTTTCTCTACATCAACAGTTATAGAACCATATAATGTTTTGTGTTGGAAGGGACTTTTAAAGGTTATCTAGTCCAACATCCCCGTAGTGAGCAAGGACATATTAAACTAGATCATATTGCTCAGAGACCTGTTCAACCTGACCCTTCATGTTTCTAGGGATGGAGCATCTACCACCTCTCTGGGAAACTTGTTTCATTGTTTCACCACCATCATTGTAAGAGGTTTCTTCCTTATATCTAATTTGAATCTCCCCTCTTCACGTTTAAAACCATTGCCCTTTTTCTTACTGTTCAGGCTCTAATAATAAAAAAAAAAATCTGTCCCCCTCAAGTGCTGAAAGGCCATTAGGACATAGTGGAGTCCATGAGATTGAAATGGAAGAAAATATATAATTAAATATGATGTCCTCTTTTTAAGAGACTCATACTGGTAGGTGCTCCTAGAGGAAAACAAAGACGCAGGCATGGATGCAGGATCATCACAGTACACGTTGGCAGAGATGGCTTCTGCTCTGTATAAGAGGTTGGTGATTAAAGTGCTTTTCTGGGAAGTAAAACCGAATTTCCATCCATGCTCAGCCTGAGAGATCTGAACCTTTCAGTGGCTTTGGAGTATTGGAATGTAAGTCTTGTGTTGAAGAGAAACAAAGGAAAGGTTATCTAGCTTTTGTTTAGAACAACAGACTTGTTATTTATCTTGTTGCTATCCTAGCCTAGATTGCTTTTTAAAAAAATAAAATATGAGGGTTTTAATAGCTTTTTGTTTCATTCCCCAGGCTTTTGTTCTCCTAAACCCTTTTGATCACCCCATTGCAAGCCATACAATGATGCATGCCCTCTAACTGATTCAGTCTCTGAGTTAGGAAGCCAATCTTCTATTGTATCAGCGTAGATCCAGCTGCTAATAATCAGGTAGCCATGACACAGAGTAGAGGCCTCTTGAACAGAAAGGGGTAATAGTGTAGCCTAGCAGACTCCTTTAGTGAAACTCATCAGGTTTTTTGTCCATGAACTGCTAATTCAAGGAATAGTTCCCTGAATTATTAGTTAAAACAAAAAACAACAACAACAAAACAAAAAAATACACACAAAAAATCATAATTACAGGAAAACAGATCATGAGAAGTTGGGTTATAATCTGTTCCCCTTGTCTGAGATATGCTATGTCTGTCCCACCTAAGCCCTCCTGTCACCAGTTTGGGTGATGACTGGGAGCAGCACTAGCTCTGACTGAGAGTGTGCCACCCACTGAGTCACTGGTACTGCTTCCTGTTGGCACCATTCTCCTTGTTAGGAGCTATTTTCTGCTAAACCCACCACAACTTCTAAGAAGCAGAAAAGAGAAGTGATATGAGTCATCTCACAAGACCACCTGCGAAATTCTCCTGTGGTCTTGACCCAGATGCCACCTGCTAATAGTGAGTGCAAAGATACATGTCTTCAGGATATTGTTCAGAAAGACTGACTCTTTCTTCAGGATGAATTTTCTAGTGAGAAGAAGTAAATACTGAAAGTATGAGTGTTCACTTCCCAGGAGCCCTCAAACTCTGAAATTTTTTGTCTTTACAGAACCTAACCACTACTGTTACTCACCTATAAAGAAATAAAACATGGTTTAAGGAATTAGACCATATATGAAATAATTTTTGTTTGAGCAGGAGTTAAATAGTTTTCATGTTTGTCTTTAAGAAGGTGTAACCAGGCTTATTTTCTGCTTACACAGGACCCTCTCAAGAAGTCCTGTATTCTGCCTTCCATTTCTGAGCGTCATCCTAAACACTTCATGTAATGAATTGTTTGCTGAAGTAATGACTGAAACCATGCAATGGTGAGAGCCTGGATACAGGGGAAACAGCCAAAATCGCAAGTTGGCAGCATGTATTTGCCCACCATTCTCTCTCATATTTGTAACTTCTAACCAAAGACTCAGACAGGAAATACTCACCTCTTCCACGCTGCCACAGCCCACACAGCGCAACTCTGTCAAGCTGATGCATTCCCACATCTTTGGGACTTATGAGTGAACCTGGAATTTCTGCAGGAGTATTAATCCGAGGGGAAGCAGGAAGAAAAGTGGCTTTCATCTTTTTTTAACCATCAAGTGTGGGACAGCTTCCAAATCAATGAGTACAAGTTATTCCCTGCCCTAAGTTTTGTCTTGCTTTCTGAGTTACTACCATGAAAAAGCATCTGAGATTCATAGATTTTTAACAAACCAGAGTGTAAAACAGTATGGTCTTTGAAAGTGCTTTCAAATCTACCCATGGGTGAAATACTGTGAGTTTCTTGCCTTCAAAAATCCTTCAGCAGAGGAATGCCTCTAAGGAATGACATTTTAAAATGCGCGTGTCTGTGTATGTTAGTGTGTGCATAAATACATGAATAAAAGTATAGACAACTATTATACAAATACTCCTTTTAAAGACACAAGTTTATAGAATTTAAAACAGTAGTCTCAGTGTTGTATCTTTGAACATGTAATGTCAGCATTTAGTTGATGTGTACGACTCGAGGACACATTTATCGCCCAGAAGCATTCCTCATTTTACATTTACACTCTTACTTCCTGTACACGATTTCAGCCAATAATAATTCCATAGTCTTTCCCCCCCACACACTTTTTTGTTCAGGTGGTATAAGAAAGAACAGAGTCAGGATACATTGGCTAGCCAAGCCCTGATGTCTTTTTTTAGATCTTAGTCAGACTCAAGACTTCTACCTGCACAAAGACCGCAGGAGTTTGCCCTACAAATGCTTTTCTCTCTTTCAAAGGAAAATATATATCTTTGTTCTTTTATCTATATTTGTTGCCAGAGTGACAGGCTTATACAGCTAAAAAGTACAACAGTAAGGCCTTAGGGTGTCACTTTAAGATAACCACACACTCAGTGTTTGTTGTGTTTGGTTTCTTTTTTCTTTTTCTTTTTTTTTTTTTAGTTTATTCATAACAATGTGCTACTGATAAATGTCTATTGTCAGTTCCAGGTGTATTTGCCAACATTATATAGTATAATCACAACGATAGAAAAGCCAGGAGCTATTTCACCTCCCACATGCCAAAATTAACAAACCATATTAAAAATTAAAATTGACAATGCTTTACTTTCTTCCCTCCATTGTTTTATCTGCTCTCTTTCCCTCTCCCACAAACTATCAGACTTTCTTTCCAGTATGCAATCCTCTAATCTCTGTCTAAATTCTCCAGGAAAGATTTAAAAGTTAGATTTCTTTAAATAATGTGGTAATCTTTCACCTCGCCCTTTGTAGAAAATAATGGCCTGGCCTTCACTCCTAGCCTCATCATTTGCTGGTGTGTGTAGGTGATCTACACGAACAGTGAGTTGAGACATCAAGTTGAACAGTCATTAGTGAATCTGGGATAACCCCATAATTAGCACAGTTGCTTTGAAACAAGAAAAACAAGACTACAGATTCATCACATACCTAAAGTTTTCAGTTTGTCTTCCCCTTTTCACCAGAGAGCTGCTCTGTAAGGCTGTTGGATGTGGGCAGAGAAATGTTCGAAAGCCACTGAAGTAAGCATCAGAGTTCTGTGGCTAGCTCTAAATAACAGAGCTCCGTGCAGTTCTTGTCCTATGGAAACTGTGGCAGTTCAACATTGCTGGTCTAAACTCACAGTAGAGTCCGTACATTTGGAGGCTTGATGAGGCACTTAGTGCCACAGTTTAGTTAATTAGAAGGGTTAGATGGTAATTGTACTCGATGGTCTTGGAGGTCTTTTCCAACCTGGTTAATTCTGTGATTCTGTGATTCTATGATTTACATAAACAACCAAACCTGCAATGAAGGTGGGAAAGCAGCTGCAATCTCCACGGCTTTCTGCTCTCAGCTAAGGCAAGGGCTCAAGTGTATGTAAGTCATCTGAAATATGGCCCCATGTGGTAAAACGTAGGTTGGCCTAGGCAGTGTTAGGATGTGCTGATTCAGAGGATTTTTTCAGTAGCCTATTATCATTGAACCGCCCAGAGGGTTCAAATGCAAATCTCAGCTGCTGCAGATCCAATGGAAGAGCAGTCCAGCCCTTGTTTGGATTCTCTTCTGCTCTGCAGATTGTTGGGCTGAAGCAAGAAGGTATGAACAAAATTTAGTGAAGCTGGACAAATGTCTTCATCTGCAAAGGCCGGGAGCTTTACCATCTTTCACTGGAGTTCAGCCACATGTGGTGAGCCAAGACAGGTGGTCTGCTGGATTGGTAGACTCACTAAGACAGTCTGGTCTGCTGGACGCGTTGGCATAAGCGATTCACTGAATGGTACTCTTCTCCTTCCAATGAAGGAGTCCTGTGCAATACAATGGGGTACTGTGCTGCTGAAGAAGTTGTTCTTTGGGTGAGACATTGCACTCATAAAACTCAGCGGAGGTCCTGACCACTATGTGGGCATTAAAGATCTCATGACTTCTAGCAATGACTTTGGTGTCCTGGCCGTGCTCCAAGTTGGAATGCTTTGTCTCATCTAACTTCCTATACAGGTCCCGTTCAGAAATGTTATGTTCACAAAGTCTACATTTTGATGAGCTCATGTTAAGCTGCCATTTCAAAGTTAGTGCCAAAATGGAAGAAGAATTGCAAAAACAATTAGTGACAATTACTGATCGTTACCTACACATGGTTGGTGTATCGGACTCAGAAAAGCACCTCAGAATGAAAACATCATGTAAATATAGGGTATTACTGGGCCTCTGGCTGGGGTTTTGAAACACTCAAATCCACTCATAGGAATTGCACATAGTTCATGTCAGAATAAGAAATGCTGTTTTGGTGCTTAAAATTATCAATAATGCTCGGAAAAGTCCACCCAACAAATATGAATGTGGTACTTGAAGCAGCTCCCTTTGACAAATGGAGCTTTGAGTCATGTTTGTCAGTGTAGGAGGAGATGCCCACCACAATTCCCTTCACCATTTGGAAGAGAAGGCCAGAAACTGTCAAAACCAGGCCACTAAAGTCCGCTAGAAGCAGTTTAAATACAACACATCAAGATAACATTTGCTTTAAGCTTTTCATTTTCACAGCCTTACACAGTGAGCAGCTTATGAAGTCTCCCATTTAAAGCCTGATTTGTGATTTATAGTGATTTATAACAACACTAAAACCTCCCACAAAAGACAAATTAATACTCAGATGCTTTTTCAGCACCTCCTTTGAGAAAAGGAGTTTTGAGCCAGTGCCAAGGAGTGGGAGGCAAGTATTTCTACAGAAACACAAATGGGTGGCAAACTCTGGAATAACATTTTGGTGTGAAATATGCAGTACATTTTTGGAATCTTTTCTCTTTAAGGTGTCTGAAATTTACAGTTTAACAAATTAAATATTCCCTAATAAAATGAGTTGGTCAAGGGGAAAAGAAAGTATTTAAGTTAGGGATAAGTCTCCTTAAATGTTTTTTGCACATTTGTGTTTAAAGCCTACTGTCTGATCTGCCTCTCAGTTTCTGGTAGTTTCAAAATACAGAGTACTTTTTTTGGCTTTAGGCTTAATATTATATTACCATTAAAATTCCAACTAAATCCTCCAGGTTTGTAATTAGAACTACGGACAGACCCAGGAGTCAAACACGAAGGATGCTGAACTTCAACAGAGGAAATTACAGCACAATTTGATATGAGAAGTGTTGGATGAAATTGAATGGAACAAATCAGTGAAACAGACGGGTAAGGAGAGTATGTCCAAAGATCAATTAATGTATGCCCAAGTGTTATGAGCACTGCTAAGCAGCTGCACATTAAGATTAAACTGTGATTCTAACAGATCCAAAAGGAACTGCAAAACCATAAGAAGTACAAAATGAGACTGATGAATTCACTCTGTAGAAGAGCAGTTAGTCAGATACACTGATTAGAGTTTGAAAAAGTAGGAATATTTGATGATCAGTTAGAGAAGAAAACTAATCAAATTTTATGCTTCAAGGTATAAGCTGGTAACCAAAAGAGTCAGTGAAATTTTCCTTCTCTGGAACATTGCAGAATTGGATGACAGAGTCTTTACAAAGGCTGTTCTTGCTCTTCCTCTCAGTCTTCTGGTTTTGATCGAAACATTGGGTATATGCGTCTCAGACCTAGACCCAAGCTGATGCTTAAGTGGTCAACTACAGAGTGTTTTATTTTCTGTCAAAAAGGATGGAATCCAAAACACAAGAAGAGGTAAGCCTGGGCAAAATAAAAGCCTAGTTCTGTCATCTTATTCTGGAGGGATTTCTAGTGCCTTAAAAATAGCTCAGGAAAAATAGTCCAGAAACTTTAAGAAACCAAAAACTTCTCATAGGTACCCTAGCCTGTATTTCCCATTCATAAACAATTATTCTAACAATTAAATGGCATTAATTCAGGGAAGAAAAAAAAAATAGGACTAGTGGCGAGTTGGCAGCTCTTTCATAATAAAAATGAATGCCCAAATACCTTAGCCAAAAGCCCTCAGGATGGTTGCCAATAATCTGTGGTGGAAAAATACCTCCATATAGTGCCACTTGCCCTCCTCAGTTCTCTCTCTATTGGATTATTCTTGCTATCACACATTTGCTGTTTTCACTGTACTTGTAAGTCAGGCAGAATGCAGCAATCCATACGACCATGTGTATATGGCTCCATCTGAGCTAATTGTCTAGACTAGCTCTCAGCAGAGAATAAAATTGATACTTCTAGAGCATGGCTGACTTAATCTTAAAATAAATGTTTAAAGCAGTTCAGAGTAATTGTGTTGTAGCAAATGTCTGTTTCCCTCTCCTGATTGTAGAAAGCTCTAAAACAGAAATGTCTGTATTGTAGACATCAAAAGCTTGGCAAAATGAGTCCCATTCACAGAGCTGCCACGACTTACATATTTCATTAATGATCATAGGGACTATGTTGCAATTGTTATGATATCTCCCACTCTGAGTTTTCTTCAGGCCAGACAGGGATGTGTTTGAACTCCGAGGCTTGTTCTCAGTCCATTGAGACTTCAGCCTTGGTGACTGGAGGCAGGAGCTGGAGGCACCTATTGCACACCCAATCATAGAATCACAGAATAATTTAGATTGAAAAAGACCTTTAAGATCATCAAGTCCAACAGTTAACCCAGCACTGCCAAGCCCACCACTAAACCATGTCCTTAAGTACCCTGTCTGCATGTTTTTTAAATACCTCCATGAACAGTGATCCCACCACTTCCCTGGGCAGCCTGTTCCAATGCTCAGCAACCCTTTCAGTGAAAAATTGTCCTGTAATGTCCAACCTAAAACTCCACTGCCACTTCAGGGCACCTCCTCTTGTTCATAGAGCAAGCTTATTACTTGGAGAAAAGACTGAGCTCCACCTTGATCTGACCTCCTTTCACATAGTCGTAGAGAGCAAGAAGTTCTTTCCTAAGCCTCCTTTCATCTAGGCTAAGCAATCTGTTCCCCCAGTCACTCCTTACAAGTCTCTACCCCAGCTTCATTTGCTTTCTCTGGATGCTCTATGACATCAAAGTCTTTCTTGTAGTGAGGGGCCCAAAACTGAACACAGTATTTGAAGTGTGGATCCTACTCTGTAGTCCATAGAGTAGGCTCTTTCATAGCTGAGTTGAGGCCCACAGGTATCCTTTCTCTTGTACTCTCGTTAAGAAATGAAGACTGATGTAAGTCTAGGACCATATCAGTATTTTTCAAAGAGCCTTGGAATGAGGACAAGCCCTGGCATAAGACTGTCCAAAGTGATAAATTGTTAGTGTATAATCCATAATTACTTTTGTGCAGGCCAACTATCATTGTGCCAGGTCATGTTTAGGTCTGATTATTGGTGCAAATCAACAATCTTTCCCAGGGCACTGTTTGGATGTGGCCACTCAGGGTCTGAGTTGAACTTAGCCATTATGGGACATTCTCTGATCACTGAAATTAAGCTCTGGCCTGTTTCATTTGTTCATACAGCAGCTGCAGAGACATCAATAATATTTGATCCTCTTTGGCTTCTTTTTGATGACAGAACATGTCAAATGTTCATGTATGCACTCACATACATGAAATTAACATCAATTACAGGGAAAAAGATTCACATGAACACACAGCGTACCGCACATGAGAATGAAGTTTGCTCATTTTATTTTGTCATTTCCCCAAGAGAAGATAGACCAGAGCAGAATAGAATAGAGTAGAATAGAATAGAATAGAATATGATAGAATAGAATAGAACTACTTCAGTTTGAAGGTACCCACAACAATCATCTAGCCCAACTGCCTGACAGAGGAACATTCTTCCCAGACCCCAGACTGAAGTCTTATTCAGGAAAAGGACAGAGTAAGTCAGGATTACTGATGAAGCAAAGTCACTTATGATCATATGATGAGGTATCTTTTACTCACCTACAACCAATGTCAGTAAAAAAAGATCTTGCTGGCATGGAATGAAGTGTATTCAGCTTGATGTAAAGCCTATGGAAGGGTCTAAAACTGGTCCTGAGTCAGACCTGCGTTCTGTTTTCACAAGAGGAAAATGGTAGAGGTGTCAAACAATCCCCCCTCTCTTGGTGCCCACAAAGGAGAAAGATAAATATTATGGAAATACAGATTAAGGAGATTTGCCAGAACATGCAACCAAAATGAAAATCCCCATACCTGAAAAACCTTCAGGACCAGGTGACATTTATCTCCTGATTCAGCCAGAAAGAGCATGAAGGAAAGAAGCTATTTTCCTTTGATTCCAAAGGCCGTTGCAAAACCAGTTACAGTGCTGAACTGGTGGTAGGAAGGGACAGATCTCACTTCAGGTGGCAATGTGGACAGTAGCAGAAACCTCAGCTAATCCACATATCCCAAGAAGTTTTATCATTACTGCTATGCATTATTCAGTAGCATAGAATTAGTGTGCACTGCAGGTAGAGTTTGTCTTCACATTTAAGAAGGGACTTAGGAAAGATTAGAAAATTCTACACTTGTGAACATGGTTTCAGGTCCTGGTAATATAACTGAAAGACAGCCACGCACATAGCAGGGAAATAACCACAATATCATCATTGATGAAAGGGTGGCTTGATAAGAGGAAGCTGCAAACATCATCATCATTAATTAAACACTGAAACTGGAAAGGAGGGATTTGTGGTTAAAACATTGGACTCAAACTCGGTATCTGGGTTCCACTGCTGGCAGCATAAATGTGGACAAGTGCCTCAACATCTCTTTTTACCAGGTCTCCATCTGTAAAATGAAAGCAAACCATGCTCCTATCCTTTGCCTATTTAGAGAGCAATTTTCCCCCTGCTTTAGCCTGCAGCAACCAGCAATGTGAAAGCCTCTTTGCAGACAGAGATTCCAGGTGCTCAAACCATACAAACCAATAATAAGAAATAATGGTACTGCTGATAGAAAGCTTCTTTTCCTTGAAAATTAATTTTCAATTCACCTCTCCTAAGGAAGAAATTCTATATTCTTACAGGCCAGAGATTTTTTTTTCCCTTTTCTTTTTCCTATTCCAATACTCACAATGTGGGAGGTGAAAATAGAGTTCATAATGAGAACTTGATTCTGTGGGTTCCCAATGGGACCATACATGTTGCAGGGTAAGTGTCCTGCCTTTTAACAACTTTTCCTGCTACCACAGCTAAAACTAAACTGTCGGAGCAGAAATATGAACAAGCACAATAAGTAAGAAGGCTGTGTGTTACCTTTTTTTTTTTTTTTTTTTAGGTTACTAAATGGATAAGAAAATAACATGTGGAGTTACATGGGTTACATCTGCTAAATCAACATGAAACGCTATGGATTTCACTCATGGATTTAATGGAAAATCTTTATTATACATAATATCTAAAACAAAGAATACTTTTTCCCAAATGTCCTCCATTTATAGTAATTTCATCTCTACCTCAAACACCTCAAGCCCTAGGAGATTCCTTTTTTGCTATCCCAGGAAGTAGGTTTCGCTTTCCTTTACAAACCTTCTCTCTTTTCTCTACCAACCTGGATACTAAAGCAGGTAGAGCTTTGGCTGTTTGTGACCTTGCTTCATTTTACTGTCCCTAAACATCTGAAGATAGTTCTTCATCTGTAGAACCACATCTGTGTAATGCTTCCCTCTACTGGATTTATGCAGATAGCTAAGACAGCTAAAAATGGTTGTGGGTCACTGATGGCATTGGGAAAAGATGCATTTCTGTGCACAGTCAAAAATGACAGCTGCTTTTCCTTGATTTTACAAGGATTAAAAGAATGTCATGCATGTGACTTGGCTAAACAATGGCTAAAGGAGATGTGATAGCTATCTACAGAAAGCTGTGAACGTGCTGGAGTTTGCAGTTAAGCAGAGTTTAAGTGATTAAATTAGGAAGGGCTGAATTTTGCAGAGTCTGGAGTAAGCAAAACTGTTGAATATGGTTTTGAGTGAGGGATTTGGGAGAGCAGCTTGTCAGAGTCACATAGTTGGCCTTGCTTTTCAAACTCCTTTTTTTTTTTTCCCCCACTTGTAATTTAAACCGTTGCTGGTTCCTTCTCCACTTCGAATTCAATTAGAAGAACATGTGTTTTTGGCTGCAGACAAATTCACAATGTACTGTGAGGAGGGAAGAAAGAGCCATGTCACTTTCCTGTGGTATCAACTGTTGTGTTTACTTCAAGTGGGAAAACTTCTAGCGAAAGACACAGATCACTGCACAGACACTCATAGATGTGAGTCCAGAACTGATACCATGCTTGTGGTCCACATAGCATGAATGTCTGATTCCTACTGAAGTTCTGTGCCATGCTGCCGTTAGCACTTCCCATATTTTTCACTTCCTCTCCTCCTACTCTTTCTTTTTAATCACACCACTATGACAATTTTTTTTCACTTTTTCTAAATTCCTTTTTATTTGGAGGAATGTCAATGTGTTGCTTAAATATCAATGCGGTGGTAAAACGCTGTACACCCTGCACAGTCAATGTGACTGAGTTTCTCCAGTTGTGCTGGTGCCAGGAAGAAGATTCCAATGAGCTCTCACCTGCATCACCTGTATATGCCTAAATGGAACTGGGAATGTTATCATTATCATAAAAATTATAGCAAGGTATCTACTGAGTAAAAGTGAGTCATTATGTACGTGACGAACTTTCAAAGCAAAATTTTTCTTCACAATTTTCTTCACAAATGCAGAGATGTGATTTTAAGCATTGGATAGTGTTGAACAATATCAACAGCTGTATCAAGAGACGTCACAGGGAAATGACACTTTGCATGAAGCTGAATTATTCAGGATGCATCTGGCTACATTAATAATCTAAAGTGAGGTCATATTGCACTCAATCAAGAAAATACTTCTCTATGTGATGATGCCCACTAAATACAAAACAACTCACATCTCAAAATCTTTTAACAGCAGCTTTTGGAAACATTGGCAGCTAGGATTTTAGCAAACAGGAAAAAAAGCCAATGAGAACTGCTGGTGACTGTGTTGGATTGGTAAAACAGATCATCTACCGCCTGCACCCACAATTCCCCTAAGTCTCACAACTTGCAGAGAGGAAAGGGTTGCAGAAGTCAAAACTGTGGCAAGTCTGGGATCTTGCTCTTGTTTTTCTCATTTCTGGGTCTGAACCATGAACCCAAACAAAACAGACTTGGCACTTCTGAAAGTCTATCTACAGCCTGGGCAGTTCATCCTGTGTAATTTTGCAGGTCATTTTGAAATGCTGGTTGAAGAGTTTATCTCATCTTGTAAAGAGTTTGACCTACAGACAGAAAATAAATAAATGAACAAAAAAAATCTTTTAATGGACTTAAAAAGTGTGATTTTATAAATGTTTCTTAAATCATCTACAGAGACATCTTCCTTTGATCGTAAGTCTCTGGTGATTTCGGTGAGTAGTCAGGAAGCCCATGGGGGTATCCTTTTCCCTATGTTATGCAATGTCCTTGCTTCAATCCCTTCAAAACACTTTCACACCCTTGCTCGATCTGCCTTTCAGGCTATATAAGGAAATACCTCTGAAGGATGGATGTCTTCCAAATACCTTTAGGACTCATCTTCTCTCTTTTAGAGTAAGAGCATCTAGGAAATTAAAGTAACATTAACAAAAGAAGCATTGTTTGAAGTGGTCAGTTTTGCCAGAAGTCTGCCACATCATTGTGTGTGTCACACTGTCAGAAAGATGCTATTAGATGATTTGAGCACCATCCATTGCAGGGTTGGTCTGCTAGGAAAGAGTGCAAAGAGTGACTTGAGGATGTGGAGGAGAAGGGGAAAGGGAACAAAATGAGGGGTTAGTTCTGTGTTCATGAGAGGTACCTTTGTTATTTCAAATTTACAAAATGCTTACTTTGTCTAGAATTATGAGCAAATGGTACCCTAATAAAAGTCACAGTTGAAGAAATCATTTTATTGCTTCAATGGAAAGGTCTTTGGATTTCCTTTTGAAAATAACCTTCCCATCTCACCAAAGCAGTTGCAGATGACAACATCATCCAGGCCTTTGTTGATGCCATTTCCTAGGCTGCCCCTGCGCCTCTGGTTTGACCTTATTTCCCAGCCCTTCTGTGACAAGCCACCTTAATCTGCAGAGCTGAAGGTCTCCTAAAATCTGAAAAAAACACTGATTTCCCTTATCCCAGCCATGCAAAAAAACCTTAATTCCAGTATCTTGACAAATTCTGATTAGAATATATGTTCAGAATCTCAGAAGTTACTCTTTATTCTACCTTTGCCCTGTGCAGTGCTCATAAAGTACATTCATAGTGGACATTCTCCTTTGGAACATCAGTTCATTGAGGAAAGGACTGTATTTTCAGCTACTTCTATGAAGTACATGTCACATAGCAGCAACAGAGGTCTTTTAGTATGATATTGACTCTCAATGACAAGTACCTTCACTGGCATCTGAAGCTACATATGCTCTGAACATCTGAGCTATTTTATCTGCTTTTACATCTAACACATTGTGAACCAACTGACAACATGGGTCGTTCATATTAAATGAAATATTAAAATGGGCTTCAGAGGCTGAACCATGTGCTAGAAGAGACAGAGGCATGTTCTCCCATTTTTATATCATGCTGAATACACAATTCTTAGTGAAGAAATATAGAATAAGATGTCTAGGAACAGAGGTAAGGCTGTTTTATCACTGGGAATTGAGGAGTGAACCAAACCTGAGCTTAGAGTCTGGTTAAATTGTTACAGATTCACAGTGACCCAACCATGAAACAAAAAGTTCATTCAATCTGAAAAGAAAGGTAGGATAGAAAATGCTATTTTTGCAATATAAAACTTCTCCAAAAGGATTGTTTAATGCCAAGGATGAAAATGAGATAATAAGAACAGATATGGATGTTCTTTTGCGGTCTGTGTGTTTGTTTTCATCTAACACTCTCATCTGGAGCTGAGCAAATGATTGAGTTGGTACAGTGAGTTGCAAGGTTTTACCTCTTGCAAGTAACAATCATTTACTGTCAATGTCTGATGCTTTATCTCATGTTTGCTGAAGTGGGTGAAACCAAGAGTGAAATTGATGCAGTTGCTGGGAGAATTTTGCTAGCATTCATTTATGACTCCAGGTGTAGGCATCCTGGCCATATGCAGCTAACATTGCAGCTTCCTCCTGCTTGAACTTCATGACTCTAATTTAGGAACTTAAATTTAGATTTGGTAATGCGCAAAGTGGAACTGGCTCTTGTTTACTCTCCCAAGGTGGTGTTGATTCTGTAATACATGCTGTAATGGAGGAGTAATTAATTGATGAGAGATATGATTAATTGATGTGAGATATTATTTTGAAAAATTAATCTTGTTTATTAATTTTGGTATGTAGAAGTCTCCCCCCTCGATTACTAATTTTAATAATAATTAGTTCTTTTGCAATGGTCATGGAAACATTATACAAAGGAATAACTAGATCTAGAAATAACTAGCAAAAATATATAAACATAAATTGAACTAGAAGAGAAGGTTCCTGTGGTCAATACACCACTTGTGGTTAATTGTTCCACTTGCCCACTAGATGGACTCAAGGGGCTCCTTTCTGCCTATGGCACAAGGCAATGGTGAGTTACATGAGGCTTTAAGTATTTACTCACAAAATATTATTTCCTGACTCGTGGGGCTAGCTACAGCTTCAGACAGTACCCAAAACGCTTTCAGGGAATTCTTTCAGTGTCTTATCAACCACTAAGCTTTCTGATTCTTCCCAGGCTCTGCAGGCTGCTGAGGAAAGGAAGCAGACTGTCTCTGACCTGGTCCTGGTTTCTCTGGATGACCTGTGTATCTCCAGGACTTCCTGTCTTGGCAGGACTTTCAGATGTAGGCAGGATGTCTTGAGATGTGCAGTCTTAGCCCAATGTCATGCTGGCTATGCAGGCCTATTGCGTGGAGGCATTTGGAGTCTGTTCCTGGTAAACTTAAAGCAGGCAGTTTCCAGGTAGTTCAGGAGAGCCAACTTACAGTTTAGCAAAGCATAATGCTGCAGAAGGCAATGACAGAATCACCGCCAGAAGCAGAAAGCAGTGATGGCAAGCAACAGCTGGCAAGCAAGCAAGCATGAATACAATGGCAGAGCATGTTGTGTCACCTGCTCATCTCTTTTTATCCATACAGCCTAAGACTAATGGGCCTTTGGACACAGAATAGCCAATCAGAATGGCAGTTAGCTGAGCTTGACCATATTAGGTGAAACCATAGGCTTGCTTTACCTAAATTTGGGAAGACATAGGCCTTGCATGAGGCAGGCACAAGCCAAGTGTGTGTACCTTGTTTATCACAGGATGTAAACAGGAGCAAAACACATCTGGGCAAGCCAGAGTCCTTAGACTCTGTAGCTCCAGGTTCTTTGTCCTCTTTCCTGTGGTTGCTTCTCCCCAAAACGAAGGAGGGAGAGCAGAAAATCACATCTGGGCAAGTCAGATATGTATAAGCCTACTTTGGCCTGTCCATGCCTACCACCACAGATGGATCAATAAAGTTTGCTTAAGTGGATACAACTACATAGGGATGATTGTGCTGGCTCAGTGGCAGGGATGCAAGCACACAGACCTTGAAGATTCCACTTTTCTATAAAACTTGCTGTAGACTGAAGTCGGAAAGTACCTTCCCAACAGGAACCAAGTATGCAACCCCCTTTCTGATTGCAGACATCCTTTAGCCTGCATTTGCTCTGTTTGGTAGTGATTTGTAATGTGACTACGATGTATATTTACACACACCCCTTCTTAGCGCTGACTACCTAGCCAAGCTAGAAAATGCTGCTGAAATAGTAAAAGCAGTCGACTTCCCTCCTGCTTGAATATTACAGCTGTTTGGTGAGTGAAAGACTTTTAAAAATTGCTTTATTAAGCAGATAAATAGGAACCAGGAGGTGAAGCAAAAAGACCTCCCTCACAGCCTCCAGTGAATTAAATTTAGCACCCAGGTACCCAGGCACAGTGGGGAGTGTATATTTCATGGGTACATGGGGGCTTAAAAGCTCATCAGTCTCTGATTTGCATAGCTTCATCGTCTTTGATGTTAAGAAGGCACTTGTATTAGTTGAGATACGGACACCCAGAGCTTTTCCAGTGTTTTTGCTCCTTGAGTGAGCAGGCAGTAGCTTAACTCCATAGTAGGATATCTTCATCACTAAAACCCAGAGTGGAAAAGTAACCAAAACCAGCAAGGTGCTAGATTGCCTCACAAACAACAACAGAAGTCTTTTATACCTTTGAGTGAATGATGGACCCAGAGACAGTGACTGCCTCTGTCTACCTTTTGTGTTCATGCCAGGACAGATCATTGGTGTGGGTTACTGTTCAGCTTCCCAGTAGATCTCCATGACAGGGGTGTGTTGCAATGATGTTAGTTCTACACAAGTAAAGAAATGATCACTGATATTTTCAAAGTCAATCAAATGGATTTAACTCATCATTTCCTCATCTTTCAGTGGGAATACTTAACACTTCCTCAAACACTTCCTCAAGAAGTGCTTCCCTATTCTTGAAATATGCCCGTTGTGTTTTCTGGGCTAGATTCCATGATTTAAATTAAATGACGTAAGTGCAGTAGCTCTGGGACAGTCTCAGAAGCCGGCTGAAGTCTCAGTGGCCTCCCTTCTGCAGTGACTGGAGTGAGGCTGGTTAGATAGATCTGCTATCTCAGGCATGTTTGCAAAGCTAGGCAGAAAGAACTTGGGTCTCTTTTTCTGGAAAATAGTATCACTCTGCCTTTCAAAGGCACAGTAATGATCTTCAGGATGAAGTTCGGAGGTGTTGAGGTGGTGGAAACTGCAAAAGCACACAAGGTGAAATCGCTATTTAATACTGAGTTGGCTGAACCCACACTTCCTCATCTCCTGCCGCTGTGTCAGCATTCTCAGTGCATTTTGACATGGATGGCGCCCTTGATGCTTTCTGACACCAAAGGGTTTTCTGTGGCACTTTGAAGGATCCAGCTGCTGAGTTCCTGGATGCTGTGGGGACCAGGATTATGGATTTAATACACCTGCATGCTTGCCCCCATGTAAATCAGAAGCAACTCCACTGATTTCATTGGAATCAAGCCAATCTGGCTCCTAATGGAGCCATTCATAAGAATCCTACTAACTTTCCATGAGGGAGTGTGGATATGGCCCTTGCATTAGGAGGTCATAGTCAGCCTGGTGGGGTTATCCTGTGAACAGGAGGGAAGAATCAACCCTCAGGCCTTCCCTTTTTTCAGTCTGAGCATACTGCCAGCACTTAACTGCCTTAATAATTAACCCACAAACATGAAATTCCCTTCTCAATCTGTATGGCACGGCCACCACTGTGAAGAAATGGCTTCAGATATGTAAGGTATCTGATCTGACTGCCCACTGGTTTGTTTAAGAGTACAAGGCACAATCTATGGGATGTAAACAAAGGAGGAGGTTAATTTCCTGAAGAAAGCTGCAGGAAACTGTCTTCTCAGCATAACTTTTCTGTTGCAGGTGACAAAAAAAAGGGAAGTTCTCAAAACAACTGCATGTTTGGATTTTATACTCTGCACACAAATTAACCTCTTTGAATAGGGTCACTCCATTGTTATTATTATTATTTTTAGATACATAGTTAAAGTTATGGTTAGCTTTATCCCCTCCTGTGTTATTGTTGTTATACCACATATTAATGTAGTGCTTCTGTAGCTGGGAGAAGTATGGTTGAATTACAGTAACACTCTACAAGCGGGAGGAAAGTGCTGTGGTTTGGCTGGTCCACTACTAGATACACACCAGCACATCTGGACAGGAGATCGTGTGACAAGCAGGAAAGCCAGAAACATATCCTGGATACTATAAAAAATGGGCTCTGTTAAATTAAAAAGGCTTTAAATATTGGCTCAGCTGGTTTCTGTATAGAGTTTTTAGTAGTTTTGGAATGTGTTGCAAGATTTGTGATCATCAGGAACTTGATTAAATATTGCAAATCCATTGTGTTGCTAGTGTGCTCTCATGGGCTCTGTATTTCTTGCCAGTTCTCCTGTACTCTTGTAACACAAGCCATGACTTCTGATTCTGGATGAGAACTTTGTGTCCTCAGAACAACTTCTGTGGGGGAAAAAAAAAAAAAAATTTCAAACACACACTCTACCACCAAAAAATCCCCAATGAATGAAACAAACAAAAATAACCCTAGAAAAAAAATCCCCCTCTGCTTTTGCTTAACATTTTGGACACTTCCAAGACTGTAGCAGGTTTTCAAATTCTGTAGGATGCTAGACATGACTCCCTCTGGTTAAAAGCCAGTCTGTTGACTCATAGAAGTCCTAATCCTCAGCCAAACCAGTTGCTAAATTTCACTCATGTCTATTCATGACCTGCTATGAAGAACTGTTCTAAAAGCACAACTTCATGGCTCTACGTGCCACCTCATTTTCATCCTGAATGACCTGAATAACCTGGAGAGTCTTTGGTTCAGAGCACAGGTCACTATGTTCTTCCTTTCTTGTACGTTTAAGCAACAGTCTTACTGGAACAGACTCTTAAACTCCAAGGAGCAGTCTATCATAAAATACCCAAAAAACCTAAAACCAACCAGGTTGGAAGAGATCTCCAAGATCATCCAGTCCACCCTATCACCCAGCCCTATGCAATCAACTAGACCATAGCACTAAGTGCCCCATCCAGTCTTTTCTCGAACACTTCCAGGGATGGTGACTCCACCACCTTCCTGGGCAGCCCATTCCAATGGCAAATCACTCTCCCTGTGAAGAGCAATATACTATCAATATCAATAAATTATTGCTGTGACATCACAGAGAAAACTATCATAGTATCATGTAAATATAAGGCTGCAAAGGATCTTAAGTAATCATTGTGTCCAAATTCATGCTCTTAACTTGTACCAAACAATAGGAAACATAGGAGCAGATTGCTTGGCTAAAGCATGAGCACTTGATAGACCTCAAGCACAAGAAGCATATGGGGAGTGGAAATAAGGGTAGATTACTGAGATCAGTGTATTGAAAGAGCAGAAACATAATAGAAATTAAATCACAGAGGTCGAAACACTAAGAGGGATTAAACCAGCAATAACCACACAGTGTATCAATACATCATTCTATAGAAATATCAGCAGCAAGTAGAGAATCAAGAAAAGTTGAACTACTAGCCAACAGACCCAAAGAACTGTTGTCAGATGATGATGACACAAGGATACACTTAACACCTTTTCAATCACTTATCATTTAAAGATTTAAGATAATAAATATAATGAACAATGAGTAGTTTCATGGCATTTATTCTCAGATTGCTTTAGACTGGCAAACCCTGGTCTAGGATGTTGGGAGTGCAGCTCCACATCCGTTGAGTGGGGATGTGCAGTGAGAACTGCACTTTTATAGAGGAGCTCTTAATCCACTCAGTGCTCTGGTTTGCTTTCCAGACAGCCTTAGAGTGCACAATGAAACTAAACAGCAAGACACACTTTGGGAGTGTTAATTAGTAGTTGCTAATAGGCATAAAGTCACTGGGACCAAACTAGAGCTAGTCTGAGGAAAAACCCCCCAAAAAGAATGTGGTCATTAGAACTAGCTATTTCTTACTACTGATCCATTCCTATTGCACCACAATGCCTGCACAAACAGAAATAGCCTGAAAGCGCAGGGTAAAGTAGTCTTACAAATGTTACCAATTATCTTTGACAAGCCTTTGGCAATAAGGTGAAAAACTGAAATTGGAAATAGTGACCATTATAAAAAGAGAACAGAGAAGCTAAGGAAACTTAGGCCAGTCAGTTTGCATTTTAGCTCCCCCCAAAATGTGGAATGATCAAGTGAACAAATTATTACACCTGGAAAACACTAAGATTAGCAGCCAGTAAGGATTTGCCAAGAATAAACCAATCAAGTACTATGTCAAACAGGTCTTCTGGACTGGGCTAAGTTGAAGTGTTTTCACAATTTATGTTGTTCCTTTTTCCATCCTTGCAAGCAAACTAAAGACCTAGCTCAGATAAAATCAGTTATAGGTGTAAAACTGACCAAATTATTGTGCCCATTACGTAGGCAAGAATCTGCCAAAATCAGAAGACAACATTTCCACAGAGCTCACTCCAGTCCATTACACAAAGACTAGATGCATTAGATTTGCAGAGGACACAAGGCTAGAAGAGGTTGTCAAAGACCTCTTGAAAGAACATTCAGCAGTAACGTGACATTGTCCTTCTTGTTCTCTGCTGCACAAAACCTGGGAAGCCCTCCTCTGCTTGCTCTCACCACTCTCATGTAGCACAAACTAGAGATTCAAGGAGTCTTGTTTTCCTTCAACTCAGAGTAGTGGCCATAGGAGGTCTCACAGTCCGCAGATAGTTGCCAGTAGAAAGAGTCATGACTTAATAATCCTAAAACCTTAATTTCATCTGTATGAGTACTTACATCACAGTAAAGTCCTTACATATATATTTTTTTTTTTTCTGATTCACATTCAGTCCTGCTCTCATTAAATCAATAGCAGAACTCATGAGGGCTGTGAATGACCAAGGTACCAGATGAATAAAGCAAGGACTGGAGATGTTCTCCTTTGTTTCTTAATTATCTTGTTTGAAATGCAACGAAAGGGGCAGGGAAGGACATGATGAACAAGGCATCTTTCAAGAGATTCCTCCATGCAGGGTGTCTGAGGCACTGCTGTTACACACTGCACTGGGGGAATCATCGCACACAGTGTGTACATTACGGTTTCTTTTAAAGAAGCTTTGGGAATCATTGAACTCCGTGTATTAGTCACCAAAATGATTAATAAGGACCTAAAGGTTCACATGCACATACTTCCATGTTAATGAAGCCCTCATGCTTTATGCATGAAATAAAACACAAAGCTCCGGAAATAGTTCTCTTCAATGTCCTTTCCAATGTTCCCATTTTTTATGCCGTAATAGACATTGATTTATTTGAAATCAGCATAAAATATGTACCAGCTCAATAAACCCCAAAGAGATTCTCAGACTTCCTTGAGTATCCTCATCAAGCAATAAATCACAGAAGCAATAAAGATGTTGAATAGCTTAACCAATCATGAAGCGCAGAGCCATCAAATGACTCATTTAAATACTTGTAGGACACAGACCAAATAAGAGATACTGAAGTCTTTACACATATGTTTCTTCCTCACACTTATACAATAAATATGAATATAGGGCAGTGAAATTCTGGGCCACAAATATAAAACATATAACAAAAAAATCTTTTTTCCTATATTTGCAAATGACAGCTGTATTTACTGAGCATATATCTAATTAAAGTACTTTACATTGAACTATAGTATTCAAAAGTTTTAAATCTTCACTATATATTTTTTTTTTTTGCAACATCCTACAAAGAAAAGGAAGTAACTTTTTCACCTTCTTAAAATCAGAATTACGGAACAGAGAGACTAAATTCTAGTTTGATAAAGGAGTCATCATAAGTAACATTCAGAGACTATAGGCAAAAATTAAGTGTTCAAGATTCTTAGTCCTAATTTAACTTTAAAAAGACATATATTCCCTTCAGAAATGTAGATTTTTACTTTTCAACCATGGGAAGCCAGGATGCGAGTCAGTTTGCAAGTTAAAACACCTAGATCTGGTCAGCTGAATCAGTCTAATGACCTCATTGACTCTGCCAGCTAGATCTCCATCAACTATACCTGGCGTTTAGAGATCAGCTTCCAGGTAGCCATCTGCATTCACATGTCTTAATGTGAACCTGTATCACATCCCAGCAGCTGTCTTACCTTCTAGAACATTGTCAAGATCTTTGGGCTCTGAATTATATTCATGCATCAGTCTAAGACCTATATGTTACCAGCTAAGTGACTCCCTCTCACTTAAAGTTTTGTCAGGGAAGGTATCACCAGACCCATAGCCTATCTGCAGGATAAAGGACTGTGTTCACAGCTGTGACCTTCTGTGGCTTTATGGGGACCTTTGAAGACTGGGTAAGGTCAGCCTGAGAGAAAGAAGTAACATCAAAATTCTGTCTCTCGGTGTGGCTGCTTAAGGTCTAATGCCATTTTACATAGTCTGAAATGGGAATCCAAAGTGGAAACATGTCTTTTTGCTGCAGAAAAGGTCTACAGGATATTCAGACATAGAATTTCTCACTTTTCCCCTCCCTCAGGTATACTACTGTTCCTTAGATATATTATAATAATAATAAATAATATATAATAGAAATATTTCCCATGAGAATGTTATATGTGTGAGTATTATAAGAAAATAAACTGTATATACTCTTGTATATATTGAGTCAGAGCTGGCAAGAAGGTGTTTTGAGTAAATGCACTAACCACTAAACAAGAGCATCTGCCACCTCCCTTACTGTTCCTGGATTCCTGAATTTCCGCTGACTGGAAAGCCAGTAAGGTCCTTGCAGACATCACTCAGAAAATGAGCCTAACACTGGCACAGATGATCAG
The DNA here is from genome assembly GCA_013399055.1 of Ramphastos sulfuratus. NCBI lineage: Eukaryota > Metazoa > Chordata > Aves > Piciformes > Ramphastidae > Ramphastos > Ramphastos sulfuratus. The sequence continues at coordinate 224,820 of WBNM01038910.1, read as the reverse complement.
AGAGTTCAGGGCTGAGTGTAAATTTGAGGCATGAGCTAACATGACAGTGTAGATGTATTCAGGGAAGAGGATGGCTCAGCAGATATGCAGCACTCTGCAGGGTAAAATACAAAGGATCTGGGTTGAAAGCCAAGGAGAGGATTCAAATCGTGGGGCTTTCCACACGAACACTGAGTGCAGCAACCCAGGAGTAATTATATTAACGGAGACCATTCTCCTTCATTTCTCTGATACAGCAATGGTAAAGCTCACAGTAAGCAGGGCCTCACCACAGGATTTTTACTTCTGCACCCACTAATTCCACAAACTGTTCAGCAGAGATATTTTTTGAGTTAGAGTACAATTACTATTCCCAGATTTTTGAATCTCACCTGAAGCCAACTTATACCTCTGTCTTATCTACAACTCTGCAACAAGTTCCCTCTCTTAATTACATTTTTTGTTTAAAAAGTAATGCTTTTTTATTTAAATCTGCAAACTGATGATTTCCTATAGTGTTTCCTACTTCCTATCTTCTACAAAATGGAACACAATTGCTTCCTATTTGTTTTCTCCTTAAGACTCCATTTCTTCTGGCATCTCTTTCCCAATCTCCCTTTTTGGAGGTAACATGTCATAGATACATCTGATGGTCATTAATGACTATTCTCTTTACCTGTATTGGTCCCTTCTTTTCACTCTTAAGATGAGGTAACCTTACTTTGCCTTTGAAAATCATATTTTCAGATATAGAACTTAAGCTTTTTCCTTACATATTTGCTTATCACAAAAGCAGAGTGCTCTTTTGGAAGCTCATCGATGCAGAGGTGGCCACTCACTGCACATTTTGTATCCTAAAACCTTAGATAGGAGTACTCTGTTGGCAACAAGAGACCTAAAACACCTAGCTTGAACTAATTTCTGTGTTGGCAAGCTACCTAATGAGTACAAAGTACACTGAACTGATGAAAGAATACATTGGCACACGGGCTGAAAGAGAGTAGTTATGTATGAAAGGATGGAAATGTGGTAGAATCATAGAGTATCTGGAGTAAGAAGGAACTCAAAAGGATCAATTAGCAGATCAGCAATAGCAGATCTTAAGCACCAATTAAAATTAGGTTAAAAATGTCTAGGAAGGTAGGTGGAGATATGTCATGTTGTGGTCCTCTAGCCTGTTTCTTACCTTGCACTCATGCCCCATAAAACAGTGCTGCGCATGTTTCCTTTGCCTACAAGCAAAGCCCTCTACCCTCTCATAATCACCCAGAGGCAGCTGTATCTTCACACTCTGCCATTCCTCACCCTGTGTAAATGATATCTTGTCTGAACCCCCCACCTGCCCATCCACTCCAAAGGATCTGAATAAAATTAGCAAAGGTGTGATTTGCTTCAGCATAAAGTAGCTGCTATACCCAGTAACATGCACTTGCCCGTCCTAATGTTTCCCTAAACCCCTTGAGCTCAGTCACTCCCTTCCCAGACCTGCTGCTGCCCCAGAGGTGCACCTGCACTTCTTGATGATTTGAAATTGTGTGCTCTGAGATACACAGTCCTGAGCTACTGTGGCTGCTGAAACCCTATTTCTCAGGTTGGACAAGGCCTTGAGTGACCTGTACTAGTGGGAGGTGTCCCTGCCTATGGCAAGGGGTTGGAACTAGATGATCTTTGAGGTCCCTTCCAACATTACCATTCTATGATTCTATAATTCCTGCCCTAGATGTCTCGGTAGAGACAAAATTTCCCTTCTGCTCACAGTGATGATTTGGAAAGCCTAGTCATGACTGCTCTTACCAAAAATCCTGAAAGAGTTGGAGGTAGGGAAAAAAAAAAAAAAAGAATGTGTCTGAAAGATTTACAGGAGGCTCAGGGACAATTCCTTGTCTGCCAGAGTGAAACATCACCTGAGGAGATCAATGATGGTGTCTCACAGTGCAGCAAAAAGAAACTTAGAACATAGGATTTGCTCTTGACTACTTTCCACATTCTAGTAGGGCTTTGGCTAGACTGCAGCAGTTTGTATGCAGGTGGGCTGGTTTAAAGTTAGAAGTAGGTACCTACTAAGGGGTTCTTGCAGTTAGACTAGGTGATTGTTGTAGTCTACTTCCAACTAAACTATGCTATTCTGTTCTGTTCTATTCCACTGTAAAAGGTCCATGAAAGGGATGAATGTTCAATTCAAATTATCTGAATATCAGTAGTCACTTCACTACCAACTCCATTTGTGTTCGCAAACCTCTATAAGCAAGACAGCATTAGTAATTCTTAGCTTGGGGAATATTTTCTTAGCATTTGACATTCTCCTATCCTTCCAAATGCCTCTGAAGTTATTGGAAGAACTATTTTCTTCCAGACAGTTTTCTCTCTGTATGTATGAATACAATCTCCGTACTCGAGAGTGTAAGGAACAGGGTGAGTTATTGTGGCTTGATTTCCTAGCCAGATTACCAGCTCCATTGCACAATCATCACACATGTTTCCACACAACACGTTGGTCATTCCAGCTTCAGCTGTTGGCATATTGATGGTTGGGTCCTCCTACTCTCCATCCCTCCCAGAGGCTGGCTTCACTCCACTGAAGTCAGTGTAATTTAAATAAAATAATATCGGTGTCGTGGAGCAAAAGAATCAAGACCATGTGACAGTATTTCTTTAACAATCCACTTATTTGGTAGAGTTCAGATTCTGGCTAGTGCTGTTCTATAGATGGACTCATTATTAACATGATATGACAAGCCAATATCCCCTTCTGTCACATTCTCCATAGGTGGGACTTGATATTTATCTGGTTTTAATTGTGTCTTACATATCTGGTTTTGCATGATAACAAGTCCAGAGGAAGAGGAAAAGAAAAAAAAATATAGCTAACCTAAGTATCAACTAACCAAAATACAGATATACACATGTACACACACACATATACACAAACATAAGCCCCAAGTCCTGTTCAAACCACTGTGTTGCTCCAAGACATGAGGTTTACCTCCTACTCAAACCTCTGCTCATGAAAAAGAGCACAGAGCTGAGCAAACGACCAGCACTTCAGCATGATTTTGTTTACAATTGCCAGGGCAAATTTCAAAAGGACTTCAAAAGAGTAGGGTGAGCCTCACATCAACATAGTTGATTTCAGATAGATAAATTTTTCTTTCCCCTTTCCTAGGGGAGGAGCTGCAGAGGGAGCCAGTGACAGAGAGCCAAGGTCTGTAAGGTTTTCCTGAGAGTGCGTAACAAATGTAGGAAACCATGAAGGGGATGACTATAAATCAGGATCCAAAAGGATGCACTGTCTGCACCAGCAGCTCTGAACCTTCAATGAGACTTTTTTGGAGCAAGTTTTTGGAATTTTGGTGGGCTCTGACCTGCAGTTTTCACTTCCAAAAGAACTTGACTTTTCTAAAGTGGTAATTTCATTTTCATGATAATGCTAAACTCAAGCCACATGTGCTTTAATTTAAAGCAGGATTCTGGCGGTAGATCCTGCCAAGAAACAGTAGAGAAACATGCTTATTCTACTAGTTTGCTTGAGGCATTCAGCATTTTTTAATGCCTAGGCAGAAATATAGTTTTTAAATAAGCCAGTCCCAGAGAGGGAGCAGAAGAGGGAGGAAGGGGTAGAAGAAGGTTGCAGTACAGTTTTGCATTAAGCTTTTGTTGCACTGGCTAGTTAAATAAGAACTGATGAACTGGCAACAGAGCAAATATTATCTATTGCCTTCACTGGCTGTTTTTTTCTTGACAATGAAAGTGTTGTCCAGACCCCTTCTCTTTTTCAGACACAAACTGGCATGTTAGACTTCATCGTGGAAAAGGCTATTAGATTGCTTTAAATATGCACTTGCACAGCTCTTTCTACTAATTAAATCCCAGGGAGGGATGTTTACAGACCTTTTGGTGACATTTTTAGGATTATTTTAAACTCTTCTAAGAGGCCCAGAAAAGCAGCCTTGTCTTATTTAGTAAGAGGAAAAGAGTGATACAGAAAAGAAGGAAAAGAAGAGACAGTATGAGTAGACAGAGAGGAAGAGCTGTTTTTTAAACCCTCTCCTCAGAAAAGCCACAAGACCACACTGTTGAGTGTGTGGGCACTTTGTGTTAGGTGGCATGTCAGCTTGTGCCACCCATTGAAGTGCCTTCTGACTGCTTCTATCTGTCACTAGAAAATCAAATCTGGCTGCAGTTCTCAAACTGCATCACAACAGCAGGAGAGTTATCTTCATTGTGGAGCAAATTATATAGCTGTGAATGGTTAAAGTCAAAAGCTGCATGGTCAAATCTTAATTTCTAGTGACTTCTGCCTGACCTGCAGAGGCTCAATGCTTTCCTTTGTCAGGTTGCTCTAATTTTAGATGTTCACAGAGCAGATGTAGGTGCTGGACAGAAGGCACCAGTGGTTGCAAAAACCATTGCCTGCTGAAGAAAATGTTTCATCTCATTGTCTTCCAGACTCTTGTACTGGAGATGCTCTTGACTCTCAGGGATTTTCTTCTTTTGCTTTTTACTGCAGCTGCCTCAACTGTCTGTATCCACCTTCATAGTGGTTTGTCACTATGTATATGATACAGGACAAATTGTAACCAAACATCTATGTTATTAGATATTGGCCAAATTATCTCACTTCAAATAGCAGCATTCTGTTCACGCATGTCTGACAGTTCCATCCCATGACACACAGGTATGGGTCATTATTGCTTCAGTCAGAATTTCCTTTTCTGCTTCCCTCAGCCCTGTCCCCATCTGTCCCTGATACTTAATTCCTGAGAAAGCTGTCCAGTGTTACAGTCCCAGCCCCCTACAAGTGTCCTCAAATTGGGGCCAGCCATTTCCAGTCAAGAAATCTTTCCTATGTGCCATCTTCACGGTGAAGTAACAATTTTTTGTTTCTATAGTGTTGGACTATGTCTGAAGCTGGAAACAGGATTAGCATGGAGGAAGCAACTGAGTTCAGGCAAAAGTCCTAAAAGAATCCAGGTGTCTACTGTCATCATTAAAAAATAACACCTTCATAGGTAAAACCCCAGTGATCCACATTGGTGTACACAGGACAGGTTTTTGAAATCCCTTAAAACAATAACCCACATTCTCAAAGTGTGGGTTTTGATCTTCAAGAAAATAGAAGGTGTTTTAACAAAGAATTTCTCATTTTGAAAGGCTGAGAGTTGCCTTTCAAGCAATTCTTCCCTGGCTCTGCAACAGGCAGCCCTAAGACTTGTTGTTTTACAGTGAAATATCTTCAGTAAGAAGTACTTAGCAAAGGAACCACAATGCCTCAAGACAGACATGATTCAATGGTTTCCCAAAACAGGGATTTTAAATAAATATTGCATTACATCTTTCTGGTTTTGTTTTGTTTTTATAAGCCATCAGTGACATACAAGTAGCAGCTTCCAGGAAGGATGTGCAGGTAGTGAATTATCTATAAGAAATGACCAGGGGCTGAAAGCTCAAAGCTTCCCTCTTTCCCTGAATTACCTTGCTGGCAGGCTGTAACAAACATACATACCACCCACACACTGTTTTAAAAGAGCATTACTAAGGTTGCAAATCAATTCTTAACTCGAAAATGAACCTTAAATCATTTCCCTTGTGTGTATGAACTATGTAAGTCTTTAATTAAATGAACACCTAGTGTATTTTCCACCACCTCATTCAGAATGGATGGTGCTCTCCTAATTCAATATTTTGTTCTCTGCTTATTACCTGAAGTGTGACCTCAGGCTTTATTTACAGTACAAATCTCATTCTGAAGACAGAATTATTAATTTCCTTGTGGCTTCTCCTGTGGGGTTCACCACCACAGGATCCGAGGGCTTCACAAACATTCAGTCATTAGTCTTCCAAAAACGGAGGGGAGGGGGTGCTGTCATCCCTGTTGCTCTGACAGAGAAGCAAGGCACAGAGAGATTTATGTAGAGTAAGGAGGACACAGTATAAGACATATAAGCTGATCCTGCAGCTAGGCTGCAGTCAGCTGTGATGCCTGCTTCTGTAATTCAGAATCTGTGATCTTATCAGATATCTAGAAGATGATAAATTCATGGTTAGGACTTCTGGGAAAAGTTTGGGTTTAGTGACCAAAGGTAGACGTAATAGACATCAGGACAAAAGTGGATCTAATTCATCTATTTTCATCAAGAGAACACACTTTCCTTTCCTGCAGCCTTCCTTTTCTATTATTTTCTTACTCTTTCTACACTTTCATAGAATCATAGACTCATTTAGATTTGAGAAGACCTTTGAGTCCAATCATTAACTCAGCACAGCCAAGTCCACCACTAAACTATGTCCCTCAGCATCCCATTTACATGTCTTGTAAATACCTCCAGGGTGGTGACTCCGTCTCTTCCTTGGGCAGCCTGTTCCAGTGCTTGACAACCCTTTCACCGAAGGAATTTTTACCACTGCCCAATATAAACCTCCCCTGGTACAACTTGAGACCATTTCCTCCTCTCCTATAATTTTTTACTTGGGAAAAGAGATTGGCACTCACCTGGCTACAACTTACTTTCAGGTAGTCGTAGAAAACACCTTGAGAGCACTGAGATAGCAGTACTGAAAATAAGAGTCCTTCATTCAGAACATTTGTTCCCAAAACAGACTCTTATTGCACTGAATGAGACAGGGTCAGTGGGAAATGTAGGAAGTCACTGAACCATTAAAATCTTTATGAACAGCACTTTGACACAAGAAAAAAAAAAAACAATTGAGATTGCATAAGCACTCTTAAATTTGGTGATTTCTAACCTTTGCATCTTCCTGCAGTTACCATTTTTTTGTTTAAGTTCCTAGGTTTGTAAGAAGGCATCCTGAAAAAGTAGACTGCCACAAGAGTTATGATCCTGGCACCCCCATGGGCCATCAGCAGAGCTGGAGCCTCTGGATCACCCTCTCAGACTTGACTTCTGACACTTGAGATAACAGAATAATTGGGCAGAGGGAAGTTTTGAAGAGGTTGACTAACATCTTAAAATTGTGTGGCCTGTGGTTTATCAAAAGCCTGGAACCAATTCAGCCAATTCTGGGCAGATTCTCATAGGGAATGCAGAAGATTCATCCCATCCAGAGCAGCCAGCATGCTGCAAAATTTGAGGGTTCCATTAGAAATCAAAGGAAATGTCCACAGAATTTAACATAAAAAGTGCTTTTTTAATGCATTTTTGCTTTTTCTTGGAAACAGCAAACCATTTCACTCTAAATATCTCCTCTCCAAAAACAAAATGGAAAATTTCAGTCTCAAAAAAGAACCTTGGGAAAATCAAAATGAACAGAAAATTGAAGTTTTTTTAATAGTGTTTATTGGGAAATCTTAGAAGTTATTGTGTAAAAAAATATTTATATGTTCCTCTTCTACTTGGAGACAGAACATAACTTAGAGATGACATGTTGCAAGAAATTCCTTTTTGCCTATGCTTTGTTGCAGTTGGCTCAAAGGAATGTAGGTGGATCAGAAAAGGCAATCCATTTACCAGCTGGCTTGGTATCTGTAGTACATTGATTGCTCTGGTTAAAATGGTGAGATAAATACATGCAACAAAACCCCTCAGATCACTACTATATCTATTCCCACTCCTGGATGAGACATGTAGTCAGTCCATTCCTTTATGGTATCTAGATAATTGGGCTAATTTTCAGAGGTGTGAAAAGGTAACTAGTTTCTCATGTTCGACCACCACAACAGGAGAATTGCACATCTTTGTTGGACAACTACTAATAGAGCTGCTGAACTGGAAACACTGTGACTGAACATGTTTGACCTTGCTGCTGAAGCGTTCAAGGCATTATCTTGTCTATACAAAAGCTAATAAGAAAATCGAGTACTGTTTGATGTGCAGCTTCGTGCCTGCATACTGAACTGTGTCCTGGCCAAATAGTTCTATAGTAGGACAGGATCTAGTTTATTGTTGCTTATTCTTTCTATAGAGCAAATGCCACCTGCTGTAGGACACAGAAGAAGGATCAGTCCATGTATACCCAGGTGGTGCGCATTCCTGATCCTGTGAGCTGCTTGGTAAATTCACCATGTGAATGAGACATGCCCTATGCAAAGCAGATAGAATAGGGAGGTATTCATGGGTGGAAAAGGTTAATCTTGCCCTGTGGGGTCCAATTTCTTATTTCTGAACGTGGTGTTCAGACTGAGCACAGGCTGGGATCCCCGTGCTGGATGGCTTCCTCAGCCCTCAGAGGGGTGGCTTTTCCAGCGTGTCCCAGCCTGTGTGCAGTGTCAGCCTGGAGTCATGTGTGAACAGCTTTGGAATTAATAGCTGGAGAGTTCCAGGTTGACCATTCAGATATTGTTTTAATTTACATTCTTCTCCTATGCCAGCATATTATTATTTGATGTGTAAAGCACGGTGTTGGCTGCAGTTGTTATAACCAGTAATTGGGTGGGGCTCAGACAGCATTTTTTAGTGAAAATTTTCAGGTTTTTTGACAGAAATGACAATTTGTTAAAAAATCTCTAAGTCTTATTTTTCTTTTTCTTTTTTTTTTTAATCTCTGAAAAATAAGAACTTCTCAAATCAAGATTAAACATGTGAAGTCTTCTGAATATTTTCCCCAAGGTGCAGTTTGCCAAAGTGTTTAAATCTTGAGCAGTAATATGTTGTTTCTTTTTTCCCTACATTTTCAAATTGTCAGCAAAATTTAAAAAATACATATTTTGCCCAGTACTAGCTGGAATATCATTTAGACAGATGCTCTGTCAACAACATCCATAGAATTTAGCCCCTAGGGTGTTATATCTGTGTTTCTCAAGTTCTCCTTGCCACGTCCTTTGGAAAAACTGTAGGTAGACCATTAAATTAATCAGGTTTACTTGATTTTTGCCCACTGGAACTGGAATAAACAAAACAAATGCTAATGTCTAAACCAGAAAAGCTTCATGTCTCTGATGAATTAGGAAAGCCAAGAAGCTTGCATTTTTTTAAAGCAAGAACAATGGAGAGCTGACATTGCAAATGGCCTGATAAATGATAGCATATTGCTTTCTTTTCAGTGTTTTCCTCTATTACCCACTTGTTTCAAGCCCAAAAGACCATCTCCAGAAAAGCAAATCTTGGAAATCTTGATTCTAGTGAATTCAGCTCCTACTGAATCTCTGTGATTGATTTACTCTGTGTTTAAACCTCCTCAATCTTGATGCCATGTTTTGTGAAGAGCCTTACCAGACATGTTAGTTATTTGTGAAGGGACACATTCATGGACTCAATTCAAGAGAGATGTAGAGGTACTGGAAGTGTCCAGAGAAGGGGGACGAAGCTGGTGAGGGGCCTGGAGCACAGCCCTGTGAGGAGAGGCTGAGGGAGCTGGGGGTGTTTAGCCTGGAGAAGAGATGGCTCAGGGGTGACCTCATTGCTATCTACAACTACCTGAAAGGAGATTGTAGCCAGGTGGGGTCAGTCTCTTCTCCCAGGCAACCAGCAACAAAATGAGGGGACACAGTCTCAAGTTGTGCCAGGGGAGGTATAGGCTGGATATTAGGAGGAAGTTCTTCACAGAGAGAGTGATTGGCATTGGAATGGGCTGCCCAGGGAGGCGGTGGAGTCACTGTCCCTGGAGGTGTTCAAGAAAAGACTGGATGAGGCACTTGGTGCCATGGTCTAGTTAATTGGATAGAGCTGGGTGATAGGTTGGACTGGATGATCTTGGAGGTCTCTTCCAACCTGGTTGATTCTATGGTAGTTAAAAGCAAACTTGTGTTAGCAGTGGAATATTTAAGTCATTTGGAAATCCAACAATTTGGATCTGCCGTAATATGCTCTTGCAACCAGTATTATAATACGTGGTCACAAGCAACCAATGAAATAGTCTACTTTCACTCCCTCCACAATGCTTGCAGGTTTAGCTCTGTAAAGGTTAAATAATTGGTTTAACCTGATCCCTCTATGACTCTCCTCTACCTTGTGGGAAAACTCCTGTAAGCTTATTGTAAACATAATTATGCTGTGTGGGTTTTTCATTAATCTAGCACAAAACCACAAGATGACATGCATCAGACTATTTTTTCACTTTCTAGAACTTGCCTGTACTTGCAGTTGCTGCAAGATGCTGATTTGTATAGTCTGGTGGTTTTTTGGTTTGGTTTTTTTTTTTTTTTTTTTTTTTGCAAACATGCTGTGAACTCAGTATTCTGCTTTTTACGTTCTGAGAGTTAAACAGGAGGTGTCCCAGGGTTAATAGGCACTTCTTTAGGTGTTACAGGGCAGACAGAAATCTCTCACCCTCCTATTCCTGGGCTTTGGTGGCAAGTCAACAGCAAAATATTACTTGATAATGCGAAAGTCTGAGAGTTACTTACAGCAACCATATTGAGCCAAGGGCCACATGGTACGTTGTCTTAATGGCAGTGCAGCCTACTGAATTACAGAGTTTACCAGCTTCTCAGGTATGGATACTCTGCCTTGCCTATGGCACAAAGCTGCCTTGCCACACTGATGCCTAGAAACCACAAATTAGTGATCTGTGGACAAACAGATGAGCTGAGGCCAATTCTATTGGGTTACCCCAGAGCTAACTTAGCACCCAGTTGAGGTTATTCTGCAGGCAAGCAATGGGACATATGGGAGCCATTGACTTTTCCTCCAAGGACTTTTGGAGAATGTTTTCTGCTTTCTGAAGTATGTAATAAGTATCTGGTCGCTCTCTGGGGACTTTTGGGTCAAGATGTTTGGGAAGGAGTGGTTTATTGTGCTGGGTTTGTGGTGGATAACATGGGCTTCCAGGGTGTGCTTATTAAATAAAGGTCAAATCCACAGATATCCCAGATCACACATATCTGCAGGCTAGTAGATCTGTCTTCCTTTGTTTTTTCATTCTCCCGGGAATCACACAGGAATACTCCAATAGCTGAATCTCTCTATGATAGGGCTGGAAACCATCCTGCAGTGTGAGACTCATTCCCCCTCACTGTCTGCATCTATTAAGG